>OX621192.1:15274155-15874155 GCA_951640565.1 Petrophora chlorosata
AATCTTTGCGTGTGAGACTTAATCTGTGGTGGAAGGAATAGTAAAAGTTTAATTTTGGTGGAAAGTATTACAAAACCGTGTTTGACAAACCTGTGCCTCTTTCATTCATCGATTCCACATTTGTTACCTCAGAACTCCGTCATTCATGAACCGATTTGGAAAATTCTTCTTGCGTTGGGTTCAGTATAGCTACGAAGTGGTCCAATATAAATTTCACCGATATTTGACCTTGGACCTCCAAGATACATTGTAGTCGGCTTTTTTTGATAAAATGTAAACCTTGTTAATCTCTCACTTTCTTGTTTTACGCACAGAATAATTAATAGTAAACTACTCATGTACCTAGTAAGTAGGTATGACTAGTTATTAGTGATGTTCCGGATATCCGTATCCGCGGATATCCGTGGGGGAAATAAGGTCCGTGTCCGTATCCGTATCTGTCACTTTTTAGGCGAATCTTTTAGGAATCTTTTATTAATTTTCAAATTCAATTAACAGAATAAAATGCTGCATAATAACTTAGAATACTTAGATTATGTAATTAAGTAGTATAATTAAAAAAAATCATTTAGAGTAATTTTTTTTCCTAAAATCAAATATTTAGACCTTTAATTGCAAACATATATTCTGGTAAGTTACTATACCAATTGTGTATAGCTCAGAGATACTAAGCAATGCAAGTCGAAACCTGTCCTGCCCGTCATTGCGGCGGGTGTGACGTCAACTATCGTTTCAAAATCACGCGCCGATACCCATTGAGTGAGAAAATAAAGGTCCGTATCCGAGTCCGTATCCGCGGATCTTGACCTCGGTCTCCGTATCTGTATATCCGTATCCGGATCGGTGTCACATCACTACTAGTTATGTAGCTTACATATTGAGTAGGCATACTAATTAAATATATTATATTCCGCTATTTTGTAACGGATTTTGCAATAGAATCGTAACATTGTCGATCAATCTTTATTAAGCCTGAAGTTGTGAAGAAAGTTCATACAACTGTGTAGTTGTGTCATGTTATATCATACTTTACGATCTTGTGATTGCGATTCAAAGTAATTGACTACATAATATGATACGGCAAAGCGTGGTATGACAATGAAAACGCTTTGGGTTAGCCTGTAAGTTTACTATAGGGGATCGGACAATAATCGAGAAAAAATCTAAAATGTAGTTAGAACGAATGTTCGTCGAACCAGAAAGGTATAATCCAATCAATATGTTTGTGAAATAATAATGATTTAATAAATCAATAAATAAAATCTAATAATTCTGACATTTTTAATCTGTTCTTCATCTCAAACGAAACAACAATCACAGCGCATGACGTCATTTGTAGGCAAATGCCGTGAGTCAAGCTTGTGTTTATTTTACGTTTTTGCTTTTCATAAAATGTATTTTGCTAATGTTTTCTTTCCATTAATACAATATCCTCCCCAAACTTCACAAAACGTATTTAAATCTTTTTGCAAGTTTTATTTCGAAGAGTTTGTTGTTTTCTACCTTCATATGACGTCACAAGTTTTAAGATGGCCTTTTGCGCGGCAATATTTGAAACATAATATTTAAACATAGTTTTAGGTACTTTTAGAGCGTTATTTAATTAAAATAGAATTTTTCGTGGCTATATATAATTAATTTAAAACAATTTCTGAAAAGTTGCCCGATCCCCTATTGTAATTTAGTACGTAAATAAATAAATAAATGCAGCGCAATGCGCTACCAAGTTTGCAAAGTACTGTACTCATTGCAGTACTATGCATGATATTAAAAATTCTGGGTGGCACTGCAATTTAGCATATAGAAAAATGAGTTAAAGTATTTAGTGTCAACGTAATCATTAGCTTTCATTGTGTTGCCGCTGCTGTTGGGACTGTCTCAGAGAAAGTTATCATCAAGTACTTGTAAATTGTAGTCATCAACTTTATATTATGTTATGCGACTTGACCTCTTATCAGAAAAGTAATTCTTCTCATTCTTCCAGTTGGTTTTAGCAAGCGTGGTGATATCATCATCAGCCTGGTCTGTTCCGTACTATCCTGTACGCCACGCTCCAGTGAGGGTCGTCAGGTACGCTGTCCCACCGCATCATCATCACGCACCACCGGCACCTCATCATCATAGGATACCTGGTAAGGAAACTGGCCGTATTATTTGGGGCCACAGTCTTATTAGATCACGAATATAAACAAAACACGATCTATGGTAATCCTCGTAGGCCACGATTTTTCTAAACTACCGCACTACAATGCTGGTCCGGTCCTTAAAAACAATAGTACATTGTACACCGAGGGGATAAAACGATCTATTTCTGTCCGAGAGTATGTTAAAGCGGAGGGCTTAAAGGAAACTCGAGAACAGAAATAGAACTTTCTCCCGAGTGATACATAGTGCTTTATACTACACCTACGAGGAAAATAAAATACAATATTTCTGTAATTAAAGTTTATTTATGACTTCTTGGGCTGTATTTTTTATTTTTGGTGGCGTCATCATTACAAAATCGTCGCTTTCACTATCAGATGACATTTTGGAAAATTATTTAGAAAATTAAAAGCTTGGTACTGTTAAATTATCAATTTAGTTAAAACAAAATTTAACGCAACGAAATAAATTGCCGCGCTTTTTTTTTCGTATTGCAGAATAAGGTTGCCATCCTCATTTTATTAAAAATAGAAAACAAAAGAAAACCGCCTCTTTTTTCTAATTATTTGATATAAAACCTTTTTGAGATTTGAGATTTGAGGTTTGTATGTTTCCCGCCTCTTTTTTCTAATTATTTCATACAAGACCTTTTTGAGGTTTGACGTTTGTGTTTTTTTTTATGTTCGCTGCTAAAAAACAAATGAAAGCTAGCCGGGCAGTAATGGATTTTCATACAACATTCCTGCCCTGCTTCGGAGGGCAGTAATGAAATTCCATATAACTTTTCCCGCCGCACATTTTTAAGGGAGAAATTACGAATTTTGTAACCCGTTTATGAACGAGTAATAAGACATTTTCCGAGTGGGTGTGGTATAAACATTTAATTTTATCTATTATTATTAACATTTAAAATCATTCATTTTATAACAAAAAAAACTGACTTCAATTCTGATGTTCAATTGTGAATTGTGAATTGTGAAGTCCAAGGTCGAATATCAATGAAATTTATATGGGATCACCTTGTAGCTATACTGAATGCCAACATAATTTTCCAAATCGATTTATAAATGACGGATTCCTGAGGTAACAAACAAAAAGAAAGACAAATATAAACGAATTGAGAACCTCACATTTTTTGAAGTCGGCTAAGAATAAGAAACAACTACTCGGTCGGAGTTCCTCCAGGAGTGAATGTAGGAATAGTTTTTTCGTTACTTTAGCCTTATCGTTTTCACGTAGAGACAATTTAAAATACCATACTCCGACGAACTGTGTCTCCCTGTGAACTCCGACCAAGTAAACATGTTACAAAACACAATAAACACGAACTCGTAGATAAAAGTAAACATACTCGTCAAACCATGAATCATCATCAACCAAAAAAGGGTTGATGCCAACTGCCTCCGATCATTTTGATCTTGTCTTAAAAAACAAGAGAAGATCGGCTTGATTCACGCAGACATCCAATTATAAAAATAATTAAACAACTACGTGGAATATATTTTGAGAGCACACTGCACCTATCAGTTAATTTCACGTATCGCTAAGCTATTTAATTTATGTAACATCGCGCCCGGTCTGCCTAGAAAATCTATTAATTGATAATTTGATAAATTACATCCAAATTACCAACATTGTTCTTTCAACCGAACCGTACCTACCGAGTAAATACATATAAGTATGTTCTAGTTAATAAATAACTTGTTTGCGTGGATATTATCTAAGATTATTATATTCACTCTCTCTTGTCGACGTTTGTAATGATGTTGAATCAAGACCCTTCCCTTCCGACAATTTATTCATTTAATTTTACAATGAACATAAATTGAATCAAATACCTTCCTACACTCGCAGATTTTATATGTAGGCATTGCTATTATAATATCTTCTAAAGAGTAAATTGCGAGATGCTGAAAAAGAGTCCAATTAGATTCGGAGCAACTGAATAGAACTGAAAGTCTTGTTTGAAAATTGTATAGTTTCCCTTGACCCAAACTTTCTACCTACTCTTCCCATTCTATCACGAATTTTAATCGAACAATAAAAGTCATGACTGTTGAAAATAACATAAATGAAACTAACCCTAATCTCATTTATTGAGTTCTCTAATTTTACTGTCAAATAGGTACTTCGATAAAATACTTTATCGAAGGTGCATTTAACTTCTTTCCAAGAATGGATGTATGTTTAGAAAAGATTTATCTGAAGCTGTCGGATAGGACAGTTCCTTTATCATTATAATTGACGGCTTCTGTAAAGTGGTTGGGCAGGTTCAAACCTCATATACCATTGAGGATTGCGAGTTCAATTCCCGTGAAGGGACAAATTTTTGTGCACAGAAAAAAGCGCAAGCATTTGTTTCTTGTCTGGATGTTGTGGGATCATGCAGCTCGTAATTTTCTTTAAATGTTATTGCTATAAAATTTGAAAATATTGTGTTTGCACACTATTGTTATGGTAGGATGTACTGATTCTAATTCTAACTAATACCAAAGAATACTGTTACTATTCTGCTTTGTATGATTTTCGGGCAAATACATGATGATTTGTAGTTCCTGGTTCCCTTGATACAGGGAATCCTAGTTAGGGGCCAGGATCGTTGGGCGTATTTATTTATTTCTCATTTTCTCGTGACTTTACAATATGGCATATTTCTCCATTCAGTTCGCCCCGTTCATGAGCCCGCAGTTCATGATATCTCCGAGCACGACGAGCCTCAATGGCAGCGTCCGAAGCGCGGCCACGACTATGATCATGACCACGACCACCGAGGTTCCTCAGGAGTCACCGGCCCGGTCCATACCTTCGTGAAGACTGACAAGAACGCGAACTACAAGTGGGGGGTCAGACACCACGTTGGAGACAAGTTCTCATCGTAGACGAGATAATGTGTGTAGGTTTTTAGAGTATAGTTATTTAATTTATTTAGTCGTAGTCATAGATGTTATTGTATTGCTGCTGTATTAAAGATTTGCTTGGATATTGATGTTTCATTTGGTTTAAAAGAACAAGTTTTTGTTTTAATGTTTATTTGTTTGGACCTTCAGAACTACGTGATTAAATGTGGACATTTTTGAATTAAAAATAAGGTATTACACATAGTTCTAATTATAGATAGCCTCATCGCAGATATATTATGTTGAATTTTTAAGGGTTAGCTTGTATGTTTGGCTCTTCAGAGCTTCGTTATTATCGTGATAAATAATATAGGTGACGACGGTTTGGTGGCCCATTATGGTATTCCGAAGACGCAAGATGCCGGTGCAACCTCATTTTTCTTCTTTCTGTATGATGATGATCAACCCATCACGTTCCTACTGCTGGGAGAAGGGCCTGCTCTAATAGATGTATATGAGCTATAATCCACCACGCTCGCCTAGTGCGGGTTGGTGGATGTCACGTGTCCTCGAATTTTTTTTAAAAAATCTTGGGCATGCCCGTTTCCTCACTATGATTTCCTTCACCGGTTTAGAGAGAGTGTTAAATCCGCACATAACTTAAGAAAGTCAGTGGTACGGGGCCAGCAGGATTCGAACTCGGGTGCGTTGTATCGAAAGTCGCACGTACTCCCACTGAGCCACACTCGCTCTTTCTGTATAAAAAGTCTTAAGTTTATGATGTTAACTTTTTTATTTAGTATGAAAGTCAAAAGATATTTATTAAACAAGCTCAAAAAAAGCACTTTTAAATGTCATATAGGTACACATAATACAAATCAATTAAAATACTTTAAAAATTATAACTTAAAATATCATGACTTTGAAAAAAAAGGTAAACATGTCTACCCATTTCTGTCCCATACTCAAATTGAAGTCCGGGCCCAGAAATGAAATGCGAAAACTGACTCTACCAGTGCTTCCTATTTTTTATGGTTAACAAAACTTTTCCTAACAACATGCCTGTTAAATTTGACGTGGTTTACAAACATCTTTTTTTTTATTGGTAAATGGGCATACGTTTGACGACATCTCGTCTGATGGAAAGCGAAGATGCGGCCTAAGATGGAACACGCTTGCCCATGAGATGCCTATTCACTCTAGACTTAAAGAGACACAAGTTGTTGTTGAAGTTGTTGTCACATCTCGTTAATTATCCCGTTACCCAAATAAAATATCAGACCAAATTGCTCTACTTTCAAATTTAGACTAAACTTTTAAATTCTTATTGGGACCTAAAAAGATCAAACCGCATTCTGAATTACTGAACGCCTAATACAGTTTCGTAATTTCGCAGTAGTCGACATTTAAAATTGAAATAATTTACGTATAATGTAATGGCCATTGCTTGCATATGCCTCGGCTTTTAAAGGCTATATAAAGAAAAATCCTCATTTGAGTAGGTATTTGTATCTAGTTACCTACCTTTGACAATCACCAATCAGCAGTAGGTATAAAAGAAAATGTAGAACGTAAAGATTTTTTTTACTGCTGTACAGAGAAGTCTTTATATTTTTATAAACCTTATCCATTCTAATTTGAACCAAATAAAATCCCATCATCATCATCATCATTATCATTATATACTTTTTCAGTTCTTATAACGCAACGGGTATTAGCTGAAAATCAGGGCCGAGTCGTGCACAATTCTCGGCATTTATGTTGAGCCCATTCGGCACGCTAAGCGTTTATTTATTATTTAAGATTATTTTTTTTCGTCGTTTTTATTTGTTTTGAATAAATGGTTTTTCTTTCTATCTTTTCTTTCTCCCCGGGTTTACCCGCACTTTTCCGGGATAAAAGTACCTTTTCGTTTTCCAAAACTACATATAATTTCACCAAAATCCGTTCTGTAGTTTTAAGTAACAGATGTCCATTTATTTATCCCTACAAACTTTCGCATTTATATTATTAGTAGGATAGGATATCATCATCATCATCATCATCATCATCATCATCATCATCATCATCATCATCATCAACATCATCATTATATACTGCTGGGAAAAATAAATAAAGATCATTTGGCATCTGCTCCTCTAGAGTAGTAATCTTTAATAAAACAAATCTTATCTTTAATCTCTTTCTGAGCCAAGCATTTGCTAAAATGAGACGTATAAGTTATTTCCACTTAGCGGTACCCTCACCTTCCACGTCATATAAGGTTTTTATCAACCTACGCCACAAAACGTGACTGTCTTCCCTTCACTTCACATTCACATACCACAAATCTAATCTGGCTCATTACGGCGGTCACGCAAATGTGACCGGTCGTCAGACGACCTGCGCTCCATTTGCCACCAATTCTATATTTCTTTATTGTGACAATTTATTTTATTTTTTATTTATTTATTTATTTCAGGCAGTATTCATGTATAATAAAGTAAAATTAACATGTGCCCATAGAATATATACCTTACAGACTAACATATATACAAGAATATTACACTATAAGTATTTTATTACGCTACTATGTGTTGTACATAAGGAATTATTGTTTTTGCCTACTTTCCCTATAACGGCGGTAGACTACCCCTGTAGGCCAGAAGTCCGGGGTAAGGAACATCTTCGCGTGTTCCGCTGGAACCTGGAGCGCGTGGGACTCCGTACAATAATCTGTATAACATAGATGGCATTTTATGTGAAGCCGCTGCAACTAGAAGGAACAATTCGGAGTCAGATAATTTCAACATCCTATCCACGCATAAAGTGAAACAAGCCGAAAGTTGCAACGTATCAGAGCCTTGTTTTATAGGCAAGTTATAATGGTCAGTGCATCTCATAATCAGAACACAATGCAGGAAGATTGTCTCAGAGTCATGCCAATTAATAGAATCCTCATTACGTAGGTCACGCATCAGTGACCGTAGTCGGTGGTCGTCGAACTGCAGCCTGTGCTCCACTTGCTAGCACCACGCCTTTTTGTCACGCAGGAGTGACGCAGTTGCAACATGTGTAACACGTTACGCGCTGCATTTAATGAATGGCTAGCACACCATGCATATGTCTACGCATGGTGGACTGGTCAGGCCAGTGCATCATATAACGCAGAAAGATTATATCAGATACCATAAAGTAGTCTATCTCATTACTCTGGTCATGCAACCCAGTGACAGTTGCTTCGCATCTCAGTCAATCGCTTTAACCGCCTGTCGCTTCACGCTTCTGTGTTACGCAGTCGTATTGTATATGTACAATATGTAGGTATATCAGTGCTGTACATGCATTACATGTTCTGCATGCTTTTCACCCTCCAGGTATGCAGACACCATAGGCACAAAATAGCTATTCTGTGCCATAGGTAGATATAAACAAACACCTCAGGTGTCTGCAAATGCCTCGCTCGCGTGAGCGATTTCGGTTACATAGTTCACTACATAATCATTATGGTGAAGTAGTCAGCAGTACGATGTGCTCCATAAAATATTAAAAAATATATACCTACCTATGCCAATGAGTGTATCAAAATTTATCGAAGCCAATTCGTGTAACGTCTTCTATATCATTATGCAGCGATGGGATCCAGGTAGAATACCTTCGTTGCTTCGATGCAAGGTGGACGATTATAATAAGTATAAGCATGTACTTCATCATCATCATCAACCCACTGCTGGGTAAACGTCTCCACTCTCTCACACCATTCGTTCCGGTCCTGTGAGTGAGCATTTAGAAGTGGTAATTTTATTAGGCTTTTATAATAAGCTGAAAATGTAAACCTACGTTTACATTAACCCAATTGTTAATAGCGTCGTTTCAACCACTGATTCACTTTACAATATTTAGGTTAAACACCATAAAATTGGCTCTTAGCAACATGTCAACTGCTCCATCACATCCTTTCATATCGCCATACAAAACCGGTGGGCGCGGTCTGCAGCCGCTCCACTAATCGCGACCACGCCTCACGCCTGAATGCAGGTAACCTCATGTGCGGTTGCGACATAATGTGCACGTGTTACGAGATCTGCACACGTGATCGGAGAGTTGGCGCATGTCTACAAAATTATTTATCACTAGCTGCTCCTTATTTTCAGTTCTTATAACGCAACGGGTATTAGCTGAAAATCAGGGCGGAGATGTGCACAATTCTCGGCATTAATACTGAGCCCATTCACGGAAATCCGTTCAGTAGTTTTTCCGTGATTAAGTACATAACAAATGTCAATCTATACATCCTCACAAACTCACAAACTGTCGCATTTATAATATTAGTAAGATAGGATAGGATTAGTAGAATTATCATTCTTACAACATGGTAAGACCAGGTAGTACCCTTTCTTCCAGTCCGGCATCTCCTGAAAAGTGAGAGGTTCCATCATTCTTAATAGGCGTCCTTCCGTCGTTCCATCCTTCCCAGAGAATGAGATAATAAGACTCAGTGGCGAATTTCAGGAGAAGCCATATTATTATATCCGGTATTAGTAGATTGATGTAGGCTGATGTTGATAATTATAATGAATATTTCACCTGATCTTGAGCTTCCCATTGTACGTAATGGAAAGCATTTCAAAAATAGATAGGTATGACAAGTAGAAATCGCAAAGCTCCTACTAGAATCCAAAGAATAAAGTTGAGGCCAGATTTCTATTTCCAAACTGCACAAGAATAAAATAAAATAGAATATATTTTTACTCATAAAGTTGCACACTGCATTATACTTACATAATGAATGACTCGTGTGTACATGGGTTATGGATAACATATTCTGAATTATTATTTTACATACGCATTTTAGGCACTTATGATTGAGATGCACACTGATGTACTTGGATGCCATTAAGCAAAAACCGCTAAATTAGGTAGTTATAAACTAAAATAAATATTCCTAGTCCATAACAAGCTCAGCTATTGAAAAATTAAACACCTAGCAAAATGCAAACATTTCTATTTTTATCTCATATCCACATGTTGCTTGGATGGTTTGCAAATGTCTTCAACAAGCCCAGCTGTATCGATGTGGATAGATCGATATTAGGTCACATTACAGTAACACGGTCTAAATTCGCAACACCTAGCCTACTCGAGAGGACCGGTTATCATTACACGCTTGTATTACCTCGGGTCGTGTGAATGTTGACAACTTGATAAGCGATTGGGCGTTCGCAGAGCTCTAAAGTCGAGAAATGGCAGTTGATCAACATAGGTGATCGAAATAATTTTGACCGTTTGACATTAGGTCGATAAAACGATAGATCATTCTATTACTAATCGAACAAACGATTGACTAAATAAGATTTTGTCGAACGAACCTTTGACATTTTTACCACTGATGGAGTGAATGTTTGATTGAACAAACTGCAGGCATTATACATACCTAGGTACGACGACGAGCGAAACAAGGAAGAGTGTTTGATTACCGGTGCACCACTACCAAAAGTTTTTTACTACCGAAGACGGTAGTTGAGCGACTGCTCTGACTTGTCTCTCTGATGGTTCACTCCCGAAACATAACTAAGTCGCTTGTCGGCATAGCTTTGTTCGGTGGGTTGTTACTTACAGTTACTAACGGGATTCCTCCCGTGGATGTTAAGTAATAATCCTTCACATGTACTTTCCTACAGAATTTGGGTATGTATACCTCTACCATAGGACCATAGATAGAGTATATTGATACATTCGGAAACATAGGACCTTTCAAAGTTCAAAAGTTCTATATTCGGTTTTGGTCAGAGAGACACTTATGAACGTCAATAATTATTACAATGACTCTACCACCATATCGGAAAAAGAACCACTACTCAGAAGATACGGCAAGAACTGAGGAGTATTTTTGTTTCAGAACTTTTGTTAAAGTGTTTTATGTTTGTTTTTTATAATATTATGTTTCTTATGTGCCAGTTGGCTACTTGCCAGACCTGTACCTGTATCCAGGTATGCTATTGTTTTATATGTATATAGGTAAGTAAAGCTGAACTACTTCTCTTATATCATTAGGTACATACAAATACTACAATTTGTTAGATAAGTGAGATGCATATCAAAGAGATTAATAACATCTTCTTAAATGCTGCTTATCTCGTGATATGAATACTAATCTTTTTTTACTGCACTGAAGCAGTGAACCAAGTCACGTAATTGGAGATGATCTCAATAGATAGTATGGCATAGAGAGGCCAGAGATTGACTTAATGACTTTATAGAACCTTTTCTTCTGTATTGTTATAGAATGTTCCCCGCAGCGAATCTTACTCGTAGTAGTTTTGTTATTTTTGTATTTCTATCAGAATAATTTTATGGAAGATTACTGTTGCCTTCGCATTCTGAAAAACGTTTAGCAAAAACTTGGAGATATAGAATTGTTATTTTAGAGGAGATAACAAAAACGCTCTGGCCCACTTTGAAAACAGACACTGTCGCCTCTATAGATATTTGCAATAGCAGAAGATCTATCGATTGGTTCTGTAAATATTATTTGATCCATGAGATCTCAACCTAATGACAGCGCGAGTGCGAAATCCTCACGATAACCCGTAGGTATGATAGAATTTAAATGGGCTATTTTACGGAACAGTACCTCGAGGTCGAGGGCAATCATCAACACCCTACCACCCACCAGAGGCTGGACCCCAGGACTAACCTAACCCAACCAACACAGAGCCGTTGAGAGGCTATCGGAGCAGCCACCAGCGGCCTGCCAGTTTCCCCGGTGGTAGATGCCACCGTGCGTTTTCGCCTGGGCAAAGGGGACGACCACAAGACCCAACCCTACCACCCCTAACGAGGGCGGTGGAAGAGCAAATGATGATGATGGCGAGTATTAGGTCAAACTACAGAAAATGGGCCACTTAAGAGATAATAAAAATGTACATAAGAATGCCCACAAATGTGTGTCCAAATCCATCTTTGTCAGTTTTCGATAAGTATCGAAAGTCCCTTGACCTCTGCGGTCTGGGCGTGGAATCATTGAAACCACATCTTCACGCACCCAAACCTAATTACAATACAATGATGCACCGTAGACAAAAGTGAATGCATTGGTATTTCGCACGAAAAGTGCAATGGCATTACCGCTGCAAGGCCAAAGCCATTACAACTGCACGACTCCATTGAATTAGTGAGAATTTATTAGCTCTGCATCGGTGGCGATGTTCTTTCCCTCGAGATAATAATAGGTCTGGGCTACAGTTCTCGAGACTACAGACAAGTAGATAGTTATAAATAAAAACCAATTGGATAATTCTTGGTCAGAATTTTTAGACTGATCAATAGTCATGCAAGTAAATATTATAAATGCGAAAGTTTGTGAGGATGGATGTTTGTTGCACAATCACGCAAAAACGAATTTGATTAAATGTAGGAATCAAATTTTGAATGTAGGTACTTTAGGTTCTGGAAAAGGACATAGGGCTTCATCCAAGTAAAACGCGGGTGAAACCGGGGCGCAGCTAGTACGTAATAAGTAGGTATTCTTCATACTTACCAAATTTCATCAAAATCCGTTCGGTAGTATTTATATTATTGAGTAACAAACATCCATCCATTCATCCATCCTCACAAACTTTCGCATTTATATTAGTAGAATATAGTTTACGTTTGTTTTTTCCATAAAATCCAGCTTTTAAGAGAGTTCACGAACATTTCTAACAACTAAAACATTGTAATTAATTCACTTGAAAGTGCAACTCGACTTGAAGGTGTATCTACACTTACATAGCTGTGGGAAACTTTCTTGCCCATCTTTTCTATAGGCAAAAGTGCTTGCAAAATTTACTGTGAGAGAGACGTCGGTAAAATCTTGCGATACAAGAGCTAGCAGCTTCTTCGGATAACAAATTTTTATTAGGAAATCCTTCTGACAACACTTTTGCCCCTCGATGCCTCCCAGCCATAATTAGCTTCAAAATAAAATCAAAATGTGCAAAATTTCAGTGGTAAAACAAAATGAGAGAACTTTTCTTCATTTCAACAGCCTCTGTGGTGTAGTGGTTGGGCAAGTTGGCTAAAATCTTATACACCTGGTTCGATTCCTGCGACGACAGGACAAAAAAGCGCAAACATTTGTTTCGTGTCTGGGTGTTTTGGGACTATGGTATTCGTAGCTAGCTATACATGGAATCATAATTAGGGGCCAGGATTAACATTTGTATGTAATCTTTGTGTGTATTTTTATTTTATTTTAACCCTGACTCCTATTAGATACTTTATCTAAGTATCACTAATTAAGTAAATCTGTCTTGTTTGCCGAAAAACGTAGGAGCATTCAAGGACGCTGCAGTGTACTAGCCATTACCAAATAGGATTTCGAACACAATACCATTGACAAAGTTAACAAAACCCATAGCCAAAGCGACGTTCTAATTTGAATTTGAATCGGTGCATTTTTTCACTCCCGCCCTCGGAAAGAAGGGGTGCCTCTATATAAAGTGAGAGTCGGTCACATGCATCGCAATACGTTTTACGCGCGTGTGCTAGTGCTGGCCATATATAGTTTTTTATTTGTATTTTTTTGTGAGTGGAAATGAGGTGTGCAGCGTTGGCGATTTTGGGGTGTGTCGTGGTTGGAGCGGTAGCCAGGCCGCAGCATCAGTACCAGCCTCAGCAAGTTAGTACCTTTTTTGGCAGAACATGAGGGTACATTTACTGTTCAAGTGTGGTGATCGGTGATTGCTTAGAATTCTCATGTGGTTTATCTTTAATAATTGTAGTGTAAAAATTGATTGATCATAAATTCATAATTACTATTAGGTATTTTATCATAGAGTATGAAGATTGCTTTTTTCTTGTTTTTTTTTTATTAAATAAAATAGTGTAACATTTTTCATACAACTTTTTAAATATTATGTAATAATAATGTATTGTAATTTATCCAATGTATGAAGGATGAAGAAATTACCTAAGTAGACTGAGTTTTCTTCCTAATGAGACAATCATAATAATTACCTAAAATAAATAATTATTAGGTACACTATAAAGAGGAATAGTACCTAAGTAGAGTACTTATTTTCTTATACAACTACGATCGAGCAACATGATTTGCTCGAGAGGGGTCCAAACCCGTGTCTTCGGAATACCCTTCCGGCGCCTCAACCAACATATCCATACACTCTCTCTCTCTTCCTGGCTATGCATCCCACATGGTGGTGGGGTCAGCCTTCCGCATATATTTCTAAACTTCGCTATATCTGGACGTCGTCACCGGATAACTTGCATTTACTCCATACATATCCATACACTATTAGTATAAAATTAAAATGTAGTTTACGCCAAGCATGCGGCAAATTCATCGGATAATTCTTTTCGAATAATTATAATGCCCTCTAGAGAAAGTGCAGTAAAATTTAAACACTTTAGGGTACATACAAAGTTTCCTTATTTCTATGCACTTCCTCTAATTATAATAACTACATAATCACTTACGTATTGCGTGTTGTCAAAGCAAATGAATCAGTCAAAGTTAATTTTGTATTTAGAATAGAATTTCGAAAAGAAAAGAAAGTCCGTTAGGTATACAGGGCAAGTCTAATACATAATAAAGATGATAAAATAAAATAACAATTTAATAAAATTTCAGTTTGTATGAAATCGTTATTAATTATACCTCAGTTAATAATAATTGTATACTTACCGAATTGAATAGCCAACTTTTATGCTTATAAAGATATTTTCGTTATTGACCTTTCATTATTCCGGTCTTTATAAAAACATTGAGGACATCCGACATAGGTCTCCCAATGCACTCCACTGAGCACTATCCAATAATCTAAAAATTAAATAAATTCAGACGGATCTTTTCAGGATCTTTGTTTTTTACTTTTTTAATGATTTAACTCATTTAACATTTTTTGTTAAAGTTAGCTCTAATGCTGAATCTGATAACGCTGTGATGGTAACCGGAAAGTGCAGCCAGTGGCGTACCTTTCATTAGGCCTAAGGAAACACACACACATACATTTGGGTATACATACCATTTTTTATTTGCCCCTTGAAATGAAATGAAATGAAATAATATTATTTGTTAGAATTTCGGTACAATATTGCAAGGTGACATAGCTATAGTAATTTATATTTCGCGCCCGAAAATGTTTCTTTTATATAATTCAGCACGTTGAATCTATATTGTCACTTAAAAAATACAGTAGGTACAAGTCTACCATAAACAGTTGGTCCTACTATTATTAGGTAAAAAAGTAAAGTTAAAAACACTTAACACACAGTTTGATGGAACAGTATCCGATCATTCTTACAACATCGAATTCTTCACCAAGGACTATTGCCAATAAACAGAGCGGAAAATGGAGCATCGTGCCACCAGAACACAATAAGTACAACAACCGACCATCCAGCACAATAGTAGCTTCAATAGGCATGTGTGAGTTTTCAAAACCCGTGACCAATCGCGCGAGACACAACCGGACTGAGTGACCTAAGCTCTGCGGAGTTAGGGTTGCCATGAAAGGGAAACTGAATTATTCTGACAAAAACATGATTTTTTTAAAAAAGTGGAACAGAATGTGCCTACGGTTAATTATGCGCCAAAGGGGTTAACTATAGGCCGACCGTTTAACTCGCGTATCGCCTGCGCGGTAAGAAGGGAGCGAGGGGAGATGTTAGCGGGTGGGTGAAAGGGGTGCGCGGAGCAGAGAGCTTATTTCACCCACCCGCTAACATCTCCCCTCGCTCCCTTCTTACCGCGCAGGCGATACGCGAGTTAAACGGTCGGCCTATAGATAGGTATTAGTGTACACTTTTGTTACCATTATGGTAACACAAATGTGTATTATAGGCAAGTGTTAAAAAGTGTATATTAAAGTGAATCTGAAAATGTTAGAGTAGGCGTAAATGGTAATTGTTCAGTACCCTTTTTTAGTACATGTGTACCACTAGCCCGTCTGTAAACCACGTTTTTATGTCATCGAGTGAGCTATCCTAAAAGTTTCAGCCGGATAGCTAATCGGTCTATTCACCGGAACGCCAGACTTACAGACAAACAAGAAAATGACTTACTCTTATATCTTATATACTCCTTTTTATAGACCCGCGAAAATCTGTTGAGCTATTAAATATTTTTTTATTTACCCCTTACTTCCCTTGTTACTTTAAATTAAACATATAATATAAAAATTATTAGATTCTTTTTGTATAAATTTAACAATAAAGTATCCAAATCTTTTATAAGCTCTTGGCCCAAAATGCTGGCAGTAGGTCAAAGCAAATCCTAACATTTGGTAACCCTACCGGACCTAAGTGTTACAGTTTCGTAACTGCCGGTTTCGGCCTGTAACAAGATCTTGCCTTATGTAACGTAATTGAGACCCGTTTGCGGCTGCTTTTTTATTAATTGACGATTAATTGGGCCGCTAATTAAATGGTGCAATTGTTAGGTCGGTAGCTAGGTATGTTAAGTGTTTTGATTTTGAGGATGTTACGACTTATAGAAGATTAGGAAATTACTATTATTTTTATTAAATCACCTACAATAGTTTCACTTACCAATTGGTAGGTCAATAGAAGCTTATTATTATAACATCTTTAAGCATTAAAAGCTTATAGCCACAGAACCGCTTTGCAAGTTATTCTGCCGCTCTTCTGTCTGCTGTGTGGGTTCTGTAGCCAGCGAAATTACTGGGCATTATGACAATTAAGAGCTGTTTCTGAGTGACGAGCGCAGGGCATTGGCGCGGAGGATTTAGCATAACAATGTTCTGAGGGGCCGGGGTAGTGTTTATTATCGAGTGAACAGTTAATCTCGTCACTCAATTTAACAAAACAGAAGAATTCAAACCAGTGCTAGGTCGGGGTTAGGCATTGATCGTATACTACATTTTGAGTTTACCCCAATCACTGTCTCTATCTTTCTGATTTCTATGTATATTCTCCACTTAAATTTTCTCCCAGTTTGCTTTTGTTATAAGTATCGGTGTGCATTTAACTGGCGTTAAAAATAAAGACGCACGATATTTATTATATACTAGCGGCGCCCTGCGGTTTCCTGGGATAAAAAGTAGCCTATGTGTTAATCCAGGGTATAAGCTACCTCCATACCAAATAGCATCAAAATCCATTTAGTAGTTTTTGTGTGAAAGAGTAACAAAGGTACATCCATACATCCATTCTTACAAACTTTCGCGTTTATAATATTAGTAGGAAGTAGGATAGGATTCCAAGGATGCGAGCCACGTCCACTGTCCCTGAACTGATTTTGAACAACAAAGTTGATACATAACTTTCACGAGAACTTCTTTGAGAACGAGCTCTATTCTTACCAGCAAAACATTGACAATACTTAAAGATACGTCATCTGCAATCGTAACTCAGCACCTTCTACCATTGTCAACAGGCTGCAGAAATTCCCCCGCACCTACTCAGGCAGTATCTAGCAGACCAGGGAGGCCACAGCCAGGCACCAGCACAGACGCAAGTCATCTCCAGGCCCGCGCACATCCCTGCACCACAGCCCGCACCCGCTAAATTTGTAAGGACAAAAATGCTACTTAGTACTAAACGCGTAGTACTATATAGTACTCGAGTCGCGCTCGTAGCGTACCTCGCCTTGCCGTTCGTAACAGATTTTATAGGCTAAGCAGCGTTTGCAGCGGTCCCAATTTGGATGGGTGACCGTTTGTATGGTATTTACATCTGAGCGCGACCGTGCTTCGGAGGTTCCGGTTGTTGTCTTAGAACAACAGTCGTTCGTTAGGCTATGTCGGACGCCTTCGGGCGGTCTAATATGTCCATTACTAGGGTTGACCACACACCCACATGAGAAGAAGACGAAGCACTAAACTCTCTCCTAACACAATACCGTCTAACTAATATCTTCTATACGAGCGTGTTAGATCTTAGACCACATCATCGCTTACCATCAGATGGGATAGTGGTCAAACGCAAGTCTATAAAAAGTAAAAAAAAAATGTTACTATGTCCAGTTAGGATCATATAATATGTTATCTCTTTCACCTTAATACCTCTGCTTGTAGTAAGTACTTATACATTACAAGTACATATGATTGCAATAGGTAAATATATTGAATGTTATTGAACTCTTACCACAATCATTCTTCATTCACAAGGTCTTTTTTAAAACTGATAACATTGATAACCGCACCTTCTGCACCGGGACCTTCCGCATTACTGATAACATTTTTAGAGCCATATATTCTTCAGGTCAGGTTATTCTGAGTTAGCGCAGCCCTTGATATGCCACGGCATCAGAAACTGGTTTTAGACAATAGATTTTTGATTGTTATATTTGGTCAGATTAAGGGGCAATACCAATATTAAAAAATATCATAAGTTATATAATTATTATGACCACAAGTAGCATGATATTTTTCAGATAATTAGGTACTTAAGAATTATTTTGTTCGGTGCCGGCCGCTGCCTTCTCGGATGTGAGCCACACTGTGTCGCTTTAAACACTGCTCACCCAGGTTCGAAACCTTATACTCGTATTATCGGTAATTATATTATATTATTCCTTCTTTTACAGGCCTATTCTGTCCAGAACGAGGGTCAATACCAGCAGCAACAGTACCAGCCTCAATACAGGCCACAACAGCAGGCACAGCCCCAGCCTCAGTACCAGTCTCAGAGGCAACAGCAGGAAGCCGAAGATTACGACGTAAGTGACCTTAGTGTTTTGACTCTTATGGAGTTACGTCATTATCTTTGTTTGAAGTAGATCTTCTCAGTGTAACAGCCACTACGAAGAACTAAGGAATCTTAAAGATAGTGAATCACGTGACGATACTTGGATGTACCTAGGTAAGTAGGGCTATGAATTTTATTACTGACCCGAGGTCGATTTTTTCCCTAGTTTTCTCTAGGACTTGAACTTGAACTTAGAAATTTACATAAAAGGTTGAGGTACGGTGAAATGGAGAGTCCATTTCTCTGGGTATTATGCTTGGTATATGTACCTAGTTAGATACCTAGACTTCGACAAACGAGGGATTAAAATTCTTAAAAAATAATAATTTTTCTTATAATTACAAACATTCAACACATCTTTTCTTTTTATATTGCTACCTCGCGACATTTGCATCTTTGCCTCGAACTAAGACGAGCTAAACTACCATTTTATTAGTCCCTATTTCCTCATTGCGTCCCATAGAAAGTGGGCAGATATAGAGCAACGCACCGGTCAGTTCCTCAGTGAAAGTTGTCGCGGTCACTCCGCCGCCGGCGCGGCGGCGGGCGACGAAACCATTCGTGTGGAACGAAACCTGATTCGGTTCTTCCGTGATTTAGGTTCTTGAATTTGTAAAGGAAATGTTTTGGAGTTTTGTTTGGTTTGGGAAACGGATTCTTGACCTTCTTTCTTGTCTGCTTGGATGACCCAGGTTGATTCAATGTTTTCGAACAATGATGATGATTTCGACTTCAGAGAAATGTGCTTACGACATTTCCCAATAAAATGTGCGCATGACGCAGTTTATATAAAAATAAAGATAAATTTATTTGAATTTCAACAAACATTATATTATATCATATACATTCAGAAGTGATTGTAACAAGTTTTTATTCCTGGTTGGAGAACATTAGTACTCAAACTAGGAGACCTGTGTTTTGGCATACCAATACTAAGTAATAGTTCCTTTTGTATTCTGTGGTAATAGTTAGTTTTTTTTGCCAATACCCCCCGCCCGACATATTTAAAAAAGGATCAGATAATGATTACAAGAGTTTGCATTTAGTAATAACAGGTAGTTATGATACATGCAGTTTTATGAAAATATTGTCATAGGTACATTTAATTTTGAAGATTCGTTTCCCATCCAATAGAGACGTATTTCGATTTAGGTCATGTCCCTACTCTAGTTTAGGTAATGTTGTTAAATGGAATAAGTAAAAAAACGATAGCGTCTAGTGTACATTTGCAAAAGTACGATTACTAAGACAATCATTTAAATTTTACATCATCAACATCATCATCAGCCCATCACGTTCCCACTGCTAGCACACAGGCTTTCTCTCATAGAGAGAGTATGATGGGCCGGATAGATGGATGTCATTCTTGAATTTTTGTGATTAATCCTTGGACATGTCGATTTCCTCATGATGTTTTCCTTCGCCGTTTTTAGAGCGAGTATTAAATCCGCACATAACTTAAGAAAGTCAGTGGTGCGGGGCCAGCGGGATTCGAACTAGGGTGCGGTTCGTTATTACGTTTGAATGCAGGTCTAGCAATGTGATCTCTGCCCTCAAGATTATAGGTTTCAGCGATCACGTACAAGAAACTTCATTAGTGCAATAATCTTAGCTCATTACATGCGTTCTAACTTTTACGGATGTGATCTTAGACCTCGCTTCTTAGGTACTAATACTAATAAAGCCAATGGTTCAATAGCCTTCGAAGCATGTTGATCTATATATCAACTACAGCTTTATAAAGCATTCAAGACATTGGTCTTATCGTTCCAACAGTTTGCGATTTTTTAATTACATTATCATACTATGTAGTTATTATAATGATTTATCAATTATTCTTATAGTGCTCAATCTTCTTCTGGTATTCGAAAACACCGGTGACTTTTATTTTGTTACTAATAATTCTTGTACCTTAGCATAAGTACCTATACAAAGAGTTTTATGTTTTATGTCATTTTTGATTGCAAGATCGTCGGTGGGTGGGATCCAACTACGTACCCTGGACCGTCGTATTAGGAATTTCAGGTTGGGTAAATTTAACAGAAGATGTGGCACATAACTCTTTTAGTAATGTTATAACCTGAGAGCAGAGCCAAACAAAACATGTCTTGTTCCACTGAATTACTGACACTAGTAGATGATGGGTCTAAATACATTTCTGCTCCTTCGGCTATGCTCCTGCCGATCTATATCAATATTTGTTTCCGTTCCAGCCTCATCCTTCCTACCAGTTCGGTTTCGACGTGAACGATGACCAGTACACCAACTACCAGAACCGGAAGGAGCAGAGGGATGGTGACGTCATCAAGGGATCCTACTCCGTGGTAGATAGTGACGGCTTCATCAGAACTGTGTCTTATACAGCTGATCCTAAGGAAGGGTTCAAGGCTGAGGTAAGATGAGACTCGTGCTTTTGCATGTTGGATCTTGTTATCAAAAATGGAAAGGACAGTTTTTTTTTAGAGTTTGATCATTAAGTTGACCTACTAGGTTTTATTTTTGAACTCTTTTCAAAAAGCTCGGATTGCTGAAAATGTCACCGCAGTGTCGCTTGTTTTGGTAACTGTTTCTATTGAAATGATTTGATTTTATTGAGATGTTTATGTTGCCAGCGAAATCTTTAGGCACTTAAAACTTGAAAGCTGGTGTCTCAGAGCTCTGGATGACAAGCAAGGTTTATAGAATTTTTGTTTCTAAGCAATATCGCATGCTATAATATATAGTTAAACAAACTCTTTAACTGTACTGAAGGAAAATGACCGGAGTACCTACAAACCACGACTGTGGCAAAATATTTTGCATTCCTAAAAATATTTTAAAAGGTTTTAGATATCTTGTCCGTCACATAAGCAGAGGTACCATCATAAATACCAGCTAAACTTACCATGATTAACTAACATCCACCTCTGCAGGTATCCCGCCAGCCCACCGACATCGTCGTCAAGATCCCCACTCCCAAGCCGCAGACAGTGCAGCCTCAGCACCATACGCAGCCTCAGCACCATACGCAGCCTCAGCACCATACGCAGCCTCAGCAGTTCGCTCAACCTCAGCAGTACAGTCAACCTCAGCACGCGCCGAGACCCCAGGCTCAGCCACAGCCTCAGCAGTACTACCGTTATGAGCAATAGTGATAGTCGGTTGTAGTAGATCCAGATCCTTGTACCAGACCGTATTGTAACTCAATTTTCATCTCAATTCTTCTTCTGTTCGAAAGACATTTTTGGTTCTTAGAAAGTTCTGTTACAAGACAGCACTTGGTTCTACGTCCTCGACTATCTTCAACATTATGTTCCCAAAACCACCATAATCATTATCTATCTTACTGCCTTTTGCTATTTTTTACCCCAAAAATGTCTATAACTACAAAAAGTAACTAATTCTTATGTAAAATGGTATGAGGATCTTGGACATTTGTTGTTGGATAGTGATGTTGTCTATGTTTCTGGATCTCTTGCATCTATACCTTTATAATTATTCATCTTGGTGTCCTAATTTCTCAATCTTTTACTTATCTAATTCTATGGTTCATGGAAAATCTCATAGAAAAGAACTTACCATCACTTCTTATTCCTTATTAAGTATACTTATGAAGAAATGAATAAATAAACTCTATATTGGTAACACCATAATAAAGAAAAAGTTACAATTAAAGTCAAAATTAACTCAATATGTGTCATTGGTAACAAAGTCTTCTTCATCTTCGTTTTGGTGTTTCCAGTAATGTTCTCCTCATCATCATCAGCCCATTACGTTCCCACTGCTGGGACACGGGCCTTCTCTCATAGAGAGAGTATGGGCTAATCCACCACGCTGGTCCAGTGTGGGTTGGTGGATGTCACATGTTGTTGAATTTTTGTGATTAATTCTTAGACATGCCGTCTCCTCACGATGTTTTCCTTCACTGTTTTCTCCTATTTTTCTCTCATTCTGTTTTCTATATTTTTTTAGAAAATGTAGACACCATCACTTGTGTGCGTTTATCCTAATTTGATGTGCTATGTGCCTCGTTACTTAGTCGTTACATTAAGTGCTACCTAAAATATTTTAATTTTATAAGTAAGATATTGTAATTAAGTAGAAATTTATATTTTTTATAAAATAAAGTAAATTGTGACTGTATTTTGATTTCTTTCTTTCATTAAAAATATTTTAGGCTTACGCTTCAAAACCCCAGAGAATTCAATGAAATTATTAAAGGTACCTAGGTAAGAAAATAAAACCTGCATATTTTCTTTTCTAAAAAAATTACAGGCAGGCTTAATCGACCCCATCAGGAATGCTTCCGTCAAGGTAACCCATCAAATAAAATCAGAACAAAACTTTATTATTTTACAACAATGGTGAGACAATAAAAAAAAACCTAATGCTGGGTTCATGATGCGGTAATAGGTACCTACCTAAATATATTTTGAGGGCATCCAATATATAGACAAAATAAAAAAATTCAATATTAAATGCAATGAAGTATTTGTTACATAATTTATTCGTCGTTATTACATTCGTTGTTCAATAATCAAAATAAATAAAAACTTATTTCATAATTTCTTCTTTAAATATTCAGCACCGTTACAAAACGGAGTAAAGAGAAATAAATATTTTAAAGTATTAACATAACAGAAATAAATTCAGTCTAATAAAAATTAAAATAAAAAATAAATAAACCGCAAAATGGCCGATAAATAATTCAATAACATGGAAATTTTATGAGAATTTTTCGGCAATTTTACAGAAATTTTACGTTAGCCTTTGACACCCAGCCATTTTTAGCGGACGGAACATTCCAATAGCAACCTTATTATCTTAATATTATTTTGAGCGTTTAATAAACCCTTAGGGGGTAAGTTTTTTTTAATAAATGCAATTCATAGTCATTTCATAGAAATATTCTTAAATACATTACAAACATTCATATGCAAAACATAGCAAGCCCTTGTCATGAAGCAATTTGTAAAAACAAAACCTCACTTGTCTTGTCTGACGGCCAGTCAGTACAAGTTGTTCTTTAACGCTACTAGAAAAAGTCGCCTAGAAAGTGATTGTGAATGATGGTGATAGTGATTTTAAATCGATTTCGAATGCTTGTCTGTTTGTCACCCCGCATATAAGACGTAGGTACATACTACACAGGATCACGTCACTTGCAAAACTTGTGATTGTAATAATTGATAATGATGGTGATAGTGATTTTAAATCGATTTCGAATGCTTGTCTGTTTGTCACCCCGCATACAAGACGTAGGTACATACTACACAGGATCACGTCACTTGCAAAACTTGTGATTGTAATAATTGATAATGATGGTGATAGTGATTTTAAATCGATTTCGAATGCTTGTCTGTTTGTCACCCCGCATACAAGACGTAGGTACATACTACACAGGATCACGTCACTTGCAAAACTTGTGATTGTAATAATTGATAATGATGGTGATAGTGATTTTAAATCGATTTCGAATGCTTGTCTGTTTGTCACCCCGCATACAAGACGTAGGTACATACTACACAGGATCACGTCACTTGCAAAACTTGTGATTGTAATAATTGATAATGATGGTGATAGTGATTTTAAATCGATTTCGAATGCTTGTCTGTTTGTCACCCCGCATACAAGACGTAGGTACATACTACACAGGATCACGACACTTACAAAACTTGTGATTGTAATAATTGATAATGATGGTGATAGTGATTTTAAATCGATACTTGTCTGTCTGTCACCCAGCATACAAAGCGTACCTATAAGCTTCTAAATAGGTTCACGATAAGCAAGTGACGTTGTGACTGTACCAAAGTACCTAATTGAAAATGATAATGATAATGCAACATCTTGTCTCACTGCCATTCGGCTTACAAGACGTACCTATGTCTCTTGATAGGTTCACGTCCATTAAGTGGCAAAGAGATTTTTAATGATAATGATGATGATAATGGTAATGAAGAAAAAATTAACTTCCAAAAGGATTAACAGATTATATAGAAGTACTATTACGGTAGACACTAAATAGTGTTACGTCAAGCAAGGAACATAGTAATTATAAACTATAACGATAACGATAGTGAATACATGAAATGGTCTTGCTGATTCCCAGTAACACAAATGCTACTAAATAGGTTTCGTCAAGCAAATGACAGTGATAGTGGATAATAATGAGAATGATAGTGACTATGGAACAAATAATGTCTGACTGCCACCAAGTTTGCCAGATATTTACAGATTACAGGAGTGAACAGTGAAATGACTTAGACCGTGACAGTCTAAATTATTTCAAGTAAGCGTGATAGTGAATGATAATGATGATAATAGTGAATAAGGTACGAAACTTGTCTTGTTTGCAATAACCTACGCTACTGTAGAAGGTAGGTTCAAGACAAACAAGTGACATGGTGAGTAAGAATGATATTGTTAGTGATTATAAAACAAAACTTGTCCGACTGACAAGTTTTTTAAAAGCTTTCCGTCTCCTAAAATCTGTAGGTAAATATTAAATCATCGCACTCCTTTCTCCCTATAACATGTTTCTAACATGTTTTGGTTGGTCCCTCTAAATCAGCTACTCTAAGATCCTGCTTCCTAAGGCATTGGGTCTGGCCTGCAAACGCACCCAGACTCTACTAACACATAGTCCTGTCCAGTGAGCGTGACGGGACCTAAAGGAAGCACTAAGAATAGGTAGGGCATGTAGGTCTGCGTGCAGGTGCCTCGGACAACTGAGCATTCACTGGACCTGAAATGAAATTAATTGGGAATTAATTCCAGCGTTTATTTCTAGGATAATAATAACAACGCGCAACGATCACAAACATAAAACCTGGGCCCTAACTAGGATTCCTTGTATCTATTCCTTGTATATGATCCTTTTTCCTTGGAACCAGCAATCACAACACCTAGACACGAAACAAATGTTTGCGATTTTTCTGTGCACAAACATTTGTCCCGTCACGGGAATCGAACCCGCAACCGGTGGTGGATTACATATCAGGTACTGGATCAAAAATAAATTAAATAAATACGCCCTACGATCACATACATGTGTATATCCTAGTCCTTAACTAGGATTTCCTGTATCTAGGGAACCAGAAACTATGAGGACCATGGTCCCACAACACCCAGACATGAAACAAATGCTTGCGCTTTTTTTCCTGTGTACAAACATTTGTCCCGTCGCGGGAATCGAACCCGCAACCTCAGTGGTGTGTGGGATTTGAGCCAACCTGCCCAACCGCTACACCACAACTGAACTAACTGATATACGTACGTGGGAAAAGAACATCCTACGACCTTCCAAAAATATAGGATGACGCATAAAATATAAATAATTAAAGATAAAACTTGGGTTGATTGTTTTGTCATAAAATTTTAAATTACCTACTTACTTTCCTTTTGGGAGAGTTGTGTGCAAATATGAGTCGAGTCATCCATAGAAAAGAAAGTAACGAATGAGTCACGCTATATTATGTCTTCGATAAAGAAGCTAGGGCAACTAAAGTTAAATCTTACATAAATATGTGCATGCTACCCTCAATCTCAGATAATGTATCCAGCCCCCTCAACCTTAGGCCAAAGCTGGGGGCATATTGCGATGTTGATAGAATGAACGCTCAAAGCTTTGCCAAAAGAGAATTGAATACCGTTTTGCCCGGTTTTGGATTGATTCTTCGAACAAGATTTGTAGATACCTAGTTTGGTACTATTAAGTATTCTGTACTAGTACACGATAACTACGAACTTTGATTACTTTGTCGTGTTAACCTAGTTTGTTTTACAGCCCCAATAGTAAAGGGTACATACTCGCAAACTTCGAAGACGACCTGCTGAAGTAGATCAGGAAACTTCTGCACGATGGTGACAGGCTGGCCGGAAGTGAGCGAGACGCCGTATGTCGGCGCCGTCGTGTTGTACCGTGTGCGACAGAGACGCCCGCTGCCACAGGTGCTGGCAGGAGCGGCCGTGAGACCAGGGAAAGAGGTGGCTCGACCTGGAATATTAAAAAGTGTTGGCCTAGTATCAAATTTAACCCGCTGGAATTTCCTATATGGATTGAACGCGTAATCAATTTGCATAATATTGACCTACATTGATAATTTTACTTTGATGCCTTATCAAAGTAAAATTTTCGGGGGAAGCCGTTGTTTTGCAGACTTTGCTAGAACTTGCTAACTAGTAATTCTATTGCCATTATTAGTGAAAATACATATAAGTAGCCCTCCTCATAGTTGAGCTCCAAATGCTCGTCGTATAATTTCACGGTTTAGGTACGTCCGCGCCCTGTAGTCTCTTACTGATATCCCCTTCCTTCACGTTCCTGATGTTAAAGACAGCCACGTCGTTTGAATATTGTATAGCTATAGTTTAAAAGAAGCATACCTGTTCTATTGCCACTAAGAGCCCTCCCCGTGATCGCACCCTCTGCATATCCTTTATGCGCGTCTAGCAGCGCCTGTCGCATGATTTGAGGGTCCACGGTCCTGGCCGTGCGACCCTGTCGCGCTGAACCCCATGGGCCAGACTTCAGCAGTCGGTTAACTAGATGCCTGGAATAGATAAAATAGCCAATTAATACAAAGAAATACCTACTCATAATAGAAAAAAGAATGAAATTGGTGTGGCTAATACGTCTGCCATCATTAACAGTAAATGAGCAGTAGTTGTCTTTAACGCGCATCTCACCAAACCCAATCATGGTTAGACCTAGATCCATGATTAAAATAGCCTAGATAAAACTTGTTCAAAATAGAGATGCCTACCTAATTTTGGACAAGCTTTAGATTATGACGTACCTATCAAAGTCTGCCCCCCTACCCATATGTCCCTCAAGCGCTAATCGTTTATCGTGTTGAGCTCAGATTAAGGTGTAGATTCACTGCGACAATGTCTTATGATGCCATATATTGTTTCATTAAGTTTATCTCAACTCGTAGTCATCGTATTTTGGTGTAAATGAATGAGATTAATTCGATTTCTTGCCTGAATCGACAATAATTAGACCGTATCTTATTAGTCGCAGTGACGCTATACCTTAATTCGAGCTCAACACGATATACGATTGGCGCTTGAGGGACATATGGGTGGGCTTATTTTGGTTTGTCTGAGGATTTTGGCAATTAATAACAACTTGACGATGATGCAGGACTACGCTTACTTAATACTATTATTACAAACAACAAAGAAACCAGTCTTGTAATCACGCTAGGCATCCATGACGCGAAGGCAAATCGCAACCGAGAGTTTTTGACAACCATTATGAGACGGAAGGCTGCCTTTTTCGGACATCTTATGAGAGGATCCCAGTACGAGTTTCCAAGGTTGATCCTCGAGGGCAAGATTCCGGGATAGAAAAGCCCAGGACGTCCACGACGTAAATAGTTGGACGACATCAAAGTATGGACTGGACTAAGCTACCGAGATCTCAAAAGCGCAGCGTGGGATCGCAAGAAATATTGCCTACTGACCTCCAAACTTCAGTATGAAGATGGCACCCGATGATGATGATTCATGACGCATATTATAGATCACCTAGAAGCTAAAAACTTGTAGTCACGCTAAAAACCACGTAGGTACGAGTAGATACTAGGTAGTAACGACCAGCAGCACTAAAATTAATTAATCGTTGCTGTACATCAAATCAGTTTACCCTCTGTAAAAGCTTTAAGTACTCATACGTAATAAATATTAATTATTATCAGTCAATCAAAACCCAAGCACTTGTATTTAATTAATCTGTAGGTAGAAAGTAGGTACGTGCATTACTAACCAGTTGATCATACAAGATACTTAGAGAGATCTAAAATTAGCTCCTAAAACCCGTTACCAGACTCCCAACCTCCCAACATTATCTAGTGATTATATTATATTTGTGATTGCGTCTGTCCTGTACGGGAAATGAGTACTGAGGTTCACGAACCTGTGGGAATATTCCCACGAGAAGGTGTTGTTGCTTTGTTCGCTCCTAACGGGATCTCGAATTGATGTCATCTAGCTAGATGCAATGTAAGCAAGCACGTATGAACGAATGTGCTAGGTTTAAGTACAGTACAGGAAGATGGGATTCTTGTCGACGAAGCTCTCAATAGCGGAACCATGCGCGATTTTGCGCTAGCATACAAGTGCTAACTGGATGGATACTGTTGTGCAAACTTCAGTGAACCTAATTAGCACTGATGTAGTAAACTGTAAAGTTCATTTTAGGTGCGTATTGCTTATATTATGAACACCTTTAGTTTTCTAGTCCAAAAAAACCCAAATAAATTATTTTACTTGACTGGCGTCTCGTTCCGATAAATAGTTTGGCTGATGTTGTATTGAAATAAATTACACTTAGATTTAAAACCAATTAATTTTATTCATCATTATCAACGTGTTCATCTTCACCCATCAATCCTATTTCTAATTTAATAAAATCATCAGGCATAATCAAAGATTCTGACAATCGTATTGTTTTGTGTCTCGGCTCTTGTTGTTCATTTCGCATCTCCAAAACTGATACCAATTCTTGCTCTGTAGCGACGTCTTCAAAGTCGTTTTTAGTCATAAATGACGCGATTCCTTTCCTTGGATTAGTGCCGAAAACAAGTTCGCTCGGTGTTCGACATAGCATCTCGTGGAATGTATTGTTCAATGAATGCTGGATGTACTTCACGCCATTCTGCCATTTCATGTTCTGTGTTTTAACTAGCCATTCGTTCAGCTTTCTCAATACGTCCTCGTTGGTTTTTCCTTGAAAAGCAGAAACGGGGAACATAGCGTCTGAGTAAACTACTTTTACGTCAGGGTATAATATAGACACGCGGCGGCAAATCGGCTTTAGAATAGCAGTGCCGTTCTTGGATTGTAAAATGTTAGGTGCTCCGAAAACGAGAAAGATTTCTAGCAGAGCCTCTGCGGCTTCGTCTACACTAATGCCTTTCATAGCTTTCAGATGAATAAACTTAGAAGCGTAGTTCCTATACACCATCAAGTATTTGAATTCTTCACCCGGTTCATTTGTTACGCTCAACAGGTCCATCTGAGCTCGCGAATACAGTTCAGGATATTTTTTGGATACTTCATCTATCTCTTCATTCCGCTCTGATTCGTAGGTCAGCGAGGTTTCTAAAGGATCGTCACTGATACAATTGGGCGTGGAAGAATCATTAATAATTTTTCGCACAAAACTTTTTCGCACGCATTTTTTTTCAATCCGCTTGTTTTTGCAAGCGCGACACATGGATAAATACATCATAACACTTTCTGTAGTGATATTATGGTATTTCTTCTTTAGTTCAATCATCATGCGGCTTCGACCGGCATGGTTCAGTCTCAGATGGTACTCATGTATGATATCGTAAGATTCCTCAAGGGTCACCATGACCAATTTAATATTTTTGGCTAAGGCAGGTTTATGAAAAAGCTTCTCTTCGCCGTTTGGCAATTTTAGTACCTCGTATTTTTTATCTCGTCTGTAATCCAATGTTTTCTTCTTACCGCGTATTTTGATAAGTTTCACTTGATCGATGAGGCGACGGTACTTTTCTTGTGGGATGAGGAAAGTATTCATACCTCTTGTTCGGCACAGTTCGTGCAATTTCTGGGTAAACTCATCTTTATCCACTACCATTGAATTCGTAGTTGTTTGATCTTTCGACTCAATTTTCTCAAATTGGAGTATTTCGTCTTTTCTATCTATATCCATAATTAAATTGTCTTCAGCTGATGTTGACATCAGTAGAATAATTTATCAAAACAACTCGGGTACGCCGCGCCGCGTTGGTGAATATGCGAACAGTCGACACCAAATCGACATTGACTGGGCACTCTGGGCAGAGCACAAAATGGCTGCGTGAATGCTCGTAATCGCGTAGCACGTACGAAGCCGGTTGAGACGCGGAGCAAACCGGACAAAGCCGAAATATATCCCTCTTGCTCTCGCAATAGCTGTTGTAGGTTGTACAGCTAGTATGTATACCTATTCCATACCTATATCTATCTATATTTTGTACGCGATTGTGAATGTGAGCAATGACCGATTATAGACGGACGGGATCCAGGTAGTTCCGTAGGCACATATTTAGGTACCTACATTATATTTTAAAGATCTTAAAATATGAAATTATGAATGGTTTGTCAAGATTTATAACACTAAGGTTGCGGGTTTGATTCCCGCGACGGAACAAATAAATATGTACAAAAAACGCAAGCATTTGTATCGTTTCTGAGGATATGGTTTTTTTGTGCACCCACAACAACCGCGGTATTTGAGCGAACGAGATTTGAGCTGACATGACCAGCACTCACGACTACACCACAAAGGCTGACTAGGTCACAGATTACCAAATAGTTAGTGCCTAGGTACCTATTGTTTTAAAATATTTTACTCATCTTAGCAGCAGCACAGATCACATGGTGGGAGATACGTTGATCAAATAATAAGAATAGTAGGTAATATCTTTACAGTACCATACTTTTATAGGTACTCCAAATAATCCTTCTGCAATAAATATCTAAGCTATAAATACATCGGTATATACCCTTTTGTTTATACCTATACTAGGTTCAAGACTTAATACCAAAGAATACTTTTACTACGTACTAAGCAGACGTTGAAGCAGGCTATCCTATCTCCAATGTTTATTCTGTCAATAAAATTATTTTTTCGACCAGTCGCGCGTTTACTCGATTTCAATAGAATGCAATTTTGCAAATTGCGTGAGGCATCAGAAGCGGCGCCGAAGAGCAATAAAATTTTGAAAGATTCAAGGCATTCAACCACTGAGGAATGGCCCTCAATGCATTCAACCAACAGCAAATGTTTATAGTTTTAATTTAATTCCCGCCATTAATACCGGAAATGATAATTATGAAGGAAAGGAAGACAGATAGAAAAGGAAGGGTACGAGTATCAAACAGTGCTTGACACACAACGAGAAAGAGAAACCGTGAAGTGAAAACCGGTAAAAAGTAATTATGTCTAGTCTTAATAATAATTTATTACCTGGGATATGGAGTACCTTCCGGCCCTGGACAGTCTGTGCCTTGCAATGCATCACCCCACGCGTATTTTAATCTTGGACCGCAATCTGCTATCACACAAGATATGAGTGCCTGAAATTGATAAAAAAATATTATATTAGATTAGCCCCTTTTGTCCAACCAATTTTATTAATTGTGACATTGTTTTCCGCGTCAGTAAAAATATATAAAAAATAACAATATTTGGAATTATTGACTCTACAGAATGATTCATTATACCTGGATTAAGCAAAGTGGGAAAGGTGGGGGGTGCTAGTACTGTAATTTTATACTTTATATCGAATAACAACTTAGCGTCAATTATTAACAAATAGCTTTCAATATACATCTATTTTTGACGATATATATAAAAAAATGTTTATGCCTATTTCAAGCCTGTGAAAGATTGATCGCCGTACGAAATATTTCTACGCGTGAGTTGCCGTCGCGTCGGTATGTGTGCCATTGGCCGAATGACACAGATCCCGTAACCACTACTTCGGGCCATATTTAACAGACAAACCCGTCCTTTTTCGTGTCCAATACAAGACATCGATGGACACGCACAAAAAATATCAGTATAAATAATACCGAAATTAAAGAGTTTATAAATCGTCGAGTCTAGATAATAGTTCACTTTTGCTTTAGTTAATATGTACATCTGTAGGTATCGACACCCTTTTGTTTCCGCATATTATGTACCTAAGTACTATCCGATAGTATGGTATATATACGGAAACGAAGGGGCAACGTAGTGATGTGCGATGAATTGAAAAGTCCCAAGAAGAAAGTGTCAGTGTCAAATTTCTAGGTCATGTGTAAATAACATGTCATTGAACTGCGCTTGAATGAAACGTCAGGTGGATATCAGGTGTATGTTATAAGGTTTCGCTGCCATTTGATAATTTCTCCAGATGCATTCTTGTGTAGGTGTGTTACATATTTAGAATTAATATCACTTTCTATAGTATGAATACCTAAACTATCTATGTATGTATGTACGTTCAACGTAATTAACAAGAATCATGTCTAAGAATAGATTTTGAATAGACATTAGTAAGTCTTGAGCCTTAGATAGGCGTAGACTTAGCTTTTTATATGTATTTAATTCAATTCAAGTCTCATTTCAATTATATCACACTAACCATCATATTTAATTCATTAATTGAAATAATAAGATACTTTGATGCAACTCTATCCCGTGGGAAAGATTACCTTATTATTGTGTATGACACCAATCCTCAGCGGATGTAAGGATCGATTCAAAAGTGAAATTTGAATAAAGAAAAAGCAGCGAAAGTGCTTAGCAGTCTCTTGGGTCTATTGTATACTTTGCACGTTCTTGGACGACATTTTTGATGGCCATTTTCCTAGTAATATAGTGACCATTGCAGTACCTACATGGCTGACCTTGAAAGAAATATTCTTAAGACTGTGAATGTTTATGTTGCTATTTCTATATTTTCTACTTTCTCGATTCATTGGCGCTAGCCAAGCACAGAAATTATTTGTAGGAGTCTCATAAATAACTAAGGTTTCTCTACATTTTTTAATAAAAAAAAAGACGTGTGGCACTCGGAGACTGCCGCGGTAAAGCTATTGCATAGCATACGGAGTGGGGGATGTTAGGTTATTTTCGTTACGGAATTTCTGGATTCGGTCTCCACGCACAAGGCCCGCGATAGAAGCTATGCAATAGCTTAACAAATAACAAAATGAATATAAATATATATATATCAATTGTAAAAAATATAAACGGGAGCTCATAGATGCCAATGGATAGTTTAGTAACTTATATAATATATAAAACTTTTTTACTTTACTTACCTAATATGTATTAAGTTTACGATCCTTGAAGATTAACTACCAGTTCAATATGTTCTTGTAGGCAAGTTTTTAACTAGGTGGGTATTATTCCCATTAACAATGGTATGGCATGGACAAAAATGTATCGTTTGACTGAAGAAGTAAGTTCATTGTCCATGGTAAATAGCATAATTAATTTTTAGAAAAAAACAAAAACCGACTTCAATGTATCTTCGAAGTCCAAAGTCACATATCGATGAAATTTATATGGGACCACTTCGTAGCTATACTGAACCCAACGCAAAAAGAATTTTCTAAATCGGTTCATAAATGACGGATATCTGAGGTAACACACAAAAAAAATAAAAATAATAAGAGAACCTCCGAACAGAGAACCTCCTCCTTTTTTGAAATCGGTTAAAAATTGTGTAAACGTTCTGTAGCACTTCCTGTAATGTTTTACACTGAAAACGATCTTTGTAGTAAAAATTTTGCTTCAATTTGATACTTAATTGATAAATATGCAATACCTACTTGTGGGTACATTAATACGTTTTACTACCTACCCCAAACTTTAAAATATATTTTTACAGAGCATACAACACAATACAATAATACTTTATTGAACAACGAAACAGGAAAAAAAAGTTATCGTAAAGTGAGCTAACTTTACTTAGTCATTGACTGCACGACTTTCTTTTATAATTAAAATAATATAACGGCATTTTAAAGGTTGGTGAATCTAGATCAGATTAATATCATAATAATTCTTCACACAGATATCTGACATATCATTTCGTACTATTGATAAATCGTATTATTGATATCTAACATTTTACCCTAACGGGATTTTAAAGCTGATTTATCTATAAAAGGCTTTTTTGTGTCATGTTTGTATAAAAGCTTTGCATCTTCCTTGTATGTATGTATGTCATCATTTACCAGGTATGTCGATATCACGACGATATAGAACATGAAGACGGTCAGCAACCTTCAACTAATGACACGTTAATGTTTGTTAGACGGCGAATGGATGGGTGCCGTACGTAACAGTAAATCAAGATAAACCTCACTCACTGTTCTATACTTTTTACCTATCTCCCTGATCCGTTCGTTCGCTCCAAATGCATAGGCAATGAGTCAGTCAACCGTGCAGTTGATGATATAGCTTTAAAAGTTTATCTTATACTCTAACCACAACTCGAAGCTTTGATGTGCCGTATATAAATGTGTATAAAACAAATCATTTGTTCAAATTTTCATATAATAAAATAAAAACCACGACTCTACGACTCTTTTAGGGTTAAGCTCTCCTTGTACATATGTTTTATAAATCATCGATGTAAATACTACAATAAAGAATATAAGAATATAAGAAACCATTTAGAAATGAGGGTAGGTACCTAAGTAATTACATACATATAAAAATGTGAACAAGGAAAAGCTCGTAAACTTAGTATGAGTTGAACGCCATACTATATCGGTGTTATCAATGAAAAGAAAGTTTCAAAACTCGGTCATAATTACAAGCTGGGAGTAAGGCTATGCAAAATTTATTTTCCTGTTGAAATACCTACAAATACCTACCTACCAGATTTCACAGTTCATTTTGTTTGTGCTTTATATATACTTATGTGGAGAGAATTTATATAATATATTTTGTTTGCAAAACTTAAGGTATTATTAATATAATTATACCTACTGAGAAATAAATATTTATTCATAAATTAACGTTAATAACGTAGAATTAGGCTCATATATATTAAACTCTCTAATTGTCCAAATAAAATAAGTCTAAAAATTATTTTCATAGAACTTACCAATTGAAAGCAAATATAAAAACTTCTTGAACACATTATAATAATAAATTATTATTGTTTTGTCTAAAAATACTAATTAACAATTACTTGGGCGACACACTTTTTTATACGCGAAATTTTTCACGAATGTAAAGATGACACATTCGCGTGAGTGGAAGGGCGTGCGGTCGACGCACTGCCCGTTCAGACAACAAGTGGTGTTCATTATAACGGGAGTTCAGCCGGGAGTCCTCAGAGCGGACGCGAGCCTACTTTGCAGTTTCTACAGAAGCACTCTTAAATAATATTTGAATTTAGCGCCATCTGTGACGTATGGTACAGAAAGCGAAATGTCAATGACTTTACCGGCTTACATTATTTACCGATTCTTTTTTTTTCCTCCTTTCTGAGGAGTTTGGCGTCGCACGTTACCGATTCTTTTGTCATTCATTTTATTGAACGTAGTGATTATTTTATCTATGGTAGCGATGCCCGATATTCTGCTTTATATCGATATAGGTATCGTATCTCTACCATTTGTATCGATATACGGTAATACCGCATGAATTTATAAGGATATAGTCAATATCGATACATTTCGGATGTCATTTTAAGTAAATAAAAGTATTCACCATATTAAATATTGACCATATAAGCGCCAACTAAAATCACGATTATCCCACGGATTAGGTGTCGATTTACTTAAAAATCAAGTTTATCCACGAGTTAACTTAATTTATTTTATGTTGGCGCAAGTAGCACTCTTATTTAATATTATTTTTCATTTAAATTTAAGTAAATATTTACTCGTACCTGTCATAAGTATAACATAGATAAATTAGCAAAATTGGCAAAAATCCCTCTTGATGCTGACACAATCATATCAGGTTTTCATTTTCTATCTAACAACGGTCTTCAGAGATATTGTTTTTAATATAATTATCATCCGATTCAAATTACAGCCAACAAATTCATTGGAATACGTATAATTTACAATACAATACAAAATGTTTTAATGTACACCAAACAAAAAGGATTAGTAGGTACATGAAAACAATTTATAAACTAAAGTAACGCAAATAGAGCTGTGGTAAATAGAGTACACATAGTATTGCTATAAATTATTTGTCTTTTATCCATGTAGTGTGGTACCTATTATAACAAGTTTATTTACTTCCGAATATTTTAAGCTATTGCATAGCTTCTATCGCGGGCCTTGAGCGTGGAGACCGAATCCAGAAATTCCGCAACGAAAATAACCTAACACCCCCCACTCCGAATGCTATGCAATAGCTTTACCGCGGCAGTCTCCGAGTGCCACACGTCTTTTTTTATCAACATCTTACTTATTATCTTAGTTATGAGTTTGTTCAAGTAGGTACGTAGGTAATTACCTACGTACCTACTTGAACAAACTCATTATACCTACCAAAAATTACTTGTCAGTCCTACGATCACGTGAGTTAGTGTTTTGTGCACACAATATTTTCGATCTAGGGAAGGGAATACGATATCAGCACGTATCGTATTTAAGTGTCCCGATACAAAATATCGAATATCGCATTGTGTTGTATCGATACATGGCGCATCGCTAATCTATGGTTTCATTCTATATTTTATCTTTGGTTTCATTCGTTTCGTTCCTGTCAATGTCATCTATCCCATCCGTACCGGAAATAAAATAATTCTAAAAAACATGGCCGCATGGCTGGGTGACAGCGGCTCACCTGAGATATTTACACAAAACAATCAAAAGAAAGTTGCAACCGGGAATTTCATCTTCAATGTAAACTCAGACATTGAATACAATCATTTTGACACAAATTTTAGTGAGTTCCATAAGAGTAATTACGACGCAAAAGTCGGCGGCGGTAAGACCTACACTATTTTGGAAGACGCCGTAAAGGACGAATTAAAGGAAAATTTTAGCGGATTATCACTGTAAGTTATCTGAATACATTACCTAACTTCTGTTTATATTGTAATCTAATCCGATATTTAATTACATCAACAAGTTCTGAAGTTTCTTGATATTATCCAATCAGCTGTTTGTCAATAATATTTTGTCTTGCTCGCTCCCGTAGAGTTGTTATAGAGTTGTTCTTTTTTGCGTTGTATCGTTTTTGGGCATTCTATTTTGGTACATTACCATCACGATGTGATGCGAACATCCTAATTTTGTGTTCTAACAAGAGTACATAATTTGTAAGAAGCCCGAAAGGTATGAAATACTCAAATTTTGTATCTATAGAAGTCTTCCATCATTATCAGGAAACAGCTATAGCCTAAGAGGTATCTTCAGAATCACAGATCCTTGATAAAAAATGGTGCATGATAATCTATACATTAGGTAATAATGAAGCCTATGAACTGACTGCTTCCAAATGTGAAATTTACCAAAATATTACACACATAAAGCTGGCTTTCTTTTTGTTGCAAAGTAACAAAAGAACTGAGATTGTGGCTTTAGATGAATATTTTTTCTTCCAGTAACAATGACCCAACACCCGAAATGTCAAAGTCCAATCTTGATGTCACAAATTCTAACATGGAGAAGAATAAAAGAAGACTGGAGGAAAATAGTGCGAGATATAAGTGTGAATACGAGGGTTGCGAACGAACATACAGTACTGTTGGGAACCTGCGGACACACATGAAAACTCATAAAGGTATACCTTTCTACCTTAAGTCTTACAAAATCATCACTGTCATATTATATTAGAGTTCAGTATAATATTAAAAAAATTAATAAGGCTTTGTCCAATGTAGTACGGCAGAATAGTACACTATAGCTACTTATCTGGTTAGGATAACTTGAAATACAATTTTACACTATAACATTAAATTTCTTTGTCTAATACTTATGTGACAAAAAACTATTTAATAATATTATAGTCTACACCGGCCACACAGTCTACATTATATACAAACCCATGTAAGTTGTGGGATATAAAACAAATTAGTCTCTGTATATTTTTTGTTTGGTCCATATTGTTGGTGGTATATTACTGGTGGTAGGTTTCTCGTATGCGAGAGGCCATCTGGGTAGGTACCACCGCTTTGCCAGTTATTCAGCCGCCAAGCAGTAGTGCGCAAGCATTACTATGTTCCGGTTTGAAGGGCATTGTAGCCAGCGAAATTACTGGGCATTATGAGACTCAACAGCTAATTGTCTCAGGGTGACGAGCGCAGTGCAGCTCCGCGCAGGATTTTGCAAAACAAAGTTCTGGGTGGTGCTATTATTGTTATGGGCTGGCGTATTGCTTACCATCAGGCAAACAACCAGCTCGTCTCGTCACTCAGTTACATAAAAAAAAAAAATTGTTTACTTAAATATGTTGATTGAAGAAAAGTAGCTTAGCAACAGAAAAGTTAATCCTTAAAACCAAACATTATCATTATTTGCCATCGCACTTGTTATTCAAAACAATCAGTAGCTCAGATAGTCAGATAAGCAAGAAAACTAGTTTCACCCAGTTAGAGCAAATAAAAGTGTTTATCATACCTCATGCAAAAAACCCACTTATGTGTACAAGCAAGGCCAACAAGGCTAGTGAACTATGATTGAGATGAATGAGGAATTATGATGAATTGTTAATTACCTACCTACACTAGAGATTCTTTGGGTTCAAACAGGTTTTATTTAATTTATATATTGGTTTGTGTATTTAGCCAGTGTCAAGTATTATAAAGCAAATTTAAGTATGGTTCAAGTAATTGTGACATCAGCCCCATTCCTCCGTTCCCTAGTACATCAGAAAGTGAGGAAACATTACATTAAGCTTATAATGGAGTTTTTAACTAGGAACTAAACAATAAATACTCAACTATCCATACTACATTTACCACTACATTAAGTACATTGTACATTGAAATCTGTTTCAGGTGAATACAGGTTCAAATGTCCAATGCAATCATGCGACAAAGCATTTCTCACTTCATACAGTTTGAAAATTCACGTTCGAGCACATACGAAGGCGAAACCTTTTGCTTGCAACACCTCTGGTTGCAGGAAAGCGTTTAACACACTCTACAGGTTAGTTGTTAGTCACTTTACTATAAAGAATAATTCAGGCTTACAAGTTTGAGGTTATGGTACCATTACAAAGCGTGCTTATCTTTTTATGCGTACATTTTGGGATCAGGATTGAAATTTTCTGTCGATCAACCACTCATAAAGACAAATACTTTCGCTTGCAACCTGGTTTTAAACTACATCAGGCTAGTTGTTACTCATTTTACTATAACAATTAATTTAAGATTAATTTAACGTTAGTAGTTTGAGGTTATGGTACCAGTTACACAGACTGCTAATTTTTTGATGCCCAATGCCTATATATAGAAAGGAAATACGTTTATTCACGACATCACATATATGTGACTTAGATCGGAAATATTCTGTCGAGCGACCATACACGCCTGCAAAACCTTTCGCTTACCACCTCTGGTTTTACACTTTTCATCTACAGTTTAGTTGTTAGTAACTTTTAAGTAACAGCACAGAATACTAAGGTACAGAAGCATCACTCCGCAAAGACATTTAAACAAATAGCGACTCTTGCTATGACGCAATAAAATTCAATTCAGCTCGCGTAGCGCTGCATACCTACCAGTCATATTAACCTACAGAGCGCTTCTCTTTCTATCGCATAGCTCTTATCTCTTCTGACGCGGCACGTGTCAAGACGCGCGACCCGCAGTCGGTGTCCGGCTATGTACTTGTAGCTTCGTACCTACAGTGCGGAGTGCGCTAGTCCTGGTAACAGTACAAACAAAAACTCAAAAGTTTCATCTTTAAAGCTGAAGTATCTTGTTAACCTTTGACCGCCAAGGTCGACTCTACACGACATGAAAAGGTGTTATCTACGCCGAGGTCGGCTTTCGCCGACTAAAACGTTTGAAAATTGCGTAGCTCGGTGTCGGGGGGCACGGCATTGCTTCTATAGCGAAGCGTTAAAAAGGTTAAAAGTCAAATGATTCAACGACCAAACAAACAACAAAACTTGCATATTTGTTTTTCAACACATAATAGAAATAGATACGCCAAGACAACTCAGACAAAAATTATTTCTTTGACATATATCTTCCTATAAATCAGAGGATTCAAAACAAAAATATATGAGTCAGAAAGTATTTTGTAATTTATGCTCGTTGATCATCTGCCAAAAGTGTAATTTATAGAGCATTACATTTCATGCCTTGTTACTATAGCCATAATAATTATAATTGATTAGCATAACGCTTGTCACGAGACTATGTTGTAATCTTGTTATGATATTGTTATAATTATTACGCTATAATTCGGCTTGCCACTATGCGAGTTGGCTCATCATTTGGCATTGTATTTCGTCACTGGCGCCCCGGTGGGAATTCTACATTTTAAAAAAGTAGCAGTTTCTGCCTTTTCGCTATGCTTGTCCCATGCAATGCCACCTAAGTGCCACTCAAAAGTTTTGCGCGGCACTGCGCTGTGGTCGTCATTTGTTTGGGCTCTACCTCAATCCGCGTTTACGAAACTTGCGCTAAATATAGCTTATAGCTCGATTTATTTATACTTTTCGGTACCTACCACGTATTTTCATATTTGGAATAAGATTTCTCGGGTTAAAAAGTCTTCGCTACCGCCTATACGGACAAAGATGTCCTCCTTCACTACCTATAAAAGTTACCGAAGTAATTTAATCTAAAGAAATTACCGATCAAATCAAGTTTAGTTGCTCCGATACGAAGTGAAAAAGGGCAGATAAAGAAATTCACTTTGATATCTTATAAGATCAGGTAAAATACGTTTAACCGTTTGCAGAACAAAAAGAAAGAAAGAAAAAAGGAAAACCATTTATTCGGCACACAAAAACGACAAACAAAAAATTAAAAATAAAACTAATAACCAGTAATATTAATTTTATAACAGCTTGTTTACTTTTTTTTGGGCATACGATAAGCTGATAGCAAAACTAGGTACCCATTCGATAAGTTTGTCATATGAACAATAACTTAAATTAATATTTAGAAATACTTACTATTTTTAGCTGTATTATCTGATATGTCATTATCGGTATTGTTGCTACCTATAGTAAACAGATAAAGCAGTTCCCTCAACGTGTTTACCGCCATGATAACTAGTGTTATGCCTCTTCTGCAAGAAACCGTCTTAAGAAGTATCACACCAATCACAGAAAGTACACAGAAAGCTCACAGAAAGTAGATTCAAATTTAGGGTGAAAAATATTCTAATAAAAAAGCATACTATAAAGTTAGTAATTACATAGAAGACAAAGATGCATGGAACATTCCGCTTCTGCCAAGTAGCCAACTGGCATATAAGAAAAATAATATTGTCAAAAACAAACATAAAATATTGTAACAAAAGTTCTAAAAAAATATGCCCCTCAGTTTCTTGCCGTATCTTCTGAGTAGTGGTTCTTTTTCCGATACGGTGGTAGAGTCATTGTAATAATTGACGTTCATAAGTGCGTCTGTGACGACAAAATTGAATAAAGAACTTTTGATTGATTGATTGATTGATTGAATCACAATAATTCAACCGCCAAGCAATAGTCGGCAAACACTACCTACTTTGTTCTGGTTTGAAGGCCACTGTTCAGGTGTTCAGGCAATATTATTGTGCGTTATTTAGGGCCATTGTCTCAGGGGAGGGTGACGAGCGCAGGAGTGCGATTTTTGAACGTGACTACCAATTTAAATTTTGTTGAATGATATTTTCAAAATCTGGTCGTAAATATAGATTAGCTGTCATTACTAGTCATCCTACTCGTATTCGAAATCACCGGTGATTTTGACCCTGAAAATTCTCAAACAGAGAATTTGAAAATCTAAAAGAAAGTGGATGTGTGGGAGTCTGACTCACGCACCGCGGGTTCCGTACAAACTTGCTGTAACGAAAACATAAGTCGGATTGAAGGGCAAACTGGAATCTCTAGTAGAAAACATGATCTCCCATACACCGATATACGTCACGGTCAATTCTCCAAATGAAAATGTAAGTTTGTAATTGAAAAAAAAACTTTTTATGTGATATAACTATAACAAAAAAATTACGATTTTCGTATATTTTTCTTAACTTGTGCTGTAAGACTTTGCCTTGGTATTTCATGATTCTTGGTTAAGGGGAAGTACCCTATAAGTTTTGATTTATTTGCCAGTGTCACAATAATATGCGGCATAAATGGCGGTATTTTTGGATTGCGTTGACTTACATGCTTGATTTTATTACAGCTCCGAGGGACCGTAGACCTAAGTATTACGTAGTCGTAAGACCGTAGATATTAATTTCAAGTTGTTACCTCCACGCGTTCCTCAGAAAACGACATTGACAGATAGACAGACGACGTGATGTTATAAGGGTTCCTTTTTCCTTTTGGTGGAACCCTAAAAACAGTAAAATTGCAAAAAATATATATTTCATAGTGATTTCTTAACATTTTTCATTTCAAGGTTGTGTCGAAAGTGAGAAATATGGCACCCCTAGTGCCGCGCAAGATTTTGCAAAATAATAGTCCTGGGTTGCACTGCAACCGTGGCGTGTACATACCATCAGTCGAACGACCTGCTCGCCTCGCCACGTAGTTAGTTAAAAAAAAATATCTATCAAGATATAAGAAGATTTTCCTTAGATGGCACTTCAAACATGAAACGATAAGTCTTTATGTTTGTTATCGCTAAATTGATATTTTTTCATTGATAATTTTGGCTTTGGTCGTGCGGTGATTTATCTTATCAATGGTATGGATCGGGAATGCGATTTGTACCACTCCAGTTTTGTTGGCAGTTATCACTGAAAAATTCTGCACAGATAACAAAACTTCCGGCATTGCATAAAGTAATTTAATACAATATTTACTTATAATTTTAGAGCCTAGATACCGCAATAACACACACCCTCGCTGTTGGCGGCACCATGTTCATTTATTTCTTATCTCTGTTTAAATTCACACTTGCTTAAATTCATTATCGTCACACCCTGTATGAAAATGAAGGCATATATCCATCCGCGCGCACTGATGACCTGTATTACAGGTTCTTCAAGAACATACGTCAGGCACCAGTCTCCCTATACCTACCTATTTCTGAGATAAATAAATGAATTTTATTATTATTTATTATTATCGCATATCATCAGAGATAGTGGTCAAACGCAAGTCCATAACCAGTAAAATAAATAAATAATAATAATAACGAAGATTAATTTTCCAATATGACCATGTTCGTTTCCCGTGTATAAGTTTTTGATAACTATGAAAGCAGTTTTTCTTATCTCTAAAATTGACGACGTGGTTCCTTAGAATATAAATAAATAAATATAAAAATAACGCCCAACGATCACATACATAGATCCTGACCCCTAACTAGGATTCCCTGTATGTAGGGAACCAGGAACTATGAGGACCATGGTCTCACAACACTCAGACACGAAACAAATACTTGAGGTTTTTTCTGTGCAAAAACGTTTGGGAATCGAAACCGCAACCTCAGTGCTGTATGAGATTTTAGCCAACCTGCCCAACCAGTACACCACAGAGGCTGTCTATATATTTTATAATATATATTTCTATTTCTTATAGTTTCGGAATTCCTTATACTGACTCTTCTCGATGTTACACTTTTCGCTGTGGTATTGTGACATAATCAAAATATTAAGATTTTAAATAATTAGAAAGAAGAAAAATGATATTGCACGGGCAGGGATCGAAACTGCGACTTCGGAATACCGTCCCGACGCCTTAACCACTGGGCCACCGAGCTTACTGCTTGAGCAACCAATACATCATGCAATCATTATTCTCCTTCCTAATTATTTAAGATCTTCAGATTTTCGCCTAGCATGCGCTAATGCATTCAATATCAAAAATTTAATCAAAATATATTTTGATATTGAAAAATTACTAGTAGGTACGAGTAAGTAATTAATCAGTAGCAGAAACAGTCATTATAAATAGTAGGTACAGATGCTGTTGGCTCCTGAAGTATTTCGTAAGTAATCCACGCCACGAACTAAACATGTAGGTACCTAAGTACCTACATAATGGTCAGTAATAAAAACATGTACGTAGGCAATCTTACTTGGTTTTGTTAATGATAAAATTATTTGGTGTATATATATATAAAACAGACGTAAGCAAAGTTACTTGTTTTTGCTGATGATCATATCTTTACCTAAATATAAAACAATAGGTATGTAGGTATATATAAAACCGGCTACATAATACCTAATAAAGAAGTGAATGATAAAAAAGAACTAGTATGAACTGGGTAAAAGTAAAAAGTTGCTAAGTCGTAGGATATAGTAAACCGGTTTTAAGCGGAACAGGTATCACCACGACCAGTTTTATGCAGTGAAGTGCTTAGGCACAGAATAGCTACAAAAATATATAATAAAACATGCAAAATATACTCTATATTGAAATTACCAAATCTAAAGCACTGCAAAAGAAAAATAACTACGACTACTACGTGATCGCTAACTACTTACCACTTGGATGGTGACCGTTTGCGTCATAATTATATATTTAGGTAAATTTAAGCGCTACCGTGAATTTACCGTGCCATACCGCGTTATCGTAACGAATTTGCACTCGCGATTCCTATGGATAAACGCCTCCGTACTGCGTCCGATCCGAATCCGAATAAGTGGTGTCTGAAGTAACCTCAGTGCTATTTCTAAGACAGGATACGCACTAAATTCGAGTCCCGTCATCCGATTCCTCGATCAATTGATGACAGATTCGGATCGGATGCAGTAAGAAACCGCTCTAAGCCGTCGCCGTCGGTTCCGATTGTTGTCTCTCGAATAACAGTCGTTGGCCATGTCGGGGCGGTCTATAACTCTTCACAGGGTTGGCCACACGCTCACACGAGAAAGAAAAATTGTCAAAACAACGAAAGAGACATCTCCGCAGAGTTTTTTGGTGCTATCTTCTCTAGCGGGCGTATTTCCGAAGCACTGGTTGAGTCAGTTTTCGCATTTACTGGCCCGGACTTTAATTTGAGTATGGGAAAGAAATGGGCAGACATGCTAACTTTTTTTTTTACAAAGTTATGACATTTTTAGGTACATTTTTTAAAGTATTGTATTATGTGTATGACGTCTATAAGTACGTTTTTTGTGCCTGTTTCATAAATATCTTTTGATTTTTCTCTTTATTCCCAGACTAAGAGCGCATCAGAGGTTACACAGCGGCGATACATTCAACTGCAAAGCTGAAGGCTGCTCCAAATTCTTCACCACACTCAGCGATCTGAAAAAACATATACGTACTCACACGCAGGAGAGGCCGTACAAGTAAGTCTACATTGTGACACTATAATACTGTATAAGGAACTATATAAGCGTACACAAGCACAGTCATATTCTTGTCTTTCACCTGAAGTCTGGTCATCTGTCTTGTCGCTTAAGTCCTGTAGAAACCGTATGAGGTGAACGACCTCGTCTCTTAGTATAGTTTATATAATAGGGGATCGGACAGTAATCGAGAAAAATCGAGTAATCTAAAATGTTGTTAGAACGAATGTTCTTCAAACCAGAAAGATCATCCAATCAATATTTTTGTGACATAATAATAATTTATATTTTTAAATCAATAAATAAATACTAATTATTCTGACATTTTTAATCTGTTCTTCATCTTAAACGAAACAATAATCACAGCGCATGACGTCATTTGAAGGCAAATGCCGTGAGTCAAGCTTGTGCTTATTTTACGTTTTTGATTTTCATAAAATGTATTTTTGCTAATTTTTTCGTTCCAATACTACAATATAGTGCCCAAACTTCACAAAACGTATTTAAATCTCTTTGCAAGTTTTATTTCGAAGAGTTTGTCGTTTTCTACCTTCATATGACGTCACCTGTTTTGAGGTGACCTTTTGCGCAGCAATATTTGAAACATAACATTTAAACGTTGTTTTAGGTACTTTTAGAGCGTTATTTAATTAAAATACTATTTTTCATGGCTAACACACCAAAACACTTTCTGAAAAGTTGTCCGATCCCCTATTTGTACAAACTCACCACGCACCCACATATTCACACACACACTCACACACAATCTCCTAAAACATGTATAAATTGAGATATTTGTAACTTGTAAATAAAAACTTTTAGCTATTATTCTTTTAAGTTTTAAGACGTGGGAACATAAAACTAAGCCTACTTATGTACATCTAAGTAATATCATTAAATGAAACCCACGACACAGGGTTTCCTAGTGTGGGTTCCAGGGTTCACCTTGCATTGCATAACAAACCTAACAATTGCAAATTGTTCTATCTTCGATATGTATAAAAAATGTTAATTGTTACCTGGCTAATAAAAGATATTTTTTTATAGTTTAAGCGTCGTCTTCCGCCTGAATTTTGTTTCTAACTTCAACATCTGAATCATTCCAGATGCAGAACAGAAGGATGCGGGAAATCGTTCACGGCGTCGCACCACCTCAAAGCGCACGGGCGCACGCATTCCGGCTCGCGTCCGCATGCGTGCGACTCGCCCGGATGCGGGCGGCTCTTCTCAACGCCCACCAGTTTGAGGGCGCATGCTAAGAAACACCAGGTATGTACTAGATAGATGAACGCTGCATTGCAAACATTAAATTAAAGACATTACATTAATAAATGTTTTACAATGGGCGGCCTTATCGTTAAAATCTCTTCCAGGCAACCTTTGGATGGAGAGGAATTAACAAAATGTTTTAGACTCAATAATAATAAAAAACAATGTTAGTTAAATTAACTACAATACTAAAATAATAGATACAAATGTGACTTGCATCATTATAAATGCCTACATAAACATACATATACATACAATTACTTACACATAATTTAACTGCCGCCTTCGTTCAGATGTAGTTGCTGAATCTTCGACCAAATCGTCGCTTAACGGCAGGCGAGATAGTGACGTAATAAAAAAAGCGTCTAAAGTTACTAAAACAACACAATCTTGAACTGTCGGCTTATGCAATTTTTAAATGTTTCAGCATCTTTAGTTGCTATTGTTATATTTTCATATTTTGTCATCTATTGTACTACCAGGCCTAGCGCACTCCGCACTGTAGGTACGAAGCTACAAGTACATAGCTGGACACCGACGGCGGGTCGCGCGTCGTTACACGTGCCGCGTCAGAAGAGATAAGAGCTATGCGATAGAAAGATAGGCGCTCTGTAGGTTAATATGACTGGTACGGTAGGCATGCAGCACTACGCGAGCGGAATTGAATTTTATTGCGTCATAGCAAGAGTCGCTATTTGTTTAAATTTCTTTACGGAGTGATGCTTTTGTCCCTTAGTATTCTGTGGCACTACTGAACTATTCTGTCACTGGACTACTCGTAACATTTTGTAAGGAAGGATGCATGATTAGGCTGTTCAAAGTGCAGAAGGCTAAACTTGATTGATTATATTGATCTGTCCTGGAATTTGTTCCTATAACTAATCATTTCCAACAACAAATGAAGTCATCTTATAATATGTAGGTAACTAAACTTATAAAAGTTGACATTCTTAATTTTGTTACCAAATATCGTCAGATATTTTTATTATAAATAATCAAATCAATAAATTTAAATCAAATAAATTAAATCATATAAAACTACAAATTAACAATTATTATAGTTTTTTTTTCAAAGTTATCAATAAAACTGGTATCAGATGAAAATCAGCGCCGAGTTGTGCTAAACTCTCGTAATTTAATGCTGAGCTAAGCCCATTCGGCACACTAAGCATTTTTATTGTCAGGTTAGCGTTCTTAGATAATTCATATTTATGATTTCTTATGTTTGTTGCGGCGAATAAACGATTTTTTCTTTCTTCTTTCTTTTTTTATGGCCGGTGAGATAATCGGTGAGATTAAAAAATCGCACCCCATGCGCTACTTAAACTTCCTCCTTGGCTTTTCCGTAGATGATAAAAATAAATGATTTACTAGAAGAGAGCCTGTACTCACAAACTTGATTCATTGCAGATTGAAGCGGAACCAGTGACCGTAGAAGTCGTAGAAAACACGCCAACAGTGAAACCTGCCACAAACGACCTAATGAACTGGGACGGCCTTCTCGAATCCTTCGGCAGATTCACAACGGAATCCAACTCCACAGACGGCAGTCTGGAAGAAGCTGCAGTCAGCACTGTCGATATAACCGAGCTTCTCTTCGATAACGCAACTAACAACCCCAAGACTAACGATTCGAACCTAACCGTAGACTACGATCTCGCTAACCTAACCCTCTCACCGTTCGTAGATAGATCAGACAAGAAATACTCAAACGATTCTTGGGTTGATATAAACAATCTACAGCCTACAGTTCCGTTGCAACCAGAAATAGCATTACCCAAAATAGATTTAACGTCGGACAAAATGGAAATGAGATCACCTAAAATGGAAATTAAGTCTAAAGCGATGCAGTTGGCTTTGGCGAATGAGATTGAGGTTCAAGCACCTTGGGTCGACGTTAGTGCGCTAGCAGCTTCCATATCGGAAACCCCGGTTAGCATAAAGGAGAAATCCCCAGAGAGTATTTTCACTCTCGCTACGTTTGTCCCAACTCACATGCAAAGTTACATCGACTTGAGTACCGAAATTGCGCCCACAGCCAATATCATGACTCACGCATCTTTCGACCTAGATACTCCTAACATTCTCGATGTCGGAGATAAGGTCTTTAACGACAGTGAAATCGTCACGAACATCGGTTCCAGCAAACTTTACAACGATAGCGGAATAGTCGCGGACCTAGAAGAACCAGCTAAGCTTTTCAATGACGATGAAGACGCAAATTTGGAACCCAAAATAGACACCGATATAGATATTTTCTTAGAATCTGACAACGATAGATCGTTAAACACTCCCCCGCCGTGCAAAGTACAGCAGAAAATCGAAATAAACCCAGCGAACTCAGTTCTTTTCAATACAGATTTGGATCTCGAAGATACGCTGCTGTTTGACAACGAACCTCCATCGGATATGTACGTAGTAAGGACGGAGAACATATTCGGTAAGGAAATAGCGAAGAGGAACGCTTTGCAGCAACTGGCAGCTGACTCGGAGATATGTAGATGCATGGACTGTAAGTGCGATCCGACGGATGGCGAGTGCAGGGATTGCAATCAGGACGAAGAAGAAGTGAAGCCATCCCCACGAGGATGCGGGGAGGATACGTGTTCCTGTGTCGACTGTAAGTGCGACCACGCCGCAATGAAGTGCGCCGTCGGGTGCGGTCGCGCGACTGACTCGAACCACAACACTTTCCTGCATTACCACAAACGGCACAACAACTCGAACTTGGAAGAGCTGGGCATTTATACTGTGCACGAATGTGACGAAGATGCGCCCACTACGGCTATCGTAGAAAGTTTTAAATGCACGTGCTCTTCAGAGGCTGGCAGTGACAGTAAAACTGGCTGTGGAAATATCAGCAGCAGTGGTAGTAACGACGAATGCGGTAGCAGAAGTGGTTGCGGAAATAAAGCCGCTTGCGGCATTAACGGTGGCTGTGGTAGTAGCGGCGGCTGCAAATGTAACAGCAGTTGCGGCAATAGCGCCGGCAGGGGCAGTAACGGTGGCTGCAAATGTAACAGCAGCTGCGGCAATAACGGTGGCTGCGGCAGTAGCGGCGGCTGCAAATGTAACAGCGGCTGTGGCAATAAAGGCGGGTGTGGTAGTAATGCTGGAAATAACGCCGGCTGTGGAAGTAACAGTGGCTGTGGCAGTAACAGTGGCTGCGGTAGTAACCGTGAGTGCGGAAGTAACGGCGGCTGTGGCAATAAAGGCAACTTATGTGGCAGTAACGCTGGAAGCGCAACAAGCGCCGGCTGCGGAAGTAACGGCGGCTGCAGTAGTAACGGTTGCTGCAGCAGTAACGGTGGCTGCAGCAATAACGGAGGCTGTGGCAGTAACACTAGCTGCGGAAGTAACTCTGATTCTTCGAAGAATGAGGGCTCATGTTGTGTTGGAAACGGAGGTAGTAAAAAGGCATGTTGTATCACAATATGTTTCAAGAAACTAGATGCGTTCAAACAGTTTCTGAACGAAAATGACCTAGTTCAAGCTCTCAAAACGCACAACCTAACCACAAGCTTATAATTAGTGCCTAACAAACCCTGCATTTAACTATCTACAGAAGCATTGGATTGCATTGTCTGTTTGCTGTAGTCCGCTATTTGTGATATTTTGTTCATTTTTAAGCATCTATGTTATGTATATCTATGTTGTGTTGTTTTCCGATATTGCTAATGATTTAGTCTTTGAAATCTCTTCTGAAATGAGAGGCAAAAGATTTAAAATTTTCAAGAGATTATCTGTATGATGTCACTGACTTTCTTCATACACGTAAATACCTTTAACTTCAGGGCTGCTAGGTGAAATGTAAACATTTATGATTGTCATGTTCTCATCAATTATATTTTTGTTGTGTAAGTTTCAGTACTACTTTTTAAACTTTCGCGAATTATACTCATGTTTAGAATGTAAAACATCGAGTTTAGTCAAAATGTTTTTTTGATAAATACATATGTGTGCCCGATACATTCTAAACATAAGTTTCAGTAGCCCTCAATGTGTAGTGCATATATACTTCCAAAGATTTTTCATACTTTATTGTTGTTCAGAGCATTTTAGATTTATATTTACAAAATCTGAACAATATTACATTGAGACCCATACTCACCCATACTCGAGTATACAAAGTAGGTATGGTGTAGTAATTATGAAAAATGCAATTTATATTGGTTTGTATGTATGTACTTAAATTATACAATGATCTTTTGTCTCAAATATAATTATATGTCAAAATGAAATAACGTGCCGTTATAAATGCCAGTTAGAAGTGCCATAAATATCGTAAATTATTTATAAAATATATGTATGCACAATTTTTGACGAATCTTACAATAATTATAAGAAACTTCTGGTGCTATTTAAGTTAAGTAAACAGTGCCTTATATGTTGTTGTTGTACTTACAATGTGCTTAAAGTGTACAAAATGTTGAATAATTTTATAAAATGAGATTTTATTCACTAGTTGTCAAGCAATAAAATGTAACGCTGTAAGATTTCTAGTCCATGTAATAAATAAACGCTTGTTAAATAATCACATGTTTATTTACTTATAAATACCAGTTACATTATTTAATTTCTATTGAGATCATGTTACATCATGTTTTATCAGTAGGAAGTAAAAAAACCACATATGTTACGTATATCTCAAAGAGTACAACTACCAATGAATAGATAAGATATCAAGATTCACATATATTTAAGTCACATGACATTTTCGGAATGTTTGGCAGGTTGGTTTCATACTTAGAATACAGAACAAATTTTATTCTGAAACATAATAGCAGAGTTTTACCTACCATTAAAACTCTTATTATGTCCGGAGCCTTATTCGAGGCCTTTAAACAATATTTGAGAAGCAGTCCTTCCGTTTCCGGCCGTGTAATAGTAGTTGTAGTTCCTTTTCCGGGCGGTAGAGGGGGTATTTCCCCACTTTGTTCACCAGGTGGCGCGCACGAGTCGCTCTCGTCATTGAGGTCTCAAATATATACCTTACTTATTTTTAAACTAAAATTAAGATTACAAACACCAGGCAGAACTTACCGTAAGGCCTCGAATAAGGCTCCGGACATAATAAGAGTTTTAATGGTAGGTAAAACTCTGCTATTATGTCCTATCGCCGTTATTCGAGGCCTTTAAACAATATTTGAGATAATGTTTGTTTTCGCCTGGTGAACAAGACGCCAATGTGATTACTAGTGATTACACATTTAAAATTTTTGCAGCTTGAGCATATAATGATGTAACTTAGTTCTTAGTTATATTTGTTCTTTGTCCTTCTTAGTCATATTTGTTCATTTACATAAACACATTAATGAGTAAATTTACAGTTTTGGTCTATCGTATGGGTTCAAACAGAGCATCTAATGAGTTATTAACTTCTAAGTATACAATAAATAATAGTTAACAATAAAACGTTTATCTATCCATCTATTCATATTGTTACTGAAGACTGGCATCACACTTTTCGGGGCTTTCCTGACGCCAGCCTCTTCCGTAAAAAGGTTTTACCCAACTTACCGGTTCTAGAACCTAGTCATTGCTTACAACTCAGTGGCGTAGCTACCGGAGGGCTAGACGGGGCAGTCCCCGGGGACCCCAAGCTCAAAAGGCCCCTCGGACTCTGACCAGTGCTCTGACTTACAAACAATAAATTGAACTAGTGAATTTTTTTTTTTTTTTTTTTTTCATATTCGCAATATAAATAAACCAGAAAACGCGACGAATGCGGAACAAACGATTTTAAATAGTTTAGTTGGGGCCCTATTTTGCCCCAGGGCCTTTGGTTACCTAGCTTAGCTACGCCACTGTTACAACTGTTCTATTTCGCGGGCAATAATGAACGAATTACAGACATCAGCTTTAGTACGCCTATTGTTGTCACATATAGGAACTTTTGAACTCACTTTACAGGACGAGGATAACGGTTTTCCACATAAAAATGTTTCCATTTCGATTGTATGCATGCATAGTTCTTATTGATCCGTATGTAGGCCAATCTATGAAATTACCATCCGAAATACATAAAAGGACATATGACATCCACTGACCATTTCAGTTCGTGTACTTACGACCTGAACTAGTGATAGAAAGTGATTTCCCACTCATAGTTGATCTTATCTTACATAATATCCAAGATGTTAAAGTATTAGCAGGTATTGAAACTATTCTTTTTCTTTTTTTTTTTTTTTTTCACAAAATTCACTTTATTTTCTGTACTTACTGCATAAAGTTGAAAACCACGGATTCGGAACGTTCTGTGGCCTTGAATGCCAAATGATGGAGAAATCTGTGCGATTATTAAAAACATGCCTTCCGCCCCATTTAGATGCAAGACAACTTTCGGCATCAGATTTAGTGACGGAAAGATCCAAGCTCCTCCAAACTTTAATTCCCATGTATCATTTTGACTAATTAGACTAGCATTTTGGTACGACATCGGCTCACGCTAACGCAAAAAGATCCATCTCCAGAACACCTCGTTTGTCGAGAACTATATCCATCAACCGCGGAAGCAGGTTCGGCCACGCGGGAAGTATTGACTTTAAGGAGATCCGATTGGTTATACTGTTGTAACTGCCCGGAATATGAATTTCGAATATTTAATAAGTCAAATGATTTAGCTCTTTTGATCGACTCCCCCTCAAATATCAGATAACTTACGACAAATCTGCTGTGACACTGCATCACACTGTAAAAAAAATTGACGAGAAAAGGATTGAATCAAACAACGAGTTCTTCCGCGGCCTCCCGTCCTGCGTCAGCTGCCTCTGTTTTGAGAGAGTCTGATACCGATGAAAAGTGTAGTCGACACGATTTGATGATACATAACATCCACCACTCGAGTCAGGCTATACATTACAAACAACAACAGTTGAACCGTCTCTGTGGTACAGCCAGCCGGGCGACGTAAACCTTAGACTCCTTACTATACTCTGAACATCTCGCAACGTTACCTTTTGGTCTGATTCATTAACTTATTGCATCGTATTGGTATTGTTTAGCTGTAAGGATTAAGGATGTTATATAATGTGATAAAAATAAATTAATAAATTTCAGAATCTTTTACAATATTTTATCAAAGCCCAGCAGCGTTTGCGATATGGAGTTACAGTCCATACATCTTCACAAACTTTTGCATCTTTATTATAGGACTAGGTAGGATCCGTTCATCCTGATTCTTGTCAGAAAGTTGTCCTGTGGAAAAAATCAAACAATCATCTCAGATAAACAACAATTCGATTTTCCTGCTCTCGGAGTATTATCCTCCACTCAATTTAAAATAGGCGCGGAAGCTTTTGGATCATAATCTGAAATAAAGTTATATTATTCAGAATTTTACTACACAGCCAAATATATTTGAGGCTTTTTACAATACTTCTACAAAAATACTATATAAAAACTGATTAATAATAATAAAAAAAAAATATATATTATTATTTGGGAGCTGATGTAAGTCCAAATGGTCAACAGGTCATCTGTAGTAGTTGACTTCAAGAAACAACGATGAGATGGCCTGTATGAGATCAATTTTTTATTATAATCCAATCGTTTGGTTGTAAACAGATTGGAATCCGATGAACTGAATTCAGTATTAATTTGGTTACTTTTAGTTATTGCAGTATTTAATTGATATTTAGTCAATAATTTTAAATTAAATATGAGGCCTGAAGCCGTCGTATTATTATGTCACACTTTCTCATGAGTAAGTATACACCCGGTCCTTTGGGTGGCTTACGTAGCGACATGTGTCCAACACGTAGGCGCCCCTAGACCAATTTTATGCCCAAATATTATGAAATGAGCCATCTCGGAAGATGTAATAGTTTGATAGTTGGTACTGATCGACCGAGGCGAGACCAGCGGTGACCTCTCACCTCGAAACCCATGTGAAGAATCAATATTCCATAGCTTCTTCCCCTGCGTATTGATCTAACTAAATAAACTTTGAATCGAATGAATCTTTTAGCATTAGTCGGGTTTCTTTGACGTGAGGTAAATGACTGCTCTAAATTTAGGTCGAAGGATACGCTAATTATACTAGCCTGAGCTAGAAATTCGTAATGACCCTCATTCGCACCCTTTAAGAAGGCGGATATCTTACGTTATTGCACACAAACGGTGCCGTGGAGTAACCAGCTTGGTTGTAGCCACTAAGTATAGGTAAAAATATTAGATTGCTAAACACAAACAGTGCCGTGGAGCGACCAGCTTGGTTGTAGCCACTAGGTATAGGTAAAAATATTAGATTGCTAAACACAAACGGTGCCGTGGAGCGACCAGCTTGGTTGTAGCCACTAGGTATAGGTAAAAATATTAGGTTATTAAACACAAACGGTGCTGTGGAGCGACCAGCTTGGTTGTAGCCAGTAGGTATAGGTAAAAAATAGTATGTTGCTAAACACAAACGGTGCCGTGGAGCGACCGTCTTAATGTAGTTGTTAGGTCCAGGTTGCGCAGCCTGGGACCCATAAAAAGCACTCTCTTCTTTTGCGCAGAGAAGGAGGATTTTTGAGTTACAAAGACATTTCCAAATCATTTTCAAATATATTCATAAGATGGTGAATATTTCTAAACTACTATTGAGAAATTGATCTTTACCCAAGCTCTAAATGAATATACTCCTTGTTCAACAATATTGGCCCTCGAATTAATTACAAACAAACAATAGTTTTTTTTTTTTTTTTTTTTAATGTCTTGTGTCTTTTGTAGAAGGGCTCTTTATTTAAAGCATTAGGCAACAACTATAGATAGGTTTGTATAGTTACAGCATAGGTGATTGCACCCAAAAATATATATATATATTATTTTGGCTTTTTCGGCCTGTTAATTACGTCATTCACCTCCAGTTCAGTAAACCCCGACCGTTACATTTTTTTTTTTTTTTTTTGGTTTTACCTAACTAACACTGCAATAAAAGAGGATATAACTACTACGTTTAACTACAATCTTCGGATTTAAAATGTTGTAATGAATTTAATTATTGCAAATACTCTTATGAAGCTTTGTAACAGTTGGCTCTTTTAAGGTTGCTAAATCGAAATTTAACGCACCTGAGGGCCGATTTGGCGGGCACCTCACTAAGCATTTGTTCATTCAGTGTGTCATGTGTTTACGAGATTGAGTTACAAGAGGCATCCTTGCTTTTGGGAAGGTACTGACCAACTCGAAAGTGGATAGCCACTATAACTATTACAAAAAACAAAAATGTTATGTCACTTACTTGTTTAGTGAGGCGTTCCAAAGCCTCACTCTCTTTAGGAAGTTCCTCACTGTTCCGTCTGCTTTGCTCATTGTACTCACTTCACTTGTTAGTTTTTATCCCGCTAGCCACGACTCTTTTCACCAGACGACGAAAAAGAGAAAGCCTCGCGGTCCCTTACCACAATTATAAGATATTGTTAAAAATAAATTGTTCATTTTGATCCCGCTAGCCAAGTCTCTTTTCACGAGACGATGAAGAAGATAAAGCCACGCGGTCTCATCACTATTTTAAAGGCATTGTTAGAAATCACCTGAAACTTAATTAATATTTAAAAAATAATAATAATCGAAACTACAACTTAATAACTTATTCAATTATTTCAGAAAACTATTTTAAATTTAATTCTTTTTATTTTATCGAACGCTAACAGCGTTACGACTTCACGGCACGAAAACTTAGACGCCAATGACGAGAGCGACTCGTGCGCGCCACCTGGTGAACAAAGTGGGGAAATACCCCCTCTACCGCCCGGAAAAGGAACTACAACTACTATTACACGGCCGGAAACGGAAGGACTGCTTCTCAAATATTGTTTAAAGGCCTCGAATAACGGCGATAGGACATAATAGTACAACTCAATGCAGATTCTTCTTTTTTATGGAACTGAGTGATGAGTCAAGCATGTCGATCGCTTGATGGTAAGCACCATGCTTGTCTATAACAATTGCAGTGCCACCCAGAACTTTAAATATAGCTACACTATTATAGCCGTAACATTGAGATTACCACATTAACATGAATATCTCTTCAACTACAAACTTGTTAATTAAACCTTTTTAAGGGCCATGCTATAAAAGCAGTGCCCTATCCATACCAAGCTATGAATCTACATATTATTGTTTTAGCATATTTAAGTCTGCAAATGCCAATGTTGGCATAGGGAGCACTATATGTGATGCATTCAAAAGATTAATTAGTCTAACGCCTCTTTTTCTTATCATGACGCCGAGCTCGGGACATAGTAGCTCTGTGGCCTGGTGATGACTGCTCTGAGCTGCATTCATCGCTGTCTGTGTAATTCTGAAATAAATTACATTTATTTTTTTAAAGCTAGTGAGTATTATTCATAATTTGAATTAATAAAAATATTAATGTTTCAACTTCTACCTCGGAGTAGTCGGTTAATTATCCAAATTATATTTGTTTGCATTGGACAGATTCTGGATTAGACTATGGAATAGCCGCAAGAGGTTTTGGGGCAGTAGTCCCAACCATTTCTTAAAAATTGAAACTAGCCAGCTGTGCTGTAGGCGATAACGATTATTTTGGCTGTTACTATAGCCTGTGTCGTCCCAGTCTGGGCAAAGGCCTTTCCCTATGGCTTCCTGGCTTTGGGCTATTGTAGTATCGTGGCTAATAAAAAACATATTTTTATTTTGAAAACAACCAACCTAACGAAACTTGGTTTTGAAAGTGTTTCGGTGCAGGTTTTCTAGAGTGTTCATTTAGCAACAGACCTTTTCATAGAGATGTGGATCACTTTGTTCGTCGGTGAGAGTGACACAAGCTAGTAAGCAGACCAACTGAAAGGCCGCGCCAATGTACAGCCCGTAGCGAATCACTGTGCTCATCACATCTTCAGCGAAAATCTCGCCCGGAATCATTGTTTTTGCCGCTGACCGATCGATATTTGGGACAAAACGTATTCTGATGGAATTTTCCTTTTTACGAAAGTATTTTTTTATATTCGTAGATTAATAAATACAGTAGTCCTTCTGGATTTTGGTGAATATAATACCTACGCTACTCTACGCTTCTCTATTGAAATAAATCGTTTTAGTTCAGTTTAAAGTATGAATAAACAGCGACTAACAGCATAAACAAAATTTAATTCATAATTATCTGACAATGACGTTACGTTTGCTGTGGTTTGACGTTGACAAATAAACATTTAATGACATTGACAACACAATACGTTAATGAATTCTTCCACGATATTCAAGGCTTGACGCTGTGACTAAAGGCTTGACCAAAAGCTTGAAGTTGCCAAACACTGCTCAATGGCTGGTTGAGTTCGTAGCTGGTAAAGGAAGAAGAAAATAATTTACTAAAATTGACACTGGCTGAATTAATGACGAAAAGTTATGGTTAAGGACCAAGGAGCTTATATACCTAGGTGAAGAATAAATTATAGGTCTCTAACTCACTAAGGGCTATGTCTCTACCAAGCTACGCTACCGAGAGAGTGAGGAGTTGAGGACGACCATTATGGTTAATTCATTACGTGACCTGAATCAATTCCTAAATCCGTTCCTCGTTAATGTTAGTGTATTTAGTAATTACGCAGTTAAGAAATTAACGGCTTGGCAGCAAATAGGTATTCGAATGCCAGTTAAAAATGCAGATGCGTCTTTTCATTCTATCAGAGGATACCTACTGACACTCGCGGTGTGGCAGGGCATATCAGGCGCTCGTACTCTCGATACGCGGTGCGAAATTCGGGAAAAACTGTAAGTGACTCTCGCGCGGGTGGGCGCAGCTAGTCCAGTATTAGTTATGCCTAATTCAGCTAATTTTGTTTTTCTTTATTTGTTAAAGTAATTTTGTTTCGACGATGTATATCTATACCGCATTTCTACAAAACGCTTAGTAGACTCTGACTGCACCTACTTATTTATACTGATAAGTTTATGTAGCAGACATAAAATAATAAGCGTGAAATTAAGTCTGCAGATTTTATGTTTGATAGACTGCAATCATGTTACTAAACAAATCAAGTTATGTGCCTATATAGTAAGCTACCTATATAAAGTTTTTTGTAGTTTTGATGAGAATTTGCATTCATTCTTAGTGATGTGAAGTTTTATCATGAAAATACTAATATGTAAGTAAAAAGACAGTGTAAGCAATTTTGTTTACATTTTGTCACAGTAAAATTAGAAGAGAGGAGGACGCAATTTATGGCATTTTAAAGTCAATGGGTATATATTAAGCAATAAATATTTTTTTTCATTACCGTTAGTCATATTTTTGTAGTTTTATTTTTAAGCAGTTAATATTTGTGTATTTATTATTATTGATTCGCTATTATTTGCACCATTATCACCATTTCGCTATTATTTCCTCGGCTTTTCTCATGTAGTTGCTGCCAGCGCCTTTACGGAGGTCGTCGCTGCATCTGGCCGGAGAGCGTCCTACACTACGTTTGCCTAAACGTGGTCTCCACTCTAGAATTCATTAGGTACTTAAAACTATATAAAATCTTTGTTTTTCAGGTTTATTCATAACGATAACTTTGAGCACATCAATTAAGAAAAAAGATCACAATTCTTCATATACTTTTTCTGATGACAGTTCTAGCTCAGAATCTGAGGAAGACCAAGAGCCGAGCTACGTCCAAATCGGCAGCATTAACACTGATGTTGTTGTGGCTAAAGCGGAACCGGATTGGTTAAATAATAAAGGGACGCTAAGACAAATATTTGCATTAGTAAGTACATTTATAATTTATCTACTTTTCTACTGTTTCTATTTTTGTGCCAATTTTCGGCTTTTCTTGGACTCAGTTTGGACTTAGCATTCGTTCTAAAAAGGTAACGGAAAATCGAAGTAAACTGGCATGCACAAAGAATCCCAAAATCTTTATCTAGGTACCTATAGGTACTTATAATAAAACGAGGTGAAAAGTTGAACCGTGGAACATAACGGACCCTTAGTACACAAGGCTTAGCTTAAACTGATTTCTTGCATACCTTGAAAGTTTGTAGAAGTAGGGAGTAGTAGGAAGAATAATTTTCAAAGTCCCCTACGTAACTTTATTCTGGGTGTACGAATTAATACCTTTACCCACTAATCAGGAATCAGCCTTTCAAGACGCATGGACTAATGTCGTTTGTTCGCCAGTATCAGCGCTAATGCCTTTAGGGAAACTAGCGCTCGGTGCCAAGGGTCGCACTCATAGAGAACTGCTAACAATGATTGGAGAGGCAGATAATCACGGGGTATGTTATATTTATATAGACTTTAATTTAATTATTTGATTTCTAATTTGATGACAATATTTTAATTATTATATGCTCTCTGACACATTTTTTTAATTTGTAATATTTTAATAACATTTTTTTCTCACCCTGACTTAATTAAATTATTATACCACAAAGTATTGACATTTAATACGAAATAAATAAATGATTATGTTACTCTAATATTAAAACTTCCAAAAGTCGAATTTTGTTAGGAGAAAATACCTACTGATAATAATATGTCACTTTGCAATATTGTAACCAAAATTCTTGCGAATAAAATTAATTTAATTTCATTATATTATTATCATTGATAATATTACCCGTCATTTTGTCTTTGAATGAAGTCTTCAGGACTGGAAGTAGAGTGTACAAGTGCACAACACATTCTACAAGATCTATGACTACCTAATTTAGCACCGTTGAAACAAATTTTTCGCAAAAGCATGTGTTGCCCCTGATTCTAGGAGCTCCTCAGTTCGATGAACACTGAAAGAATCAATATTACTTAACTTCACATAAGTAACAGGAAACAAACAAAGCATTCAACACGCAAGTTAACTTTAGTTTAGGTATACGAATTCAATTTTAAAAGGTGTTTGTCAAGTCAATTCAATTCAATTCAAAAGTTTTTTATTCAACTCTCACGCACTTATGAACGTCAATTATTACAATGACTCTACCACCGTATCGAAAAAAGAACCACTACCTACTCAAAAGATACGGCAAGAAACTGAGGGGCATATTTTTTATAACTTTTGTTACAATATTTTATGTTTGTTTTTGACAATATTATTTTTCTTATGTGCCAGTTGGCTACTTGGCAGAAGCGGAATGTTCCATGCATCTTTGTCTTCTATGTAATTACTAACTTTATAGTATGCTTTTTTTATTAGAATATTTTTCACCCTAAATTTGGATCTACTTTCTGTGAGCTTTCTGTGTACTTTCTGTGATTGGTGTGATACTTCTTAAGACGGTCTCTTGCAGAAGAGGCATAACACTAGTTTTCATGGCGGTAAACACGTTGAGGGAACTGCTTTATCTGTTTACTATAGGTGGCAACAATACTAATGTTCCATGCATCTTTGTCTTCTATGTAATTACTAACTGTCAAAACAACTACCTAATATAAATTGTCTATTTCTTTTCCAAAAGGTGTCAAAGTCCTTTAAGAAGCTGATTAACAATCTCAAGCACCTTCCTGGCTGCCAATTGCACATTGCAAGCAAAATATATTTATCGAATAAATTTGAACTGGTTAAAAAGTTCGTCAAAGATTCAAAGAGTATCTTCACGTCCGGCGTAGAGAAACTGTCGTTCCAGACCCCGAAATATGCAGCTGAGGAGATCAATAAATGGGTAAGATGGGAGTGTCTATTATTTGTATCAATTCTCACTCTCTCTCTCTGGTTCTCATAAATGTTTTAGAATCTTCAAGTCTCGAGTGAACAGGTATACTATCTTGGTAAGCGTGCTAGATCGTCGACCGCATCATCGCTTACCATCAGGTAACATAGTGGTCAAACGTAAGCCAATTGACAATAACAAAGAAATGAAGGACTGTACCTATAACTCATACATAGTAGCCTAGGACGGTCAGGTGACATAAGTAGCTAGTTGTAAATCTTTGATTGACTAAGGTACGTCTTCAATATTTGTCTTTTTACTTATTGTTGCATTGTCAAAATGTGGTATTATCCTGTGAGAATGAGGAAATAGCAATAAACTGCAGCATCATCATAATCATCGGCCCATTACGTTCCCACTGCTGGGACTCGTGCTTTCCGTCGTAGAGAGTATGGGCCATAATCCACCACGCTGGCCCAGTGCGGGTTGGTGAATGTCATATGTCCTTGAATTTTTGTGATTAATTCTTGAACATGCCGGTTTTCTCGCGATGTTTTCCTTCACCGTTTTTAGAACGAGTGCTAATTCCGCACATAACTTAAGAAAGTCAGTGGTGCGGGGCCAGCGGCGTTCGAACTCGGGTGCGTCTGATCGAAAGTCGCACGTGCTCCCACTGAGCCACACTCGCTATAAAATAATAATATAATAAATTGCATGTAATTTGTATATTTTCCGTGTTATTATCAATTATTAGTTGCTCCCCGCTGTTTCACCCGCGGTTTCCCGAGATAAAACCTATCCTATGTCCTTTTCAGGACCTTATGTATCTACATACCAAATTTCATCAAAATCCGTTGTGTAGTTCTTACGTGATTGAGTAACAAACATCTATGCATCCATCCATCATCACAAACTTTCGCATTTATAATATTAGTCAGATTATAAATAAAGGATTCATCTCTTTACTCTCGTCGCTGAATGTACCTCTAACTATATCTATAGGTATTTATAAATGCGGTGTCCCGGTTTGAAGGGGACAGCCGGTCATTTATCAAATGAAACTTATTTTAAATGCGAAAGTTTGTATGTTTGTTACTGCTTCACGCTGTAATGGCTCAACGAATTTAAATGAAGCGCAGCTAATAAAATCTATATTAGAATGACGCGCAATTTTTAGGTAGGTATGATTCCTACGATTTCTGTTAATTTTTCCTTGAAGAAAACATTTTTTTTTAAACGGGCGAATGCCTTTATTACTGAAAACAAACTACATACAATCTACTTACTAAAACTAAACTAACTACATACAAGGAGAAGCAATTGGACAACCCATAGACCATTAAAGGCCTATAGGTAGCTCAAATGCTCTAACCCACTACCAGTTCGATTGCAATATTGATACGTTGAGTCAAATAAGTCCCAGCATTTAAGAAAACAATCAATTTTGCTTTTGACGTAAAAAATTGAAGAAAATATAAAAATGTAAGTATATTGAATATTCAGAATATTGCCTACCTAATGCAATGCTAGATAAGTACTTATAGGTAGGTACTTAACTAAATTACAAACCTGTCCTAACTAAATTATGTTCTCTATTCGTCGACAGGTTTCGCAGCAGACAAATGGCATCATTCCTGAGTTAGTTACTGCAGATAGTATATCACCAGATGCTTCGTTGGTTATAGTCAACGCTATACATTTCAAGGTAACAATTTGTCCTACGTGAACAAACAGAAAGCGATGCGATTCAATGCGATATACTGCGAAGCGGTGGATGTGTTCTACGTATCGCCGGACCGCAGGCCAGTTTACGCATGCAATTTGAAATTTTACGTGTGGCTTCGTGTTTACACTCTACGTATTGTTGCGCGTTGGTTTACAATGTAAGATAGTTTTTTTACTAGTTATACGCTTGCGTTTGACCACTATCTCACCTGATGGTAAGCCATGATGTGGTCTAAGATGTAACACGCTCGCCTAGAAGATGACCTGTTCACTCTCGATTTGAAGACTCCCAGGTTGTAGTTGTCAGGAAACACAGACGTTGGCAATGCATTCCACTCCTTGGCTGTTTGTAAGATGAAAGAAGCAAAACGTTTCGTTCGTACAGGAGGGATGTCTACTTACATTAATATTTGAGATAAGTAAGTACGTAACAACATTATAATATCCGAGAATATTAAATTCCAGGGAAAATGGGACGTGCCATTTGGCCATGTAGGAGTTAGCGACTTCTATGCACCTTCAGGAGAAAAGAAAACTCAGATGATGTCGACGAAAAGTTCATATATGTACACAAAAAGTAACATTCTGAATGCTCAGGTTCGTAATCTATTATGCTATGCTCGCCAGTTTTTACCACGTTTTTATTATGTCACTTTCTCGTTTGTCTGTCTGTCTGTCGTTTCGGGTGGAATCTTGCAACTCAAATCTCGAGTACTTGCCGATTAGCTATCTGGCTGAAACTTACAGGGTTGCTCACAACTCAATGACAATGCATTCTAAATCCATTTATTAAGTTGCAATTCCGATCTAACCTCAAAAGGCACATAAAAACGTGGTTTTTAATCACTTTTTAATTTCTATAGCGATATCCGCCATAACATATGGGTCAGCGTTTAGTTCAGGTGGCTCCGGAAGATGACGAACGCCATAGGGTCATCAAAACCAATAAGAATCAAAATTGATAATTGCGTGTCGTCTACCGAACCACATCCTTTCCGCACTGCGCAGCTACTATGTACTGAAGCCACCTAAATTAGATACTGGATCTTATAACGATTAGTTATAGCTGTCGTGGTTGGTTAACTTATTTTAACTTTAACAGATAATCGAAATCCCGTACCAAGGTTTGCAATCATCGTTCATCATCATCTTACCTTTAGAGAAAAACGGTTTACCAATTCTACTGAATCAGCTGAAACTGGCTCCTAATCTCCTGAACAAAGCCTTGAAGAAAATGTCAAAAGAGGAAGTGTATTTGTCAATACCTAAGTTCTCAATTACCACGACTCTGGATCTTAAGACTATGTATGATAAGGTAGGAAATGTTGACACATAATATTAATAATAGACTTCTTCATTAAGGCGTCAATGAGCAATGACAGGTGTGAGGATATGACCCTATCTATGTACGTCCTAGGTTAGAGAACCAGTCATACTGAAGCAAGAAATTCAAAGTTTTTTGCATCCTTTGGGTGACACCGAAATTGTTAGTACTATTTGAAAGCATCGTGCCTTTTACTATTAGGAGTCCGAACAACTTATCTCGTTATAAATATAAACGGCTACACTCACGTTATGATTGTGTCGGAATAACTCCGACCAGGTCTCGGACAATTATGATGTCCTTCTTCCGGGAGTTTACGCTTTGGAATCGCGGCGCAGACGATGGTTTCCAAACTTTTTTTTTATTACCTTATAGGCAAGCATTTGACCGCAGTATTACCTGATAGAAAGTGACGACGCGGTTGACGATGGATCTTAACCCCTCGAAAACCTTAAACCTTCTCGTTGCTATAATCAGTGACCTAGTAAAAATATTAATTCAAAGCCAAATATATTTGCAGATAGGAATGAAGCACATTTTTGCTGAGAAATCAGGCCTATCAGGAATAGTCAAAGGCGAAGAAGTGAAGCTTTCCAGTGCCATTCAGAAAGCAGTTATAGAAGTACATGAGCGAGGCACGGATGCAGCTGCAGCTTCAGGTAATTAACTCACAAGAGATACAATTTGTCGTACTCACAGTCTGGTAATCCACAGAAATAGGTAAGCGCCAACAAAAAAAAACAAACCCGTATCATAAGGTGACGTAGGACTGTGACAATTGGGATCGTAGACAGAGATTGAACTATTTTCTACGACAGGGATGCATTATTTTAATCTCACCGACACAGAAGAGTTAATAGGACTAGCCGGTAATCTTGAAATTAAAAATGAGTTTAAGAAGTTTCAATATTAAGATAGTGGTAATATGATATTACCATTGGTGACTTTGAAGGTACGATACCGAGACAGGCAGCAGAGACACGCGACAGCGACACTTCCTTAGAAAATGCAAGCTGCATCTACGGCTGACACCACGGGACCTGTACTGTGTAGGAATGTGTCGTAACAATAAAACGATTCTCCGCACTTGTCCGAATGAGTGTTTACAACTAAATAAACAAACCAAAATGTGATACGGCACCATGCAGTGTTATTTATAAATTGCCATGAGTTGATGGTGATGACGTTATATTGTAGCTGTGTTCACTGCAGCCAGACTGCTTGTGAATATTAGAATTAAACGAAATAGTAACATTGTAAATTTTTTGGGATAGACAAATTTATACGCGTAAGAAACATTTAATGTGAAAATACAGAGAAAGATACACCTGTCGTTTAAACAACAGAAAAATCGATCAAAATAACTAAGCAAAATAGTCAAAATAGATTCACTGTATAAGTAAATATTTACCTAATCCATTGTTAACACGACCTACAACATAGTTTGAGCCCGTCAAAATCCGTCTTTGCGTCCCGAAAGCACCGAAGGCTCGAAAACTGCCAAAACTTTCGAGACCCGACAGTTTAGGGACTCCCAATATGACTGATGACTTCAAAAGTCTCTTCAGTAGTTCCCACTGTGCCTTTTACTTTAGTAAATTGTTTATTTTTAAGAGAATATTATAAGTCAAATCGAAATAATGTGTCTAAAAACATTTTTTTTTAAAGGGACTACTATACCGTACCATCTACAGAGTGAGGGTTTAGGTGGTTTAGGCCGTCGATCAAAATAAAATGAATTTGGAAGGTTTAGGCCATATAGGTATACTATACCCATTACCTAAGCTATAAAGAATTCATTTTAGTATTATTTGTTGAGTCAAAGAAAATTCATGCACTCAAATTGCATGTAAAGAAAAAACATACCTGCTTATACTACGAAAAAATATATTTTTCAAGACAAACTTTTAACAGATTAGTGATCGGAACCGCGAGCAGATTATGAGTATTATAGAAATGAGCCCAAACACTAGTAGTTTACGATTATCCGTCAAGGAGTTCCATTGCTCACCTTCCGGCTCCATCATCAGACCAGCTGGCTATCACCATAATATTGCATTGTCATTGGGCTTTGACAAGTATGCAAAATTTCAACTCCGTAGGATAAGAGGAAGTGGTTCTGGTTCAACTTGCAAGATTTGACCCAAACAAACACACATTGCAATTTAAATAACAGCTTGTAATTATATAGAACACGAATATGCCTGCAACGTACGCTTCTGCCAAGTAACCATCTGGCACTTATATTAAAAATCAACCTCTCCTTACTAAATACTCAATACAAGCTATTGTAACAAAGATTCTAAAAAATCTAGTAGTTTCTGACCGTCTCTTTTGAGTATTAGTTCTTTTTCTGATACAATACGATAGTAGAGTCGTTGTAAGTGTATGCAAAATAGCAATAATAAAAAACAGGGTGGATGGATATGTACCGTTTTTTGAGCAAAATGAGCCGGATTAGAATAGTTTCAATATTTTCATGGCTCACGTCTTTTTGATCCACTAGCGATGTCGTCGCCTGCGGGAAGCAAAAGATTGCATGACGATCAGGCTTCGCCGCTCTAGATGGCTCGGGTGCTCATCTAGAGCGGCGTGTTTGACAATAAACAATAGTATTGTTCACTGTGAGCAGTTTGAGCGTCTCAGAATAAGCAGCTCGTGCGCCGCTCAGTCGCAGGTGTGGAACCACTTTAAGTCGTTCGGCCTTATTTATTTTATTTATTGTAACTTTAATTGATCTTATTTAGAGCTTTTATCTTATTTAGCTTTAACCGTATAATTTGTTTTCAGCCAATGAATTGAAATACATCTCTGCAGTTGTTTACGAATCGCCACCAGAATTATTTTACGCTGATCATCCTTTCTTGTTTTACGTCCACGCCAATAGAGAACAGCTATTTGCCGGCATATTTAGTGAACCGTAACTAATATAATATACTTAATTAAATTGTGTTGTTGTTTCTGTTATTTACTGAGTTTTAATATATACTAAAACATAACATAGTACTTAATTTAGTTGTGTTGTTATATTTATGCTATTTACTTAAGTACCTACTTTATTGGAGACACTGGCTGAATCAATGACGAAAGATTACCTAAGTGAGGACCAAGGAGCTTATACTGGGTTGGGTAAGGTGGGCTGTTTCATAAATAGTTAGAGACATAAAAAAAGTAAGAATATGAAATATGTTTATTTATAGTTTTTCAAAATATTTCCCTCCAACCCCAATGCATTTATGTTACGAAACATTAAAAAAATGTATTTTGCGGGAGGTCGAAAAATAAGCGCCGAAATTCTTCGACGGCCTCTTCTGCAGTGTTAAATTGTCGCCCACAAAGCATATTTTTACCGTGGGAAATAAATAAATCACATGGAGCTAAATCTGCGCTGTGCGGAGGATGGGGTACCATTTGTACCCCCAAAGTATTCAAATAGTCCCTGGTTCTATATAGCGAGCGCGTTATCTTGGTAAAAAATAACGCTACGGACACCGCTCCTTGGCCTCGAGGCAGACAAACTTAGCAATACCATTCACTAGTTAACTGTGTAACTGGATCCATCCCTTAATTTTGATTCAATTAATAAACGCGGACTAAAGTTCGCTGTGTGCGTTGCTGCGTCTAGTCACGTTAGTTCTGTGTTTTTTTTAATATTTGGTGCTGACTGTATACCTACTTATTTATATTGATCAGTTTGTTGCAGATATTAAAATAATAAGCGTGAAATTAAGTCTGCAGAATTATTTATGTTTGGTAGACTGCAATCATGTTACTGAACAAGTCAAGTTATGTACCTATAAAGTGAGGTACCTATATGAAGTTTTTATAGTTTGATGAGAATTTGCATACATTCTCAGTGATGTGAAGTTTTATCATGAAAATACTAATATGTAAGCAATTTTGTTTCGCATTTTATTACAGGATTAGTCAGGTGACTGTACCTTATTTATGATGGAAGCTTAATTAGTTAACGTGAGGGTTCTTGGGAAGGCAGACATAGCAAACAAGATTGCAAGCGACAATTCTTACAGTTTGATATCAATAATTAAACTTTGGGATGTCAACGCAAACTTACCACGTCGATGACTCATAATAACCCTATCTATAGTACTTGTACTATTAATTATTTTGTATCTATAGGTAGGTACATACGTACCTTAAGTTTTGCGGAGAATAAAAACCATTAGTTACTCATAACTATATAAAGTCTTTGCTTTACAGGTTTATTCATAACGATAACTTTGAGCACATCAATTGAGAAAAAAGATTACGATTCGTCAAATTCTGACTCTGATGATAGTTCGAGCTCAGAATCTGAAGGAGACCAAAAGCCGAGCTACGTCCAAATCGGCAGTATTAATACTAATGTAGTTTTGGGTAATGAAGCGGAATCGGATTGGTTAAATGGTAAAGGGAAGCTAAGACAACTATTTGCATTAGTAAGCACATTTATGATTATATCTCCTTTTGCTTTTTTTCTTTTCATTGTACAATTTTTCGGCTTTTCTTGACCTAGGTTCGGATTTAGCATTCTTTTAAAAAGGTAACGGAAAACATCGGAAGAAAACTGACAGGTACAAAAGAATCACAATATTCAGGGATTTATTATGTGACATCAGCCAAGACGTAGGCGCTATGGGTCCGTCTCAAGCCTTATGGGTTATATATTATAGACAGCCTCGGTGGTGTTGTGGTTGGGCTCTATCTCATATACCACGGAGGTTGCAGGTTCGACTCCCGCTACAGCACAAATGTTTATGTACGGAAAAAGCGTAGTAAATATTTGTTTCGTGTCTGGCCGTTGTGGGAACAGTGTAGTTTTTTGTTCCCTAGATACAGGGAATCCTAGTTAGGGACCAAAATCTATGATGTATGGACGTTTTTTTATTTATTATTATACCTACTCTCTCTCTGTAAGAGAAGGCTTTTATATAACATCAGTGGGAATATAATGATACCATAGTTTGACAATCCTTAAAATTGGGCAACGAATGTAGGTACCTATATACATTGCGGGCCGCGCCTGCCCCGGTTCTCTGAAAAAGTAATTACGATCTTCGTTCTGTCGGATGAAAGGGGCAGCGATATGCAACAGGCATAAGAGTGTCTCGTTTAGTCCGCACGAACGAACGAACGAAAGCAACCCCCAGGTAGCCCCCAGGTTCCAAACATGCTGAGTTTGGTAGGTACGTACTTCTTGCAAAGCGGGTTAATGCGACCGTTTTTGATATTTTAAAGCGCCTAACACTTCATAAAATATGGTGAACTGTTCCGATTGATGATAGTAGTGAGTATATATTAAAAATGCGGCGGCATTGCCGCATATCCTGCCGCCTTTGCACAACTATAAAGGATTGTAAAACTTATTAATTACTGTAATATTAGGTTTATGCTGAAGAATAATTTTAAAAGGTACCTTTATTCTATGTTATTAGTGTACGAATTAATACCTACCTAACTTTTCTCACTAATCAGGAATCAGCCCTTCAAGACTCTACGAATAATCTGGTTTGTTCGCCAGTATCTGCGCTAATGCCTTTAGGAAAACTAGCGCTCGGTGCCAAGAATCGCACTCATAGAGAACTGCTTACAATGATTGGAGAGGCAGATAATCACGGGGTATGTTATTGGCACTGACAGTTTTACCCGTTATTTTGTCTCTGGATGTCTTTAGGGCTGGAAGTAGAGCACTGCACATATGCACAACATATTCCAGAAGATCTATGACTGCGTAATTAAGCAACGCTGAAACACATTTCTCACTAAATCATGTGTTGCCCTTGACCTTTGATTCGAGGAGCTTCTCGGTTCAATGAACTCTCAAAGAATAAAAAAATGAAACTTCACATAAGCTGCAGGAAACAAACAAACAAAGCATTCAACAAGCAAGTCAACTTTGGTTTAGGTATAAGAATTCAATTTTAAAAGGTGTTTGTCAAAACACAACACAACTAATATAAATCGTGTTTTTTTTTTCCAAAAGGTGGCAAAGTCTTTTAAGAAGCTGATAGACGATCTCAAGCACCTTCCTGGCGCCCAATTGGACATTGCAAGCAAAATATATTTATCGGATAAATTTGAACTGGTTAAAAAGTTTGTCAAAGATTCAAAGAGCATCTTCAAGTCCTGCGTGGAGAAACTGTCTTTCCAGAACCCGAAATATGCAGCCGAGCAGATCAATAAATGGGTAAGATGGGAGTTTCTATTTTTCGTATCAATTACTCTGGTTCTCTTAAATGTCTTAATTCATCCATTAATTTTAATTACGTGTAGCGATTTTGGCAATTTTTAGGAAATAGCAATAAAGCGCATGTTGTTTGTACCGGTGTTATTATCAATTACTAGTTGCTCCCGCTGTTTCATCCGCGGTTTCCCGATCCTATGTCCTTTTCCAGGACCTACATACCAAATTTCATCAAAATCCGATCTGTAGTTTTTATTTGACTGACTACAAATATCCATTCATCGTTACAAACTTTCACATTTAAAATATCAGTAGCGTTATAAACAAAAAAGATTCATCTCCGTACGTCGCCTACCTATATAATAGTCAGAGGTACTGAATGTACCTCTATTATATAGTTAGGTATTTATAATAGGAAGGTATAAACGCAGTGTCCCGGTTTGAAGGGGACAGTCGGTCATTTGTCGGTTTCACAATGTGTGGGCAAACAAGAACCATTCTTCCAAATATATCTAGCTTTCTAAATCACCATTGTTGATGTACCTTATACCTGTATCCTTGCGGGGGGCGTTGGTGTCTGTGACAGTTTTAATAACTACTGCACGCACCGATCCGACTTAGATATTGTCAATACAGTACATATTCCCATCATGTTTTAAACTTAAGTACTTACCTAATTAGAAACCAGCAAATTGTGGACGATGAATAAATACTTTTATTATTTTTATTTATTATTATTATTTATGAAATTTATCAGGTGCGTTTTTGTCAAACGTGAGCCCATTTAATCATAAAAAAATTTAAACTTATTTTAAATGCGAAAGTTGGTATGTTTGTTACTGTTTTACGTTGTAATAGCTCAACGAATTTTGGTGAAGCACAGTTAATAAAATTTATAGAATGACGAGCACGATTAATTTTTAGGTAGGTATGAATCCTACGATTTCTGTAAATTTTTCCTCCAAGAAAACAATTAAATAAGCTTTTCACGTACATATTTGAAGAAAATAGAATAATATAAGTAGGTATATTGAACATTCAGAATATTGCCTACCAAATGCAATACTAGAAAAGCACTAATAGGTACTTAACTAAATTACGAACCTAACTAAATTATGTTTTCTGTTCGTCGACAGGTTTCGCAGCAGACCAACGGCATGATTCCTAAGTTAGTTACTTCAGATAGTATATCACCAGATGCTTCATTGGTTATAGTCAACGCTATACATTTCAAGGTAATAATTTGTCCTACGTAAACAAACAAAGCGATGCGATTCAGTGCGATATACTGCGAAGCGGTGGATGTGTGCTACGTACCGCCGGACCGCAGGCCAGTTTACGCATGCAATTTGAAATTTTACGTGTAGCTTCGTAGCACACTCGTTCGTAAAAACACTTACACTCTACGTATTGCTCCGCGTTGGTTTACAATGTAAGATAGTTTTTTTACCAGTTATAGGCTTGCGTTTGACCACTATCTCACCTGATGGTAAGCCATGATGTGCTCTAAGATGTAACACGCTCGCCTAGAAGATACCTGTTCACTCTCGATTTGAAGACTCCCAGGTTGTAGTTGTCAGGAAACACAGACGTTGGCAATGCATTCCACTCTATGGCTGTTCGTAAGATGAAAGAACCAAAACGTTTTCGTACAGGAGGGATGGCTACTTACATTTATATATGAGGTAAGTAAGTACGTAACATAATAATATCCGATCCATATATATAATATCCGAAAATATTAAATTCCAGGGACAATGGGACGTGCCATTTGGCCATGTAGGAGTTAGCGACTTCTATGCACCTTCAGGAGAAAAGAAAACTCAGATGATGTCGACGAAAAGTTCATATATGTACACAAAAAGTAACATTCTGAATGCTCAGGTTCGTAATCTATTATGCTATGCTCGCCAGTTTTTACCACGTTTTTATTATGTCACTTTCTCGTTTGTCTGTCTGTCTGTCGTTTCGGGTGGAATCTTGTAACTCAAATCTCGAGTACTTGCCGATTAGCTATCTGGCTGAAACTTACAAGGTTGCTCACAACTCGATGACAATGCATTCTAAATCCATTTATTAAGTTGCAATTCCGACCTTACCTCAAAAGGCGCATAAAAACGTGGTTTTTTAAACACTTTTTAACCTCTATAGCGATATCTGCCATAACATATGGGTCAGCGTTCAGTTCAGGTGGCTCCGGAAGATGACGAACGCCATAGAGTCAACAAAACCAATAAGAATGAAGATTGTTGATTGCATGCTGTCTACCGAACCACATCATTTCCGCACTGTGCAGCTACTGAAACCGCCTGAGTTAGATACTGGATCTTATAACGATTAGGTATAGCTGTCGTGGTTAGTTAACTTATTTTAACTTTAACAGATAATCGAAATCCCGTACCAAGGTTTGCAATCATCGTTCATCATCATCTTACCTTCAGAGAAAAACGGTTTACCAATTCTACTGAATCAGCTGAAACTGGCTCCTAACCTCCTGAATGGCGCCTTGAAGAAAATGTCAAAAAAGGAAGTGAATTTGTCGATACCTAAGTTCTCAATTACCACGACAATGGACCTTAAGATTATGTATGAGAAGGTAGGAAAAACTTGACAAATTAATAACATTAAAAACCTTCGCAAACACCGAGCGTGACGTGACCGCAGTGCGGCAACAAAAGGCCAACGCTGCGCTGCGGACACATCACGGTCGCTGTGTGCAGAGTCCTTAATTAGATTTCATCAATAGGGCGTGAGTATATGACCCTACGTATGTACGTCCTAGGTTAGAGAACCAGCAATGCTGAATCGCGAAGTGGTGTAAGAAATTTTAATCAACTTGTAATTCAAAGTTTTTTGCATCCTTTGAGTAACACCAAATATGTTAGGTCTTTGAAAGGATCGTGGCGAACTAGCTTCAATCGGTGACCTAGTAAAAATATTAATTCAAAGCCAAACATATTTGCAGATAGGAATGAAGTACGTTTTTGCTGAGAAATCAGGCCTTTCACGAATAGTCAAAGGCCAAGAAGTAAAGATTTCCAGTGCCATTCAGAAAGCTGTTATAGAAGTACATGAACGAGGTACGGATGCAGCTGCAGCTTCAGGTAATAACTACACAAGAGTCATACCGTTATTACCGATTTAAGAATCGCACCTCTGGGAGCGGCAGCGGTTTGTCGACATTATTTAAACTTGGATTTTGGTGAACGCAATTACATATGACAAGTACCTTAATTGACAAGTACATAAGTGATAATTGGTTTTCGAATATAGAGTATCTAGATAAGGATAACATGACCCAAATATAATTGGTACCTATAAGTTGAGTGTTTATTATCTTTTAATTCATGAATGCAGGTAAATAATTAACCCTTTCAACTATGGATTCTCATCGCTATGTATAATAATATTGTTATTTTTTTGGAATAGATTTTTAGATGAGATTAATTTTATTATAACAAAAAAACCGAGTTCAATTCTAATGTATCTTCGAAGTTCAAGGTCGAATATCGATGAAATTTTAGCTACCACATTGTAGCTATAATGAACCCAACGCAATTCCAAACCGGTTTGAAAATGACGGAGTTGTGTGGTAAAAAAACATTTTGAGAACCTCCTCCTTATTTTGAAGTCGTTTAAAATACCTACAGAGGAAGAAAGATCTGTCGTTTAAACAACAGAATAATCGTTTTTTTTTATTGGTTCACAGAACTGAGTATACACTCATACAGACAGTAAAAAGCTAGTAAATATACAAACGTGCGTACGTGTACATCCTTCTACGTGTGAACACAGCATGCGTTCAAATACAACATAAGTTTGCGTACTTATATGACTAATATAATATATATATATATATATAATTTATGTAGTAAATTTAAGAATTTAACAGTCTCTTAATACATGAGACTGATGCGTGGAAAATGTTCAAACGTCAAGATGAGCTAATCACATGACTGCATAAGTAAATATTTACATAATCCATTGTTAACACGACCTACAACATAGTTTGAGCAGTCAAAATCCGTCTTTGGGTCCCCAAAGCACCGAAGGCTCGAAAACTGCCAAAACTTTCAAGACCCGACAGTTTAGGGACTCCCAATATGACTGATGACTTCAAAAGTCTCTTCAGTAGTTTCCAGTTTGCCTTTTACTTTGGTAAATTGATTATTTTTAAGAGAATAGTATTAGAAAATGATTGTTTTATATGTAACTGGACGAGACCAGGTGGTCGTTTTCCTCATGGTAAGCAAAACGCCAGCCCATAACAATAACAGCACCACCCAGAAATTGGTTTTGCAAAATCCTGCGCGGCACTGCACTGCGCTCGTCACCCTGAGACAATTAGCTATTGAGTCTCATAATGCCCAGTAATTTCGCTGGCTACAATGCCCTTCAAACCAGAAAACAGTAATGCTTGCGCACTGTTGCTTGGCGGCAGAATAACTGGCAAAGCTGGGGTACCTACCCAGACGGCCTCCCGCATACGAGAGACCTACCACAAGTTTCGAAGCTTTAACCGTATAATTTGTTTTCAGCCAATGAATTAAAATACAAACCTCCACCTGGTTCCGTAACGTCCCTAGAATTATTTTACGCTGATCATCCATTTTTATTTTATGTGCACGCCAATAGAGAACAGCTATTTGCCGGCATATTTAGTGAACCGTAACTAATGCATGCAAATATTTAATTCAATTGTGTTGTTTATGTTTTTTACTGAGTTATAATAGGTACATACCTACTAATACTTTGTAGGTACTTAAATAAGTTGTGTTGTTATATTTACACTATTTACTTAGGTACCTACTTTATTTATTAAGTTTATTAAAGTGTTACTGTTTTATTTTATCAACCGAATTCAATAAAGGAGGAGGTTCTGAATTTAACGGTATGCTTTTTTTACTATATATTTTTATGTTTGTTACGCGATTACTCCGCCAATTATGAATTGATTGTGATGATTCTTTTTTGTTTGGTAGGTCATACTTCAGAGGTGGTCCCATATAAATTTTATCCAAATTGATTTTACACTTTTTTTGAAAAAAGTAACGTAAACCAAAAATATAAGTTTAGTCTAGAAGTCGGTTCTTGTTTTTTTTCTAAAAATTAATTATGGGCTTATAAAATGATGATAATGATGATACATGTTGACAAGGATCTATAAGTAAAGTGTTCAATTTTTAATTAGGCTGATTTTAAGTATATAGGGTGCATAGAAACCGTTATCCCAATTAAAGATTTGATTTGATGGGTTACTTTACGGGAAACATAAAGGCCACGTTGACATCTTTATCAAGAGTACTTTTTCAAAGAATTATATATGCAGGTTTTATTTTCTCAAAGGAAAAGGTCCCTGAAGGTCCCACAATTTTATCACACTCAGTATAATAATTTATTTAGGTATTATTATTAGTAAAGCTATATTTTTTGTTATTAATTGACACTCGTATGTTAAAATTTAATGTTTATAGGTATTTATTAAAAAAATATCTCTCTTTCTTTGCTGTACCACTACACACGTCCTAGACAACTGGTAGAAAATGCTACTTAGCATAAGACCTCCATGTACAAACTGTTAAGTTTAAATAATTAATTTTTAGAAAAAACAAAAACCGACTTCAATGTATCTTCGAAGTCCAAGGTCACATATCGATGAAATTTATATGGGACCACTTCGTAGCTATACTGAACCCGACGCAAAAAATAATTTTTCAAATCGGTTCATAAATGACGGAGTTCTGAGGTAACAAACATAAAAAAAAAACAATCGAACAGAGAACCTCCTCCTTTTTTAAAGTCGGTTAATAAATAAGTAAAATATAAGTTCAATTCTAATACTATCCAGTCTAAATCAGTTTAATTGGTTCTATGTCCAATTTTCCCCATTATTTGAGTGCTTTTTTTAACTGAAGTCCTGAAAGTTTCTTACAGCTATTTATCTATACTAATATTATAAAGACATAACTTTTTAAGTATATATTGTCACGTGTGGGTTCCCTACCTCCTAACTACCCTGTATATTTGGGAGTTTAAGTGAGAAGGCAGAGATCGTGCAACAAATTTATTAATAGCGGTAAGCTCGGCCAGAGGGGTCACAAGAGTGGGTTTCGAGCGACATACAATAGGTACGCTGATTCTATTTTCCTTCACTGGTCCAGTACTATCCTGAAGGCGGCCGCAGATGTAGGTGGGCGCTCGTCGTGAAGACCAGGATCAGGGTTGCAGCTTCTGCTTGCTGTACAGTCCAGATGGAAGCAAAGCAGGATGGTGATGGTGGGTTCGGTTATGTAACCAAAATTTTGGAGTCCGATCTTTGAACCCTGGAACGCGCCATTAAAAAAAGCGTTAAGGCCTGTCCTAGTACTTCTGTGAGCGCCCACGGCAACCGCAGATGGAAAGCACTAGGAAAGTAGTGGTGTTGCCGTGGATGTTCACAATCAGAAACGGAGATTACAATAATGATTGTGAGATAAAAACAAAAGGAAATACTACATTAAATTATTTTGTGAAAATGCGAGGGTGGAAATAAAATGAAGTGAAAAGAAATGAAGAGAGTGAATAAGCCACTTGCATAGAAAACCATTATCTACTGTAGCAATAATATGTAAATGATGGATTTAAATGGTTACTACGAAATGGTTATTACTTTATAAAGAATTGCTAAAAAATCCCAAGCAAAGAAAAGAAACTACGTTAAGTCACACAATCTACCTATCATTTAGAAAAATGTGCACCACTTACCCAATCTGGGGTTGAAAATCACACCTACCACATATATTTAGGTTTCGAGGAACGCTAAGTGACGACAACTAATAAATTTCGGTTACGAACACAATAAAAAAGGGTATTGCGAACGTATTAGAGACCGAGCATCAAAGTGACGTGCGTTCGAAATGAAAGATATCGGGCGTCTGTGGGCCGGGCGGCGACCAATGCGGCGCCGGCGCACGGCCGGTGTGCCTGCGCAGCGTACTATACATTAAACTGTGACTCCACCGATGACGCAAGATCGCGCGATGCGGAGAACAATAGATTCGTCCATTGGACGTTTTAAAATGCTACTTTCAATATATAACGTGTTGATGATGTATTAAATTATTATTTAGTAAGTAGTTTTTAAGTTTAATTGTAAATATTTAGTTAAATGTAAATAATTTCGTAGGTATTTAAGCTTCTAATTTAAGATTAATATACCTTACGATGACTTAGAAATATACATGTACGTATAAAACGTTACGACAAAATATAATAGATGCGTACAGCGTTCGTCCCTTCTGGATTACATGAGTATTTTTTTGACGACTGGTTTCCTGTCACCGTTTTCTTGTGCGCGGGCAAAGATAAAATAATTTTTCTTTGTGCCCGGGCATGCAAGCGCCGCAGGCAGCCATTTGGTTCGGTTTTGTTCGGTGAACCATCGGGGAGACGGGTCTGAGCAGCCGCTCAACTGCCGCCTCTCTCTAGATCTATGTGCTCCATCTTAGGCCACATCATCGCTTCACATCAGGCGAGATAGTAGCCAAACATAGATCTATAAAGTGTAAAAAAAAAAAAAATTTGGTGAACTTATGTACCAGCTTGGGTGCTTGCATTAAACCTTAGATGGCGTAAAAGTAAATTTGGCGTGAAAACGGCGTGAACACCTTTTGTCACCTGCAGCTTCTACAAGACAGTTATAGTTACTTCGACATTTACATATGTATTTTATTATTCCAAGTAGTGTATTTTACAATATACACAAATATACAGAAGCATATTATTTGCGAATACGACAGACGCCGATGGGCGTTTCGTTCTAGAATATATTTTCAGACTTACTATATAGTCAATAATAACTAATTTGGTACACAATCTATTTTTTCAGCACTTATTATGGCTCTCGGAGGTGGACCGTCCGGAAGTGAGACGCAAGAATTTAACGCAGATCATCCGTTCTTGTTTTATGTACGAGCCTCTGGCGAACAGTTGTTTAGTGGAATTTTTTGTGAACCTTAATTATAAACCATTAATAAAACCATCGATATATTTTTTCTCCGTTTTTATTTGTTACAAATCCTATCAGTTTAGAGTAAAGTTTAGACCAAGTAACTTGCACTGTCTAAATAGGCCTTTACATGTAAAATATTTATAGGTCTTTTGGTATAGGTGGTTGGGTTTTGGATCTTTTGGTAGGAAAGATATTGCACATATACAAGCATAAATCAATTAAAATTCTTAAAATATTTTAATTAATTTCTATTATGGTGTATATGACGATTAAAAGTGCATTTCTGTGCTTATGTAATAGATATAATTAAATTACACATAGCGATAAGGCCGCCCATTGTTACACTATTATTCTTCTGTTTCCTGTTTTGGTGATCAATAAAGTATTATTGTATTGTACTGTATTGTATCTTTTGACTTTTTGTAAAGTAACATACGAGTAACCAAATGGTAGAGGTACCTACTCTTACATGTAAACACGTTAAGTGTGTTACATGTTGCTACACTTTTAAGCGCTAGAAACGCTAGAAAGCCGAGCGACATATTCGCCTTGGCGAAAAATCTCCTTAAATAAAGAGAAAGAAAAAAATGCTAGAGCTGAGAGTAGGTAAAACATATACCTAATTATGCCGTTTGACCTACCGTACCTACCGTATGACGCGTTGCATTCATTAACTGCCGCGCGCCGTGGTCACCGGTGACCGTGAAACTTTTTTCGCTGCGCGAAGTTTAACAGTTTTTTTTCATTTCTGAAACATATTTTTACTGTACCCTAAAAGTTAATGAAGTTTGTAGGGGTAGTCTCATTCTTACGTACGTACGTGAAAGCACTTAAGATTAGATTAGCTTATGGTAGATTTAGCTATTTTACCACGTTTTTATTAATTTACGTTTTTGTTTTTCTGTCTGTTTGTCTGTCGTTCCGGGTGGAATCTTGCAACTCAAATTTCTAGCACGTCCTGAATAGCTATCCGGCTGAAACTTTCAGGGTAGCTCACAACTCCATGACAATGCATTCTAAATCCATTAAGGTGCATATACGTGGTATTTAGATTAATTTTTTAAGCAACATTAATTTGTTTGTTACCGTCGGAGCCGCGAAAATATGAAAAAGCAGTGTTAATTATAATATAATTAGATAAAGAAGAGCTAACCCACTACTACTACATGTATTTAATGAAAAAGCTGTAGTTCTAGCTTATGTCTACAATCTTTTAAAATAAATTTAATATTTTAAATAGAAAGCACAAAAATGAAATTTATCGAGCAGGATTCGAAGCTGCGTCTTCGGTCGATTCGACGCTTTAACCGCTACCGAGTCATATGCTCGAGTATTTTTTCTGAATATTTAAAATGTAAAGGTTTTAATTTCAAAACCTAAACTATATATTTTCAATTTTATGACGAAAGAAAACACGACCATTTCGACGATTTTCATTTGACATAATATAGTCGGAAATAGCGCTATCTCTATCGTAGACTGTCATATATTTATATCTCTATTAGTAATTGGGACCAAGATACCTACTTACCCTTTTCAACTTATGTTTTTTTTTTTCAGTTATGGAGATAGTTTCGTTGGCTTTAGAATTGGAACCGCCAGTATCATTCAGCGCTGACCATCCGTTCTTGTTCTTCGTCCTAGGGAAAGGGGAGCAGTTGTTTGCCGGAATCTTTACTGAACCGTAATTAAAAAATAATATACCTATAATAACTATGATTTATCTTGTTTTATTGCTATTTAATGTATCTTTGATACTTTAATAGTAATCAATTAATTTCACAACAAAAATATTAGAGCGCAATTATTTAAAAAAAAATGAAAAAAAAATAAAAAAAATAATGAATTTTGAACACTGGTTTCACTTTGAATGTGAGCAAATAAAAAAATCAAAAATAAGTTAAATAATTTGTTAAACAAAATAAGCAATTTAATTTACGAACTATATTTAATTTTTTTTATGCAATTTCATGATTATGAACAAAGGCATTTCATTACCTTACATAGGTAGGTAAATTTTTTCGTGAATCTATGTTCGTGTTATTTCGTGAAATGTATTTTTTTTTTATGTAACTTAATGACGAGACGAGCTGGTCGTTTGCCTGATGGTAAGCATTACGCCAGCCCATAACAATAACAACACCACCCATAACTTTGTTTTGCAAAATCCTGCGCGGCGCTGTACTGCGCTCGTCACTCTGAGACAATTAGCTGTAGAGTCTCATAATGCCCAGTAGTATCGTTTCTGTTCATTGTCTCCTTTGATATATTTGTAAAACAAGAAACAAAATATATATAATTTAATTTAAGCGTGACAAAGAGTTTACGAATCAATTTCTTTTTGAACTTGAACACTGATTGCGAAGAGTTAAAAAGTTTCGGGCGTGCGCAGTAGGCGCTGTTAGGGGTTGGCGGCACTCTCATTCACCCCTAAGTTCCAGTGGTATAGAAATCGTCGCTGGGACTACACATATTGCACCCCCGTGAGATCCTCGTAAACTTTTACGATATATTTTACGATACCCGGTTTTAGAAAACTTGTGAATTAGAATACTGTTTCTAAATTGAGGTTCATTTGTTTTCCTTACGGTACACATTTAAGTAAAATGGATTGGTGAATCTAATATTGTGCGGATTAAAATTATGTACTGTATGAAATATACTTGATAATGTGAATAAAGCTTTCGCAGTTATGGAACACAATGATGTGGTCGAAGCGAATGGAGTTATTTTAAATATTTTGAATAAGTTTGGGTTTATAAATGGAAGTGAATTTTTGGACATGCATTTTGATTGTACCGGTGCTGTTGGCATTACATGCGAGCGGAGAACATTCGGCGAAAAGTAAGTACACATTCTTGTTTAAAGAAATCTAATATATCTCTTTAATTTTAATATTGGCACAACATATAACTTTAAACGACTCTTGCGATTTTTTATATGTTTAAGGAAACATTTTATTCAAAGATTCATAAATAAATAAGATTATTCCTTTTCACTAAGGTAAAACATGTTCAAGTATTGAAAGCTTGAACATAGGTAGTAAGAAAAACAAATTATTTATTATTAAAAACTGGTGCAACAACAAGTTTGTTATTGACACTTCCTTTTTGTAGAGTCACATCACAAAGATGACACCACTAGCCCAACCAAAAATGACGATAAACCCCTAGAGTACAATCATCCAAACGAAGCAAAAGACTATTTCTTGCCACCAGTTTTCACCAACCATGAGGAACTAGAAGACGAAGATGACGATGAAAGTCCTTATTTAGATTACGAATATGAAAACAAAGAAACAAATTACAAAGATTCTCCAGACTTAGCAACAGCTAAGACGAATGTAGAAGGAGAACTGGCAGTAGATGATAAAATACCACTGCATACTGCTAAAGATAACCTACCGATTTTTTTGCTGGAACCCGAGAATACGTATGTGGTTAAGAATAAGCCAGCGGTGTTGAAGTGTCGAGCTGCGAATGCTTTAGAAGTAAGTAAATGTAGACCTAAATGTATACCTAAGCGATAAACATTTAGTTGAACTTTTTTATGTAACTTTATCATGCGAACTGCTAAGGAGTGGAACACTCTGCCAGCATCTTTGTTCCCAAACAACTACAACTTGTGTCTCTTTAAGTCTAGAGTGAATAGGCATCTCATGGGCAAGCGTGTTACATCTTAGGCCGCATCTTCGCTTTCCATCAGGCGAGATTTCGTCAAACGTATGCCCATTTACCAATAAAAAAAAGTAATTGATTTCTGAAACTAAAAACCTAACTACAAACTGACGACGTAATTTAATATCATGTGCTTAATAAGTATAATTATTTGGAATCACAATCATTATTTAATTAATCATTAAATTTAATCCACTTACTCCATAGTTTCAAATCACCAAGGTTTTTAGACTTTAGATCGTTATGTCGCATCTCGTGACAAAGAGCGATTGGTATCGTTTTAAAACTTTTATTAGTTAGAAAAGTTTTCGCGTTTGTCTGCTAAATAACAACTGATTTTGTAAACTAACATAGTCACTGACACTAGAATTTGATTTAAAAACGAGATAATTACCATGTATTTCTTTTGTTTTGAGTTCTCGATATTTCGGCACTGTTACAAGCACCATGATTACGGCGATACTAAAGAAACAAAACAAAAGAAATACACGGTAAATATCCCGTTGCTAAATCAAGTTCTAATTGATTTTGTACACCTACACGTAGATATACTTCAAATGCAATGGAATTAAGACTCCAGCGGCCAACTTTGAATTCGTCGATCCTCAAACCGGAGTCAGAATCATTGAAGGAGAATACAAAGTCACCAGGGAAAATGTGGAAGAGTACTTTGGAAGGGAAAAGTACCAGTGCTCCTGTTTTGCGTGGACGAGTAGAGGACATATCAGAAGCCAGAGTGCTACTATTGAGCTTGCTTGTAAGTTTAGATATTTTTAAATTTGGTTACTGATTGAAGGTGTTTGAAAGTGTTTTAAGTAATTCAACTGGCCATACATAATTTAGCAATTATGTATGTATACAATCCTAAGCTGGATTTAGGGGGCATACTATTCAAAAGGGACTGCTACATTTCCATAAGGAGAAGGGCCATTGTCGAACTGATATAATAATGCGTGATATTAATGTAATGATACGGGACATTACTTATATAATTATTATTATTCAGTCAAAAATACAAAACCAATTATAAATAATTTATATTTGACATAATATCACAAGTGTCACGTTACAGAGACAATTTGAGGTAAAGACCGAAAGGAAATTGTGAATTGCAAATTTAAATTTTTTCTCTTTATTTATTAAGCAGAATAAAAGGAAAATTGGTGTAAAAAATCTTTAACCTCTCAAAGCTGGATAGCAAATCCATATGCTATATAACTAACAAGTGTCTATGGCTATATAATCGTCACAATAGGTGATTTTAGTTTTCAAAGCGATTTCTTCCCGACAGCGTTAGGATTAAGAGAACACAAAAAACCCATTAATATATAGGTAGTGTTATGTGGCAAATGCTTAAAGCGCTAATACCTTGTTTCTTTCCTTCTCTCTCAAGACATAAAGAAACACTTCTCGGTTGCTCCACAATCGCAACTAGTCAAGCAATACACACCGGTTACATTTCGCTGCGAGCCACCACCGGCCGCTCCTTTCGCTCAGCTGTATTGGTTGAAGAACGGTGCCCCGGTGGTGGTAGGTGATAATGTGCAGATATCTAAGGATGGAGATCTGGGTATCCAGCAAGCTACGTTACTAGTAAGTTCTGATACTGTTGACTGTTTATCTTATCTTTCTTACTTCAATTTTACCATCCTCCTACTAAATTACTACTATTATAAGTTTGAAGTTTATGAGGATCAAAGTTTGTTATTAAATCAAGTACTTGATTTTAATAAAATTTTGAGATTGACCTCTTCAATTGTCCTCTGGTTTGGTATTCTTCATTTTAATCGATTTTTTTACCTTTAACCTCCTGTGCTGTAAAAATAGCTACGGGGGTCGTATTTAATATTTAATCATGGAGTTGTTAATCTACGTGACTCGGTCCTTTGGTTCCTGTATATTTTTAGAGATTTTGAGTTTGACCCTTGATATTCTATTTCAAGGTATTATAGGCAAGTGTGGCTCAGTGGGAGCACGTGCGGCTTTCGATCCGACGCACCCGAGTTTGAATCCCACTGGCCCCGCACTACTGATTTTCTTAAGTTATGTGCGGATTTAACACTCGCTCTAAAAACGGTGAAGGAAAACATCGTGAGGAAACCGGCATGTCCAAGAATTTATCACAAAAATTCAAAGACATGACATGTCTTTGAATTTTTGTGATAAATTCTTTAAATTCTTGTGCGGGTTAGTGGATGTCACATTGTGACATCCACTAACCCGCACTGGGCCAGCGTGGTGGATGGCCCATACTCTCTCTACGAGGGAAGGCCTGAGTCCCAGCAGTGGGAAGGTGATGAGGAGCTGATGATGATCCTATTTCATCCATCCAAAATAAATAAAGAATAATTATCTGTGTAATTTGCAGTAAGACGACTAAAAGATACAATATATTCAACTAACATCAAGTTTTAAATGACTACCTCTATTTCGTAAATTTCTTATATATCGCTGTACAATTTTGTGAATTCGTGTTTGTAACGATTAATCAAAGTTTCTTACCTTTTCCAACCTAATTTTCGAGATTAGCAAAAACCACAAACGTCGCGAAACAAGCAACAATTCAAACAGAAATGAAATACCGAGCTAAATACCGAATCGAACTAAACTCATGAACAATTCATGAATTTTACCATTACCATTTAACAGTAAAAAGTGGACACAAAAAAACGCCAACATTGTTAGAGATCGTTTCCATTGTGTCGAATAAAGGAATGTATTTATGTAGAACGATAATTTTTTTTTTAATGCATATGATAAGCTGAAAGTTATTTTTTTAATCAAGTACTTCAAGTAAGTACCTAAGTAATGTTGAGCAAGCCTTTTATTTGACAGTCCTTTATAAGTAGGTAGGCCTTTATAGATATTAGAGCGAGTGTGGTTCAGTGGAAGCACGTGCAACTTTCGATCCGACGCAACCGAGTTCAAATCCCGCTGGCCCCACACCACTGACTTTCTTAAGTTATGTGCGGATTTTACACTCGCTCTAAAAACGGTGAAGGAAAACATTGTGAGGAAACCGGCATGTCCAAGAATTAATCACAAAAATTCAAGGAGATGTGACATTCACCAACCCGCACTGGGCCAGCGTGGTGGATTATGGCCCATACTATCTCTACGAGGGAAGGCTCGAGTCCCAGCAGTGGGAACGTAATGGGCTGATGATGAGGCCCTTATATTATTATTATTATTATTATTAAGAGCCTGTTTAGTCCCACTGCAGGGCAAAGGCCTCCCTACCCTCCCTCCACTTATCTCTATCCATTGGCCCTTATAAGTAGGTAATTATTTAAAGTCTTTAATAATTTGTAAAGTCAGGTTTGTGTACAGAAAAAAGTGCAAGTATTTGTTTCGTGTCTGGGTGTTGTGGAACCATGGTCCTCGTAGTTCCTGGTTCCCTAGATACATTCTATCCTAATTGTGGCCCAGGATCAATATCGTTAAACGATTTTATTATAGATTATTAAAGAGATTCTCGCAGACACAGAGGACTTTAAGTATGGATTGAAGGTTCTGAGCGGCTTAAGCTTATCGTTAATAACAGTTTTCTGAGTCACAGATTTCGTATAGTCAATACGGAAACATAATTTTCATAAAAAAAATGACCTTCTTCCTTACTCAGTTCTGTTGCTTGTGTACTCGATGCAATAAAAACGAGTAAACTCGATTAAACGAACATTGTTAAGCGAATACAATTTTCAGGACATGGCGAACTATACGTGTGTTGCGGAGAATTTAGCGGGCAAGCGGATTTCCGAGCCGGCTCTACTCACCGTTTTTGGTATGTTCGAAATTCGTATGTTGCACGGGAATTTTCTTTTGGTGGAACTGTTTTAGTTTTGTCGAATGGAGCTGTTGGATCGTTGAAATGTTTTGACGCTTCTATTTTGTTTTGATGCTTTGTTTTAGTTTCAGGCTATGTATGCCGTCTTTTGTTTTTATTTAGATTTTGCAATGGTAATCAAAGCTTTTTGTTATATATGACAGAAACGTAGAAAGGTATGAAGTTGAATTTATTTTGCTATAATAATTTAAATTTATATTATTTACATTGCCTGTGGCTATGATGATTTTGATAATGATTATGGCAAACTTTTAACATTAACGTTAATAACTTTTGCTTTTACAAATTAATCAATAATGCCTATATTATATATATTAGCGTGATTAGCGTGTATATATTAGCGTGAGCATTTCTTATTACATATTCAAGCTAGATGAAACTTACAATTATTTCATCCAATAACTTTTCTATAAATATTAAAGTCACGACGACAAAACTGGACGAAGAACTGATGAGATTTTATTCATCCAGTAAATGGTGGTTGGAGCGCCTGGTCAGTATGGACCGAATGCGACTGTGGGGGTCGCCGAGCTGGTCGCAGGAGAGTGAGGAGTTGTTCTGCACCACGTCCCTTGAACGGTGGTCAGCCCTGCATGGGCCCTGATGTGCAGAAGACTCAGGACTGTGCTGACTGTGATATGGGTAAGGTCTCCGATTATAGATTAAGACATGCTTGACGTTTTCGAATATCGTCTTCTATTGACTACATAGATTTCTATTAATCTGTAAAAAAATCTTTATTACTTTCCACTCATCATCCTTTCTTAAATTTAAATGTACGGCGGGTGGTAGATTTACAAAAACATATTATGTACTTAATACAATACATAATTCTCATAAATTACCAAATTAAAAATAATAAAGCAAAACTTTTGTTACAGATCTCTACGTAGACGGCCTTGATGAACTAGCAGACGAATCATCTGACATTGTACTTGGTAAAGTCACTACAGATACACCTAATTCTACAGAAGTCCTCAAAATTCTTATACCAGAATATATTATAGCTTTTACTAATAACGCACATTAACGTACTGATGACAATGGTGATAGGTATGGTATTGTTATTGACAATATTTATAATAAAGTTGTTTCCAGGTCGCTGGTCTCAATGGTCAGAATGGTCTCGATGCGATACCGACTGCCTTCAAACTAGAAGACGTAGATGCGTCACAAGTACTGCCTGTCTCGGCAAAGATTACCAAGTGGCACAATGCCCTTTATGCGTAAGGACATCTAAATCCGAAATCATGCATGATGGTAAGGACGGAAAGGAATTCATGATGAAACTGGTTCTTAGCTATTTTGTTTATGTGTTTGTATATCTTGAGATTGTTCTCCCTGTTTTTGGGGTAAGCTCTATTCTTATTTAAGTATGTAAGCCCCGTTTCTTAGATGTCCTGTTAGAATAACACTAAGAGTTTTGTTCTTTATTGAAATTCGTCCTATAGTTCTTTATGAATTTATTTTATCATCAGCTATACAAATGAAGTTCTATTATTTAACGAATATATTCGACTGTTTTTCTCTTAAAATAATTTATTCTTTCATTTTTTTCAGGGTCATCATATTGGCCGTTACTAATTGCGTTGTCAATTGCTTTCTTAATATTTATTGTTGTTGTTATATTGGGTATAAAATATATGAAGATAAAAATTTCTGAAAATTCTCCTTACGTAAAACCACCTTCAGGTAACTAACTTAATGACTAATTTAATTTGTTATTTTCTTTTTGAAATACGTTAAGTGAGAGCATTTACTACTACCAAAGTCAACCCTGGCAATCTCTGGCTTAATATCAATCGCTTTACCATCTAATTATAATGGATTTGCATTTTTTATTTTTTTATCTCGCAGTTAAGTATTGTAATAAAACTCTTTTTATTTGTGGCAGGAGTCAATTGTATGTAATATTGTGTTTTTTCTTCGAATGACAGGGTCCAATTATTTAGGCAGTGTATTAAAAAGGACTCTAACCAATCAGCCCGATCTTACAATACACGAAGAGTTTCACACGATAGATTCTAGAAGAGCGCACAGACATAGAAGTACTTCAACTAACACTAGACACGAGCATTTGTATGAAGTTCCACAATTAGCCAATAGGTAAGGGTTTTTGTAGTCTTTCTTTGATTTCACTGTAATAGTGTGTAATGTGCTTGTAATTCCTAATGTTCAATGATCTCATCATCAAATTAAATATTTTTTCAAAACAGTAGCTTCTATTTTGTATTTTGACGCCGCATTATTTTATTTTATAGATAAAAAAATATAGAAAATATAAGAATTTCCGTTTTACTATGGTCTAAGTTTGTTTATTGGTTTCTCTTAGTTTTAGTTTTTCGGTTCCTTGCCAATCTGTGATTTTTACGTAATATTCTTTCCTTTTTTGCAAATAGAATATTGATGGATAAAATAATATTGTTGCAACAACTTTTACCACCGATGATTAAACATATTCTTTCCTTTCTTGCAAGTAGATTAATAATAGTTAAAATAATATTGTTGCAACAACTCATACCATTGATGATCAAACATAATACACTCTACCACAGTACATCTTGTTTCAACGTCAATTTTATTTTCAGCTACATAGCACCACTAGACCTTGAGGTAAGGACCGAAAGGCCGAGCAGTGAAAGGACGCACGCTTGCAAGGATAGTCTCCAGTCAGACCGATCTGACTCTAGCTGCTTTATGAGCTGTGAGTTTACTGCACTAACTGACTCTTCTCTCATTTAGTTTGCCTTCAAAGGTTATCACTTCTTTAACTATTAATGAATCTCGTGCAAGAACTATATCTGCACACAATCGGTTTGTTTATCTGTGTCATTCAAAATCATAACGCAATTAAAAACATTTTGCACGTATTTTGAAAGAATAGCCTTATTTCATGCTCGTAGTATTAGTTCATTAAAGTGTGTGTTTAAAAAAACTTAAGAGAGAAGACTCTAAAATGCTTTATACTCAGCTTGAAACTTTTAATACCAAAAGCTACTGTTAATCCCCATAAAATTATTTTAGCGAACTCATCATATGGCAACGAAAGTGTAGAAATGTCACCATCACTTAAAAACAACGCCTCAATCGAATCCAAATATACTAACGGTAACATAGAGACAACGACATCAAAAATAGTGACCATCGATGGTAACTGGTTAAAACTGGATAAATGCGGTGTGAGCCTGTTCGTTCCTGATGGAGTGGTGGATAAAGGAGAGGAACTGTTTTCTGTGGAGGTCGTAGATGAGGAATGGAACAGCCCTTTGCTTCAGGATGGTATGTATTTTTGTTACTTAGCATACCCAGTTTACGAGCTTTGATAATTGGTAATAAATATTATTTAATATATATAAATAAGTCCTTCTTGCCTTAGTGTTTTGGTCTAAAATTTGTGTTAGACGCGTCGTAAAGTAGCCCTAACATTTAATGACCGTCAGCGTCTTCTGGAAAGTTTTCTCAAGCCCCATGTATGATTAAGTTTGTACACAGACAAGATTTGCATAATCCACGGTGAGGCTTAACCTTAGGGCATAACCTACGTCGTCAACCTTAGTTATTTGCCAAGTTAATAGGTAACATAATCTTGCAATATATTATTTGGTGGAACCTAGATCAACCAAGTTTTGGGTTAGATTTTCGAGTTGGTGCTTAAGTTACTTAAGTTTTCTTCAAAGAATATAAAGTTCAAAACATCCTAAATCAGGTGAAATTTTACCCCCTAATAAAGTAACCCCAATGACATTTCATCGGCGTCCCGTCAAAACACCTGCAACCCTTCTAGAAAGTTCCCTTAATATCAAGCTCCGTCTATTATGAGTTCAGAGGATTACAGTAAGCCGCGGTGAGGCATGACCTACATCCGAAATGTCAGGGCATACAACCTCAGGGGTTACTTGGTTTATTAAAAATCTTGATTACGTCTGTTGGAACAACGTAGAATTCCCGTTTCGAGAAGGTACGTATCGTTTTTGTTTTGCATTCACCAAAATTTAATATGATTTTCCAACACAAAATGTAATTCTATTTTATGAGCCTATTTTTATAGACATATGTCTTAATTGTAAACTGGTTTCTTATAAAGTTCAGACTGTACATCGTTTAATGCCTGGAAGGCTTTATTGTACTGTAAAATATGACATGCTAGTTTCATCTGATTAGTGTAATATACTTGGAAACCGATTTTGAACCACAAATTGGAGGTCTGACCTGATTCTTCAAATGTCAGGCCATTTCGCGACCCACATGCAATTTGGGAAACTAACCAAATATTTATAGAATTTCTAAATATAATTTGGTATGCAACTTCATTTCTAGGCGCGATCGACCTAATTTTTTGACCTTAATAATAATTCGACTGACTGTTTTAGAGATCAATGCAAAGGTTTAGTTTCTGGGACTAATATATTTCTCGATATCGAATTTTATCTGGTTGAAACTTGAATAATTATGTCAAATTCAGTATAAATTTGTAGGCTAAGTAATAAAGCTGTATGATGTGTATATAGTCCAGAAGTCTAAATGTCAGGTCCAGAAGACAAATAGGTAACGACTCTTTAGTTTGAGAAACTAGGTAACTAAAATATTGTACAGTTATACTATGCAGTTAGTAACTACATACTATATAGTTAGACTATATACAGTATATACTATACAGTTAGTAATTACATAGAAGACAAAGATGCATGGAACATTCCGCTTCTGCCAAGTAGCCAACTGGCACATAAGAAATATAATATTGTCAAAAAAAACATAAAATATTGTAACAAAAGTTCTAAAAAATATGCCCCTCAGTTTCTTGCCGTATCTTCTGAGTAGTGGTTCTTTTTCCGATGAGGTGGTAGAGTCATTGTAATAACTGACGTTCATAAGTGCGTCTGTGACGACAAAATTGAATAAAGAACTTTGAATTGAATTGAATTGATAGAATTTTGAAGTATCATTACATAAACAATAGATATGTATACTTGCAGATTGAAATGTCAGACCAATCTCATATCAACGAAACATTCTAGGAAAATCTATTTTGGAACTTAGACCTAGTTTTAAAATGTTAGACGACCTGTAAGAAAGACTCTGTTCTTAATATAAAAGCTTTTACTGTTATAGAAATGCATATGGGGCAGGTTTATATTCGGGACGACCAAAGCACAGTGAAGCTCGTTCTAATTCGGATGGATGTTTCCGGTTGCGCCCTAGATAAGCTATTTTCAAGTGTTACATGTCTCGAAAGTTATTTAGAAGACCTGACCTCAATTTGAATGTCAGGTCACGTTGCAATGTAAACTGGAAATTCAGGATTCTATTTGCGGTGTTATATTTGACGTCTTTGGCATTTTCGCGTATATGCAGGCTTTTAGAGTTGACCTCTGCCGTTTAAATTTGGACATTTTGGGGCAGTGAGTCGACAGGGAGATAATTGAGATGTGACCTCTAATGCAATTCGGAAACGTATTTTGGGAACTGGTTTGTTTCTGCTAAATATATTTGGTTCGGTTTATTCAAATGTTTTTGAGAAAGGTTATTTGAATTTTTAAAACAGGTTTCATATTTTAACAAATCTTTTTTCGGTTGTGAGAAAGGTAATTTAAAAACGGGTTCATAATTCATAAATTATTTTCTCTGTTTACATAAAGTTAGTACGTGGTTTAAAAGATCAGTATAATTCTATTATAATTATAATAATAAGAATAATAAGTACGTATTTGACTATTACAAATGAGAACGTCTGAATAAATAATCAAATAATTCAGACCGTAGACAGACGTATTATACGTACAGCAAATTTTGAATATTACTTTAATGAGGTACCATTACTAATTATCATTATAAATTTTATTATTTCAGTGACATACTTATTAAACTTCCAGGCTTAAATTAATATTTAACTGATGTTTACGTTAAATATTATACTATAGAAAAGTAATGAACACTACTTTTATGATAATTTTCATGTTATAGGTATTTGTGCAGGGTTATATTATCATGATTTGCTTTATTTTTAAACTGCTTCTATTTTCTGCAGGTGAGATCCAACTAAGTCCGGTGATTCGCTGCGGCCCAAAACATTTCCACTTCGGCAAAGGCGTGGTTCTTTCCTTCCCGCACTGCGCGTCCCTCAAGAACACCAGCTGGCTCCTATCCGTCCTGCAGCGGCCAGAAGAGGTCAACACAAGGGAATGGCGCAAAGTTTTGACTTTAGGCCAAGAAACACCAGGGACACCCCTCTTCGCCCAAGTGGACCCCGCAAAAGTTTACCTCGTGTGCGAATTTCTATCCGACTTCGTTCTAGTTGGCAGAAGTTTCAGCGGTCTAGACGCGAAGTTGCTCAAACTCGCCGTGTTTATTTCCAAAAAAATGGACGATAGTTACTATAGTTTGAAAATACACGTGTTCAACGACACCCCTTACGCGTTCTACGAGTGTTTCGAAAGCGAAAGGCGGTTAGGCGGGTCCTTACTTTGCGATCCCAAAACTATTCCTTTTCAGGAGAATTGCTCTGATTTATGTTTCAATATCAGAGACGTAGGGGTCGGTTGGAAGGTTCAGTCGGGAGGGAAGTACCAAGAGTTAAGTTATTCCCAAGTTTGGAACATGACGGTCAGATCTCTTCATTGCATATTCGTGCTCCAACAGACGGACGCGATCAATTGCTTTGACTTAAGCATGTGCGTGTACCAAAAGCAGAAACAGTCGAATTCCGTGAATTTCAACCTCAAGACTAACGATTTAAATTCCAATTTCAACTGCAAGAGATACAGCTGTTCGAGTGCGGATACTATCAATATATTGGAGAATCCCTTCAACTATTCGTCGTTGTCTAAAAAAGAGGGTAGATACGACTTTGTCTACAAGAACAACAGTTGTAGGAGCAACTTTTCTATGGACAATAACTATCGATGTAACATTTTGACTAAATCTGACCGAGTTATTTTGTGCAAGCTATTGGACTCTCAAACGTCTAAAGGGAACGACTGGAGATTGTTTGCTGAGAAATTAAAATTAATGTCATATTATTACTACTTTTCGAATACTTGTTCTCCGACGGAGAACATTTTGAATCTTTGGTTGTGTAGGAACAACGACGTCAATATGTTAGTGAATTTGTCGAGGATTTTTAGGGAAATGGGAAGGATAGACTGTGCTACGGTTGTAGAACGGAGATGCTTTCCTAACTAATAACTTTTCTTAAAAGGTAGCAATTTAGTCTTTAATTTTTATACCTATAATTTATGTACCTACTCATCTAGGAAATGGGAACTCAACAATAATTTAATTTCTTTTCCTGGGTGTCATTGCAAGTTCTACCACCATGCTACGAAAGCTCGGCTGTATATATAATTCAAATTATAATAATAAAACCATTAAATTCAGTATACCATTGAATTACTTGAACACCAATATTTAATTGAATATTAAATTTTTTAATTGACTGCTTTAAATAAACATATTATTTTTAACCACGGCCTAAAACTGTAAAAGTCGATATTAGAAATTGCGTATCGAGTGATTTGTTCAAAAAATATAATGCCAAAAAATTTTACTATGAAATTAAGTAGAGAAAAATAAAGTACTTTTTGGTCTTAAAATGAAAAATGGTAATCTAACGAATAACAAGTCATTGCCTAACACCCATATTCAAGAACAACACTTGTCGAAACACTTGGTTATGTAAGGCACAGCAGTCAATTAGAATTTTACAATAAACGTAAGCGCGCAAATGTGGAGATCTGATTGGTTGCTGTGGCATTCGTTTGGACAAGTATTGTTTATGAATACGGGTGTATGTTACATGTCGTAGTTTCTACGAGAAAAGTGAACGACTGTTTGTTTTTATAATTATTTTAAGGCAACCCCGATCAAATAGAACAGTAGAGTATTTAAATGTATTTTTTGTAGTATTATCACTTTAAGTACGACACGTTTGAACTTTGCAAAACTGTTTACACGACTGTGTACCTTTATTATGTGTATTTAGTTTTCAGTCATATAAATTATATTAGAATTGCTTAATATTTTATGACGACGAATGTTTAAAAAACATTATTATGTAGTTGTATATAATTATAACGAACCAAAATTAGACACGAATGAAGTATTTGAAATAGTTAAGATAATAACAGAGTAGTGATTTTAAACTTTTAAATAAAAGTAAACATTTGAACTTTCAATCTTTTACTTACCCTTACCCAAATAAATTAATCTGGTTGAAGTAATAGTTATTATGTGTCTGAAGGTAATAAGAGATGGAATGCCTTGCCGTCTGTATGTCCACATTTTTTATTTATTTTTTAATTATACTTATACCTACTACAGTTTTTGTCACACTTTCACATTTTGTATAATTTGTTGCAAGTGAATGTTTCTTAGTATTATGCTTAAATACAATTTGGGTATTTTCAAATTAAGAGTGGACAAGTCAAACGATGATCCAGTCTGTTGTAAAAAAGACATAATGAAATGACACAATAATAAGAAAAAGGAAGATTTTTATACGACCCTAAATCAAGCTGAAATTAAATACCTTATAAGTAACCTTGTATGATTCTAGAAAAACAAATTCTGAGTCTACATGGTACGGTCAGATTATTCGAGTAACAGTAGAGTACTTCAATAGGCTTGCTAATTGGTTATTGCACCTGATGGTACACAATGATGGGGTCGCTGTCTATAGAGTAGTGTACTGCCACACTATACACAGCTAACGATAGACAGATAACGATATATCTTCTACTTGACAGCCTCTGTGGTGTAGTGGTTGGGTAGGTTAGCTCAAATCTCATCGGCTCAAATCTCATCTCTCGGGGTCGATCCCCATGACGCGACTAATGTTTGTGCTCAGAAAAACCGCAAGTATTTGTTTCATGTCTGGGTATTGTGGAACTATGGTCCTCGTAATTCTTGGTTCTGTAGATACCAGGAATCCTAGTTAGGGCCTATCTGTGTATGTGATCGTTAGGCGTTATTTAGTTATTTATTTACGAACATCTTACAAGCAAGATTATCGAAAAGACCTTCATAAATATGCAAAGTGCAATCAAAACCTACTAAACTGAAGTCCCAAAGACCGGTCCATAAAAACAGGTGGGATACTTAGAAAACCTATCACGCTCTATTTCTTATTCAAGACTGGGCCGTCTCGAAATGTTACACTACTAAATAATGACTCGAACCTGTTTGGAACTAACGTGGCCAAGTGATAGCTTGTACGACTTTTGATCCGACGCACCGAAGTTCGTATCCCGTCTGGCTAATAATTTTGGTAAATGTTAAAGCAAGTGTTTTTTTGTTTACCAAAATCATTGATCTAGAGCAAGGCTAGTCATAAGATTTTCTAGGTGAGCAAAAAATGCTTGGACTGTCGCGGCTCCGGCCCTCCAATTTTAAAGGTAAAACTACTTCCATTTTCATAAGGTAAAATAAACATAAAAGATAGATACATATATAGATAGAAAATTCTTTATTGCACAAACAAATTTGTAGGTACATAGGCGAACTTAATGCTAGTAAGCATTATCTTCCAGTCAACCTCTAAAAACAAAATAATATATGATTTATTTTACTTTATTTGTAAATGAATTGTAATTACATATTCTTTTTATTTATTGTGACCTGTAAAGACTTTGTGAGGATTGATGGATGGATGAACGGATGTTTGTTAATCACGCATTAAACTACTTAACGAATTCTGATGACATTGGGTACGTAGGAACTGGGTCCTAGGATACTTAACCTCACGGAAAAACGACCAGTTCCTTAAACGATTATAAACCAAATTCTACGCAACGAAGTCGCGGGAATCGTCTGGAAGCATCTAAATATAAGGAGGTAGGTATTCGATTTAAACATAAAAACTTGGGAACACCCAATTCACAAGAAGTTGTAGCACCAAACAGAGTAAGAAGTACATAAGTTTTTCATTTAAACTTCGAAAGCCTACTTGTTTGCTACCCAAGTGACACTTTACATTTTGTGGAAGGAAGAATATCCTGCCTTTGAAACCTAGGAAGTTCTGATACTATGCCTACTTAATTGGGAGCCTACAGCCTATTTATATAACTGTCTGGTCTAATCTGTTTATACATATAAATAAAAATAAATAAAAATAAATAAATAACGCCCAACGATCACATACATTGATCCTGGCCCCTAACTAGGAATCCTATCCTATCCTGTATCTAGGAAACCAGGACGACCATGGTCCCACAACACCCAGACACGAAACAAATGCTTGCGCTTTTTTTTTTCTGTGCACAAACATTTGTCCCGTCGCGGGAATCGAACCCGCAACCTTAGTGATGTATGAGATTTGAGCCAACCTGCCCAACCACTACACCACTGAGGCTGTCAGGGTATATAAAATGTATGCAGAAAATGTACATAGCTAGATAGGTACTTTAAACTACGATGTATTTTGTGACTTTTATTTTATTTTTGATTATGTGTCTAAGTCTACTATGTGTCATAATTGTGTCTATGTTATTTGGTGTGCAATAAAATGTTATTGTATTGTATTGTATTGTACTTTACGTACGATAATCGCCCGGGCTGTTATGTAGATATATAGTTCTTAACGGAACTTCCAAAATGAGGCAGGGTAGGTTGTCAATCGGCGTGTATGCATGTTTTTAACTTTTTATGTATGTACATGTCTGTTATGCCGGTGTAATAATTTTATTATATGACATACTAGTTGCGCCCTGTGGTTTCACCCGCGGTTTCCCGGGATAGAAAGTAGCCTATGTATTAATCCAGGGTATAAGCTATCTCCATACTAAATTTCATCCCAATCCGTTTAGCCGTTGCAGCGTGAAAGAGTAACAAACATACATCGATACATCCATTCATTCTTACAAACTTTCAGGTTTATTAGGATTGTCTCAATAGTTATTCTTATTCGCCGGTGTGAGTATAGCTAACAACATAGCCTAACGATTGCTGTCCTACAACATCTGAGCCCTACGGCTTAACGTCCTATGCACGGTAGCGCTCAGATGTAAATGCCACAAAAACGGTCACTCATCCAAATTCTGACCGTTGTGAACGATGACGTTACTTAGCAGATCTGTTGTGAACGGCTAGGCAAGCTACGCTATGATCGCTAAGAAGTTACGAAAGTAAGCAGACATGTTATAGTTTACATGTCTGCCTTACTTTGTACCTTCGGTGGTACTTACTTATGAACACGCTTGGTTCTATACCTACAGGTATAGCATCACGTACCCTGACCTAGATACAGGTCTTCAAGTATTAACGCTAGGGTTGCGCGGGCAGACGATTGCATTGTTTAATAATTGAGACCGAGCCCCGGCGCTGTACTTTCATGTAACACGGCGTAAGTTAAAAGCAGTAGAGCGTAAGCATTGCGGAGTTCCGGTTTGTAGGGCATTGTAGCCAGCGAAAAATTAATACTTATAAAAAATATAAAAAATAAATATAAAAATATATAAATATAAAAATACATAAATGTATAAATAATTCACACGTCAGCCGCAGGTCTGTCGAACTTTGGGCCAAAAGAACAACCGAATGGGTTCCCAACAATGGACGCAGACAACGCGGCAGACCAAGACGGAGATGGCGAGACGAGCTGGATACATTCCTATTAGATTGGCCCATTCTATCTCAAGACCGCGAGAAATGGAAGGAAAGTAGAGAGGCCTTTGCCCTGCAGTGGAACGATATGGGCTGAATATAATATAATAATAATAAATAATTATATATAAAGAATTATACTGGGCATATAGGCTTAATATCTTGTAGACTAACTTGGCGCAGAAAAGTGAAGAGACGCGGTCCCTAATGGCGAGACCAGGGATGGAAAAAGAAGATTTCGGGGTGACAGGCGCAATGCAGTGCTACCTACTTTGCATCTTATTAAAAGTTCTGAGCGGCACTGCAATTGTTATAGGCAAACTTGGCGATTACCATCGGGCAAACATCTCGCTTTACTCATTGCTCAAGTACAAGTTCAAGTTTACAAATTACGAAAATGGCAATAGTTTTCGTGAACTCGCTAACCTAATTAATTTGTTTAGCGAGATCATTTCATTCAGTTGCATGAAAAAGGGGAATAAACAGACTTTGGAAATTGCAAAGTTGTCTAGATTTACCTAAAAAGTATCATGGTTTTCAAGTTGTTGAATTTTCATTCACGAGATAGATCCCCGAACTCAAAAAAAAAAAATGATGAAGCAGTAAGACCACATCCGTCCATACCAGTGCTTCGGCAATACTGCCGCTAGAATTTCTGCGGGATGATTCTCAATTTTATGACTTACCGACAAAACGCTTGTAATCCATCACTTGTAATGTAAGAACACGGCAGTTACACCGCCCCATTCCGTTATATTGAAGAAAGCTCGTCATAAAGATGAAATTGTTACGTCCGCGTTTCCGATCCGACTCTCTCAGCGTGGAATTACAAAATCATGCGATGTAGGCCCGTAGGCGCAGGTACGAAGGTAATCTCTTTATGTAGGGGTATTAGACATTTTTGATTGCTTCGCATGTTTATTGAGGTTGCTGTCTGACCGACTGAAGATATAAATTAAGGAAGGGTATCGTAAACTAAGACGTATCTACTTACGTCTTGAAAGCAGCGTTACTCATATCAATGAGTAGACTGAGACTCTTTTTAATATTTTTTGATAGCTTTCGTTGGTGAGAGCAAGTGTGGCTCAGTGGGAGCAAGTGCGACTTTCGATCCGACGCACCCGAGTTCGAATCCCGCTGGCCCCGCACCACAAATTTTCTTAAGTTATGTGCAGTTTTAACATTCGCTTCAAAAACGGTGAACATGTTCAAGAATTAATCACAAAAGTTCAAGGACATGTGACATCCACCAACCCGCACTGGGCCAGCGTGATGGATTATGGCCCATACTTTCTCTATGAGAGAAAGCCCGTGTCCCAGCAGTGGTAACGTGATGGGCTGATGATGATGGTGATTTGTTGGTGATTAACAAATATTATAACGGGCTGTCTGAGTTTTGATCTCTTTGCGTACGTTTTACATAGGCAGTAGTCAATATAAAATGTATTTTATCCCGGAAAACCGCGGGACCGCCATACTATTACAAAAGAAGTCACTTTGTAGTAAACATTTTAAAAGCGCCGGCAGTGTCAAGGCATAGGTAGAGCTAAGGGCTGGCCTTAATTGGAGGGCGCTTACTTCGCGAGCCCTTAAGCCCTTCTTCTCAAGAGCTGCGGCTGGAACTAAAACCCTACCCGAGACTATCAAGATAAGCCGCCAAGTTTATGAATAAATATGAGCTTTCATGAAGAAAATAAGAAAACGAATAGTACGACAAATAGTACGAACAGTATAGGTATACCTAAACACAGTAATCGACGTCTACGTATATATATACAAGCAAACATAAAATTATTTGACATACATATAATGTCGACGTAAAAGAAGAAATACTAAGGGATAAGAGAGGTTCGGACTCAACTCCTAATATCAAAACTATTGCTAATTAAATTCATATTTTTAAATCAGTTCTAATGCAAAAAAAATTAAACATTGCATTATTTGTTTTAAAGTCTTACTTATATACTTTTTTATTTTTGTACGGAAAAAAAAATATTTAATCGGTTCATATAAATAAAAAAAATATAGTAATAGTGTAAAAATACATTTAATTTTATCAGAATATCGTTAGAGATAAAAAATAATGACCAGAGAATAATATTTGTAAAGCTACAAATATTTGTTTATCGTCCAAGCAACTCTTCTATATGACATCGACACTCACTTTTGTTATCCAACCCATATCGCACGACCAACCGAACCAACAAAGGAAGAACGTAAGTATTTGTCCGGCATTCGAGCATTTTTGCGCAAACATCTCTCATAACTCCACTCCAGAACAAACTGTTACGTGAAGACTAGCGTGTTCGCAGTTCGCACAATGGAGATAACAAATTGTGCTTTTAACGTCTATCTTGTGGAGATATTGTTTCCGAGGAACGAGTTGATTTACGGCGACTCATCAAGCCGCTCGAGCGTGGACGATGCGATGCGATGGAGGTTAGGAAGGGTGCCAACAGTTTTGCACGATGTATAGTGATAGAGAATGCTATTAAATAGACTGTGGAGCAAAAGGAATATGAATAGATTGTAGTCATTTCCATGCTCACGCTTCTTTGTATGGTAAATGTACCTTCTTTTTAATGGATCTGTGTGATGAGATGAGCTCGTCTTTCGCCTGATAGTAAACGCCACGCCTGCCCGTAACAATTCCAGTGCCACCCAGAACTTTAAAAACCGGCCAAGTGCGAGTCGAACTCGCGCACGAAGGGTTCCGTATCATTATCTATAAAAACGCCAAAAAAATCACGTTTGTTGTATGGGAGCCCCCTTCAATATTTATTTTATTCTGTTTTTAGTTATTTGTTGTTATATCAGCAACAGAAATACATCATCTGTGAAAATTTCAACTGTCTAACTATCACGGTTCATGAGATACAGCCTGACGACAGACGGACAGACAGACGGACAGCGGAGTCTTAGTAATAGCAAAGAAAACGAACTATTACTTACGTACTAATAGGGTCCCGTTTTACCCTTTGGGTACGGAAAACAAGCACTGCATTGCGTTCATCACCCCGAAACATCAGATATTAAATCTGGTAAGCCCAGGAATTTCGCCAACTTTGTATTGCAAATGTTCTATGAAGCTTCAGAAGTTGTGTAACAAAGAAGTTGTATATAACAAATAAGTAATTAAACAGGTAATTTGTAAAGTAATTGAAAGTAGTAAGGTGCAGGTACTACCTTGGTACTATTAGGTCTTCTGTGGTACTACTAATAAAATGCTTTATACCGATCTTCTGCGAAATATACATTCCGTGGACTAGTCGCGCTACGAGAAACGATAGATACGTAAGAACGTAGCTTTGTAGATTCAATTGTAAATTTATTATCCATCTCTTTTTTCAATTATGTATTAAAGTAAATAGTATTTTTTACAGACTTCATAAATAGGAGAATGTTCTCAATTCGATTGTATTTTTTTTCATTCTTGTTACCTCGGAACTCTGTCATTTATAAAGCGATTTTTTAAATTATTTTTGCGTTGTGTTCAATATAGCTTTAAGTCAGTACTATAATTTCATCGATATTCAACCAGAATTGAAGTCGTTTTTTTGGTATAAGCTAATCTGTAACTACTTGTCACGAAAAGGGGCACAACTGAAAATCATGGCGGTTTATGCTGAGTTGTGTCCTTTTATGACCATCTAATTTCATATTTGTATTAAGTACCTCCGTTTTAGTATAAGATGGTTTAATAATAATGTTATTTTCTTTCTTTCTTTATTTTATATAAATAAAATAACGCCCAACGATCACATACATAGATCCTGGCCCCAAACTAGGATTCCCTGTATCTAGGAAACCAGGAACTATGAGGTTATATTTATATATATGTTTTATGTTTCAAGGAAAGCATTTTGGAGTGACAATTTTGAAGTCATAAGCTCATTATGAAAGACAATGCAAATTACTTTTATGAATGACTAGGTGCCGTCACTTGCATATTCATACTGAGACACGCTGGTAAACAGCGTCACCACCATACTGCGGGTCGATCGTTATGCAAATCCAACCCTTAAGTTTCTGCACTTCGAACGGTTTAATCGCTTGAATTTCCTCTAAGTTTCCTCAAGAAACTCCCGAATCGAAGGGTGAATAAATTTTAAAACCTCTTAATGCACTGGGTGCCAGAACTTTATGTTTACCCTAACTGCTTATTTTTTTCTAATCTAAGTGAAAGCTTTTCGGTTTTTTAATAAGTTCGCTAACTTCGTTCAAGGGTTAAACTTTGATTTATTATTAACGATTTCTAAAAGCGTCTGCGATGCTCGTGATTGGATCAACTTTGCTTACACTTTGAGTATAATATTATATTTTGTCTGCTGTCTTAAAATAACACGATGACGACATCAATATAAAAAAGTTAATAAAATACTGGGAGACAAAATGGGTACTTTTCTCATGGAATCAAGAAAAATCGATAAAGGCAAAGCGAAATGATAAAGATTTTTGTTTGATCTTTATTTTAAGCGTTAGTTTATTAAAATACTAGCTGCACCCCGCGATTTCACCATCGGTTTTAAAGAAAAAAAGTAGCTTGAGTCCTTTTCCAGGAGCTAAAATACCTTCATACCATATTTCATCAAAATCTGTTCAGTAATTTTTGCATGATTGGGTAACAAACATTAATCCATACATCCATCCATCAGTCCATCCATCCATCCATCCATCGGTCCATCCATCCATCCATCCATCCATCCATTCATCCATCCATCCATCCATCGATCCATCTGTCCCATCGTCATCTATCCTCAAAAACTTTCGCATTTATAATTAGTACTATTAGTAGAATAGGATTAGCAGGATGGGACGATTTTTTTTTAATATTCATAGGCAATTAGATGTACTTCGAAATGACAAAAGGTTCGACGCCTGTGATGTGCAAGTTTATATTGGCAAATCTAGCTTCGTCGTCAATTCGACTCATCAGGGCCCCAATTCACTATGACAACTTGGCGATACCTTGCTTCGAAATCACGTCGATTTCTTCATTAATAAACGACATCTCTATGACGCATTCATATATTATATATGACGCGTCATAGAGAATACAAATTTCGCAGATGTCGTTTATTAATGAACGAATCGACGTTTCCTCGAAGCAAGGAATCGCCAAGTTGTCTTAGTGAGTTAGGGCTCTTGTGTGATACAATATCCAGACTGCTGTCTGAAAATACTATAATTGGTTAATTGTTTTTTTTTTATTCTTATTAATTTTTGGAACTTTGAGTCGCTCATTGACTATGCCAGTCCCGTATGATCTAACAATTTACAAACTAAACTAATTAATTATTCTATGTACCATTGTATAAAGCGCCCTAGACGCTTCACTCAATGGCTAGAAAGACTGTCTTCGTGTAACTATTGTGAATCATCCGTATTTTGCCCCATCCTTCCAACTAGATATCAATGTCGGATAAACTCCCAACACAGCAATGCACTTTGCGCCCCCACCCCCCGTAGTAAGTACCCCATCTCTGATTGACATTGAGAGCGATTTGTTATAGTTATTCAACGGCCGTCATAAGCTGGGTATTGTATTTGTTTACATTCGTTGTATACCTATAGTTATTATATCTGTTATTTTTCATAAAAAAACTATTTTTGTAATATCTGAAGATTACATTACTCGGGAATAAATAGTGGAATTGCATGATTTCGTCCACGCAGAGTTAGGTTTTTTAATATTATTATAGCTTTATTATCAAAGTACTCTTCAGGTTCCCGAAATCATCATCACCATCATCATAAGCCCATTACGTTCCCACTGCTGGGACTCAGGTCTGCCCTCGTAGAGAGAGTATGGGACATAGTCCACCACGCTGGCCCAGTGCGGGTTGGTGGATGTCACATTTCTTTAAATTTTTGTGATAAATTCTTAGACATGCCGGTTTCCTCACGATGTTTTCCTTCACCGTTTTTAGAGCGAGTGTTAAATCCGCACATAACTTAAGATTCATTGGTGCAGAGTAGTGAAGAGAAGGAGAGGAGAGGTGAAGAGAGTCATTGGTGCGGGGCCAGTGGGATTCGAACTTGGGTGCGTCAGATCGAAAGTTGCACGTGCTCCCACTGAGCCACACTCGCTCCACTAGCTCCGTTTCCAAAATATTTATCTACAGCTACGTAACTAGATATTTTACAAAACGGTTTATTACAGACTAGACAACAAATTTACACATGTTAATATTGCTCAGAATAAATTATATTTTTATATATTTTTTTCAATTTGATATATTTTTTGTCAGATACCTGTCATAGAATAATTAACAGTACAAGTACTAATTGGATGGGGACAATTGACAGACAATTGACAGCCTCTGTGGTGTAGTGGTTGGGCAGGTTGGCTGAAATCTCATACATCACTGAGGTTGCGGGTTCGATTCCTGCGACGGGACAAATGTTTGTGCACAGAATATAAAAGCGCAAGCATTTGTTTCGTGTCTGGGTGTTGTGGGACGATGGTCCTCATAGTTCCTGGTTTTCTAGATACAGGGAATCCTAGTTAGGGGCCAGGATCTATGTATGTGATCGTTGGGCGTTATTTATTTATTAATTTACATATATTTATAAGTACTTACATTATAAGTACTAATAGATTTTGTATACTATATCAGACTAGTATGAAAAACTTTGCTGTCTACAAATAAATCTGCACGTAAATCCTTCGGTATTATCTCGTCTGAATCCGCGGTTTGATTGCGTTCTCTCGCAGTGAACTCTTGGCACTGAATGGCTCATTACACGGTATTTATCTCGCTCCACATATCACCGTTAGAAGAACTGTGAACAGTGTTCAGCATTGGAGGGTGTTTTGTCGAAGACTTCCTTTGAAAATGTTCTGTGACAGCGTTGTTATTTCTTCGGTAAAGTTTTTTGCAAACCAGTTACGAGTAAGGAGACGTAAGATATTAGAAAAATCGCTTTCTGAAAAATAGTAACTTATGGAATTTCATAGAACTTCAAAACCATTTTCCTTCCAAAAACAAACAATAGGTACTCCAAGGATATAATTTATAGGTAAACATTATCAAACATATTCGTTTTTTTAAGTAGGGTAGTACATTGTTACATATGTATATATTAATACTAGCTTGTACCCGCGACTCCGTCCGAGTATAACTTAGGTTATAGTTTTTCCCAAGGGATCTGTCAGTTTTCCCGGGATGAAAAGTACCCAGTGTCCTATTCCAGGACCTAAAGTAAATACCAAATTTCATCGAACAAACACACAGACTTGTTAGTTTCTTCCCCATACACATAACTGTAAGTATAGAACAAATAGATATAGATAGATAGATAGAACATTTATTTGTCTCTTTAACACACATGTACATTCAATTGTAAGACACTTAATCCTTATATAAAGATAGGAAGTACTATGCCTAAACATCCTTCTTACACAAATGTACAATACATGCTACAGATATGCATATATATATATATATATATATCTCTATTGTATCATTGTACATACATCATCGCAATCACGAAGTCCCCACATTCCCTTCCACCTCGTAAGCGTGACAAATTCAAAGTTCTCGATCCAGCGCCCCAGGAAGGATGTCCCGCTGCTGTCACTCCGTCGGATGGCGGGACAAAGGCGTGTGACGAGCGGCGGGAAGGCTGACGTGTGCACTTGCGCGGAAGGCTCAGCCACTTTGCGCTGAAAGACGATGAGAGTACTTTTGTTGGATGAAAGGAAGATGGTGTAAACAAAACTGTTTCGCATTTGATTTAGTGTCTGTTCGGATAGTGTGTGAATTAATTGTCAGTAATTGTTTTTTAAAACGGTGAAGGAAAACATCTTGAGGAAACCGGCATGTCCAAGAATGAATCACAAAAGTTCAAGGACATGTGACATCCACCAACCCGCACTGGGCCAGAGTGGTGGATTATGGCCCATACTCTCTCTACGAGACAAGGCCCGTTTCCCAGCAGTGGGAACATGATCGGCTGATGATGATGATAATGATGAATTGTTTTTAACGTAATGGTTGTTTAACATAAGTAAGTTTTAGAAAACCAAGGCACAACAAGGGACTTGAATTTCGTGGTTCACATGGTTCTGCGGGTTGCGTTGTTGACGGTTGACGGCTCTTGATTTTTATTTCAACATTTTAAAAGCGGAAAGCATCGTAAAAATGTTTATGCTGAGCCCCAATTATCACTCAGTCAGTAGACATTATGATGTCGATATATATATATATATATATATATATATATATATATAAATTATTATCGCTGTAAGCCAAATCGACGAAAAGATTGTGTTTTCCTTCGGTATTACAGATTTTGGAATTAATGTCGAGAGGAAACTTGATCTTCCGAAATCATAATTTCAAGAAAACATGATGTGGGACAACCATTATTTTACTTAGAAAAATAGAGACAGGTCCACCTGCAGGTGGGCAATTCAACTATAACATGGTGTGACAATGGGCTTTCCGTGGTAACTAAAAAACTTTATTCAACTAAAAAAAAACCAGACACACTATAAAACAAGTCCACCGCTAGAAAACCTGCCTTCAAATTAAAAAAAAATCTGCATCCAAATCTGTTAACCCGTTTAAGAGCTACATTGCTACAGACACATAGCGGTCAAACTTATAACACCCCTCCTTTTTGCGTCGGGGGTTAAAAACGAAATAACTAATACACTACAAATCATAAACGCAGTGTTTTTGGATCAGAACACAACATCGAATATTAAACCACAGTAAGCTTTTTATCCTTTATCCGCTTTTAAGTTCAGATTTATCGGTTTCACAAGTTGGCGGCTCGTCCCTCCGGGTTCTTCCGCAACATAAAACCTGTAACGATAAATGATAATTATTATATTGTTCAAGTATTTCGATGTAGCTGAATAAAATATAGGCATGGTTATGTGGTGTGGTGTTAGAGGAAGCGGGCAGCGGGTTACTTTGAACATTTTGTTGAAGGCGTAGTGACAAACGTCTCTAAACTCTTTTAACAGAGAAAAGAGTAATAAAGGCATTCGCCCGTTAAAAAAATATTAACAGAGTTTCTCGCGCTAAACTTTATGGCCGCAGACCAGCGCACCACGTGACCACAAGTTATATAGGTATATAACTTGTGGTCACGTGGTGCGCTGGTCTACGTAGATATTGTAAATAGATATACAGTTGATTTTGATTGTTTCTTCTTGTTATACGAAATGTTTTGTCAGTTTGATGTTGTAGTATTCAATACTATCCGTTTATTCCTCTGATATTTTATAGTCTTCATGTTTTATACTTAAAATGAAAACTACATTTAAATTAAAATTCGAGGACATGTGACATCCACCAACCCGCACTGGGCCAGCGTGGTGGATTATGTCCCATACTCTCTCTACGAGGGCAGGCCCGTGTCCCAGCAGTGGGACCGTGATGGGCTAATGATGATGATGATGTTTTATACATGACATGCCATATGTCAGATTTACGTAATTTCTTTTGATAAGGAGATGTCTTTGCAATGTGAACAACATTTTATAAGTACTGCTTACAAAATTTTCCCCGTACGGGCCATAATCCACCACGCTGGCCCAGTGCGGGTTGGTGGATGTCACATGTCTTTGAATTTTTGTGATAAATTCTTGGACATGCCGGTTTCCTCGCGATGTTTTCTTTCACCGTTTTTAGAGCGAGTGTTTATTTATTAAATCGAGCGAGAGCGAGTGTTTAATCCGCCCATAACTCAAGAGAGTCAATGGTGCGGGGCCAGTGGGATTCGAACTCAAGTGCGTCGGATCGAAAGACGCACGTGCTCCCACTGAGCCACACTCGCTCTCCCTCGCGTTAAATATAATTTGAAATTAAATAACAAAATATAATACACTATACTATGTCACTAACACTAAAACTAACCCTGTATCGATTTTGGCGAATCCTACGGAATAATACTTGTCACTTGGACCCAGTCCCCTTCGCCGCGCTCCACCGAGCCCACAGGCACGAGCGCAGGGCGAGGGGAACATTCCAAGGGACTCGAATTTGGACACTTTAATGCGAGTTCTGATGTTTTATGTTAATATCGGAAACTTCATCCAACAGTCATTGAATCGGCGATCGTTAGACTCCCAGACAATAAGAGATAGCAAATTCTCGATATTAATGTACGGAGTTAAAGTAGACTTTGCAGTTTTTGTTATTGGCAGGAAGACCGTCCACCGTTATTCTGCCGCCAAGCAGTAGTGCGCAAGCGTTACTTTGTACTGGTTTGAAAGGCATTGTAGCCAGCGAAATTACTGGGCATATGAGACTTAATGTCTGACTGAGACTTAATGTCTCGGGGTGATGAGTACAATGCAGTGCTACGCAGTACGTTTTATGGTATTAAAAGTCCTGGGTGGCACTGCAATTGTTATGGGCAGGCGTAGCGCTTACCATCAGGCGAACGACATGCACGCCTCATCACTCAGGTCCATAAAAAAATGAAGTTTTAGGAGAAATTAGTATCTATAATAAAGTTTTTGATAGGCGTTTTGTTTATAGCTCTTGCTTTGACAGTCACCACTTCTTGTTTATTACACTTCTGGAGAAAGGTATTTATTTTATCTAGTAGGTACAGAGTTTTATTATTATAGAATTCTAGACGCTGCCTGCGACTTAAATTTTATAACGATTCCTTGAGAACTACTTTTTAAATTGAGATGAAAATATCCGATGTCCTTTTCTGAGTAAAAGCCACATCAAAGTCGGTTCAGCCGTTTAGCCGTAAAAAGGTCATAAACAGACAAATAAACAGAGTAACTGTTGCATCATACTAATATTGTAAATGTGAAAAATTGTGAGGGTGGATGGATGTTTGTTATACAATCACGCAAAAACAAACGGATTTTGATAAAATTTGGTATGTAATTAGGTACATTAGTTCTTGGCAATGGACATTGGTTTTTTATTCCGGGCATCCGCGGGTGAAACCGTGGGGCGTAGCTTGTCTGAAATGAAAATGAAATGAAATGTAGTATTTATTTGCATGAAATATGGTGCTTTAGGTTGTTGGACAGGTAAAATTAATAGATAAATTGTATCACATATTTTGTCAGATAAATAACTGACATGCAAAATTTAAAATTAATAAAAATTTAAATCTATATAATAATTATAATACCACAAAGTCACAAGCAATTCATTTATACAAGATGTCAATTTAGAAAATTTAGAAAAAACAATAATATTAGCGTGGATTAGTGTAGCTCGATCAATATTTCTTAAATTTTTACTTAAGAACTAGTAAATATAAAGCTAAAGTGTGTGTAGGTATTATTATGTAGTAGGAGGGTTACGTATGTACAGGGTGTATCGACATAAAAGTCGATGGGTTCTATAAAGATCAAATGTGTTCTTCAAAGATAAAATATTCTAAAGTCGTTTCGGTGAGTTGGTCAACGTCGCCATAACCTTTTACAGGCGTAACGTATGTTAATAAATTCATACAAGCACCTAAAAAATAAATACCGGTATAAGTCCGTCTGCTTTATACGTCCGCGGTAGCCGCCGCTAAAGTTTTATGTTTTTTGAAGAATATTTTGCGTTTTCGAGGGTTAACATCAAACGCGTAAACATTTATTATTGCTCATTTGAATTTCATCTCGTGACAGACAGGGTTCATACATAATAAACGGCTTGAGTCTTTCCTCGACGTGTTTTATTAAAGTTTTGATGTTGGCGATACGAAAAACAACATAAAAACTTAGGCACAAGTATTTTAAAATAAATAAATAGGAAGCAGTTTTACTCCATAATGTGGGTAGGTTTTCATAGTAATATACATACCTAGTAATCATCATAATAACTACAATCAGTAACAGGCTTTTTTGGAAACCTTAGATAAAAGAGAATGGAAGTGTTTCCTTATTTTTTTTTATTAACCCCCGACGCAAAAAGGAGGGGTCTCATATATAAGTTTGACCACTATGTGGGTCTGTCTGTGGCGTAGCTCTGAAATGGGTGAACCGATTTTGATGCGGTTTTTTTATTTGAAAGCAGGTTTTCCAGCGGTGGTCCTTAGACATGTTTTCTCAAAATGGGTTCAGCCGTTTTTTACTTTTTATAAGTGTTTTTTGTCGGAGGTTTAATAAATTTTAGTTTATTCGGTTGTTATTTTTATTTCCGTAAAAGTACGAGTAATTTGCCACCTTACGAAATGGATTTTGAAATAGAACAACAATAAAAAATCTTTATTTCATATGTATCTAGATTTATTTAAATTTAACATGCAGATGTAGAGTTTATTGAAATAATGTTACACTACGACTATTGCCAGCACCACGAAAGCAATGCATATGCGCAATATGTACATTAAGTTTTTAAAGGAAAATTTTACCAGTATTCATCGTACGCATAGGCTTTAAAAACTGCATGGCGAGACAGAATCCCGATGTTATGCACAAGTCTATTCGAGCGTCTTATTAAAGAGTATGCATCCATTCCAAAGCTCGCATGGAATGTGTCCTCTTCAGCTGGATATAATATATATACAGTATGTGCATTGTCGGAGAAAACTGGTTTCTTCCAAATTTTAAAAAACAAAAGAACGGCGAAATGAAAGAGAAAAGCGACGGGTGCAGTGCCACGTAAGATTTTCCACAGCAAAGTTCTAGATGGCACTGCAATTAGGTATAAAATCAGGTGAAAGATGCGCCACTTTGTTACATAAAAAATATTTTAAACCGAGAATTGTTTATTGTTTAGCAGTGTAATCTTATTTTGTGTAATATTATTGTTATTTTCGAGTACATATTACATCTTCAAATTATCGAGCGCCTTGATAAGCAAAAAAAAATGCATATCGTTTTACATCACGTTTTAGTGCCCTTACTAGCAGAGTACTCTATGCTCTCTATACAGAGATGCCATTGATATAAATCCTCGAGTCCAGGGTAAAACGAGCTGCTCTGCTAGTTGCAACACGCCAACGCGGCGCCAAAATAGATTTATATCCAAAATTTGATTTTGGAAAAGAGTAAAGTTGCATTTTTACACGAACATTGCGCTGTGCGTTTCACAAGTTCTATTTTAGACAAAAGTAACATCAGCAGTTTTATACGTTTGTGATGCTTTTTGTTACATATAATGGTGCAATCATTATTCTCCCTGAACAGGTTGTCAGTTGTTACAGTTTCTTTAAGAGTTCCATATTACATAGACTGGATACTACGCAGCTTGTGATTATGCTAGGTATTAGAAGAAGACTTGGTTTTGGAAATCCATTGAGAATGATGTATAACATAATAAATAAATGTAATAATCTGAAACGTAATGAAAATATCTAGTGTAATTCTGCTGAAGATATATTTTCAGCGGAATTACACTGGATATTTTTATTGCGTTTCAGATTTGAGATGAATTTCCACAACGTCACGCCTGATTCCATTCGAAATTTAACAATCTGGAGTGTCATTAAGACTTTCATGAACAGCGGTTGCGTTCAAAAGTTTTAGACAATTGCTGATGCTACAAAAATATTTGGCAATGATTTTATTACGACAGACAACATATCCGGTGAGTATAACTATAAAACGGCTTCCTTACGATCTCGCCGCCCCCTGCATTTCAGGGTCTCATCCATTGAATCAACATAAACAGACCATCTGTATGTGCGTGTCTCAAACTTTTTGTCTCAACTGCCTCCCCTAGAAGACGTTTTATGTAATCCATTAGGTTGTCAGCAAAGATTGATATAACGGAATCAGGATCGTCTTACGTGGGTGCATTCGTAATGATCGTTTGATCTGGCAGAATGAGGAGCCAGCTGAACTTAAGATGTCAATTCTTTATTCGATACCTACAGTGATTTTGAGTTTTGGAGTGATCCAATCAATCGTTAGGGGCCTTAGGGGCCTTTGATGATTTGTCGTGTCTTGGAGTTCTCCTCATTTTAGAGTTGGACCGGTCATAATTAGGTCAGTTGAAGATTTGTGTATCGTTTGATGGATTGTCAAGATTTCAATTTCAATTTAATTACAAATGTTTTCGTCCTGTATATTTAACTAGAGAATCTCTAAATAGTACCTACAAAACAAAGTCGTCATCCGCGTCTGTCTGTTTATTTGCAATTTTTTTTACTACAGACTGGGTCAACATTAATTTGTCCACAATCTCACCTGATGGTAAGTGACGATGTGGTGGAAGATGCTTGCCCAGTAAATAAAAAAGAAGTAAAGTGAATTTTAATGCAGTTTTCACCATTTTAAGGACAAACAATAAAAAGAAAAACAAGAAATCTAAATTACGACACACATACCTACATAGACTTGAATATATAAAATACTTATGTATGATGTATGACTTATGTACTTTATGTAGAAGAAACAAACATTTAATACATTTTGTTAATCAAGTGAACTTCACAGATATTGAACGAACATCGGTACTTCAATTAATAAAACGCACGAGTTACATCACGGCCACTCTCACTTATGGTAAAAAATCACACCAGGAACATGACTTAAAAAGAATTTCGTTTGAATTACAATAAAATCTGAAAAACATGGATAGAAAATATGATGGGAGTACATGCAGATAAACGTACAATTCTGTTTACAAACGCCGCATTTGAAAAATGGGCTCGAATTTCTCACAACATTATTCTCATTTCATACTCAGTGCCTCCTGGCCGTGACTAGTTCAGAAATGTATCCATACACTCCACACATTTGCGTACATTTGTACGCTCCTTTCAGAGGACAGTAGCACAAAAAAATCGCTCTTTCAGTTGGTTGCATACAATCAACAAGCAGGATACAGCGAACTTTTGAAAAATTTCCGCCATATCCGGCCTTGTGAAGGGCATAGAGTAACAGATGGCTGAAAACTTATGTGGTGAATAAAAAAAGATAGGGTAATTTTTGCCGAAGCCCAAAATAAGGGTAGGTATATGTTTTATGGATGTATCTTATATATTCTCTTGTGAGTTGAACAGCAGCTAAGTGATATTTTTTAAGCTATTGCATAGCTTCTATCGCGGGCCTTGAGCGTGGAGACCGAATCCAGAAATTCCGTAACGAAAATAACCTAACACCCCCCACTCCGAATGCTATGCAATAGCTTTACCGCGGCAGTCTCCGAGTGCCACACGTCTTTTTTTTTTAATAAATGGTGTCTTCTTTGAAGTAGTATTAGACACATTGCATAAGATTTTTGCGCAATTAATATTGTACAAAATAAAATAAAAGATAAATAGTTATTTGTATACGAAAACAAAATTAACGAGGTACATAAGAACAATAGGCGGACTTATCACTAAAAGCAAAGCGAAAATCTTTACCAGTCAACCTTTGAATGGTGAGAACTAACGGAGTGATAGAAAATACAAAACTATTATGTTAAAAGTAAGTAAGCAGAAGAGGAATGCGGCATCCAAGACAAACCTATTAAGGGTTTAAAAGGTGTTAATTGGCTAAGAGAAAAATAATATAAATAAATAAAAATAAAATTAATAATAAATATCAGTAAATAAAATACAGTTTAAAATCAATATAATTACGGTAGTTCAATAAGTGGTATTTTTGTTTGGAGCGATTTCTTCCAGACAACCTTTAGGTGAATAGAATCAAAATAAACTAAAAACGTTATAATGTTTTTTATGATAATTCCATCTGAATGTTTTTACTCTTTGCCAGTTGTCATTTTTCCGCTCGGCGGGGGAGTAGTGCGACAATACGCCGCGCGGGCGGGGAGCGGGGCGCGGGGCGGGGGAGTGTTCGTGATGTTTTCATTTTTCACTCACTTTTCACGAGTTTTTACACAAAACTTGTGAAAAGGACCGTTTTGATAGAACCGTGAACTGAATGACGGCTATTTTCTTTGTAATTTGTTTTCACAAGTTAAAATATTTATCATGGTGGTCTTTTAAGAGAGAAAATAAAGATTATTTTATGTGCAACTAGCGACTTGCCTCATCGGCATCACGAGTGCGAGTTCCTTACGATAACGCATATAGCGCGGAATTCAATGGGTTAAATATCAATAACACAATATCTTAAAATTATAGTGAAAACAGCATGAAAATCGTTTCGAAATATCAAAAAATTACGGACGCGGAAGACACAAAAAAAAGACATAGATTACATGATAAAATTTATTTAGAGTTTACAGAGAGAAAAGATACTCGGCACGTTACATTGCGTCTATTTATTTACAAAAATACCTAATTCTAAAATAGACAACATCTTTGGTGAAGTTGTTGGAAAGGTTGGCTCAAATCTCATACACCACCGAGGTTGCGGGTTCAGTTCCTGCGACAGGACGAATGTTTGTGCACAGAAAAAAATAGAGCAAGTATTTCTTTCGTGTCTGAGTGTTGTGTGAGCACAGTCCTCGTAGTTCTTCGTAGTTATCTAGATACATCTACGGAACTAGAACCTGGAATCCTAGTTAAGATTAGATTGCTGGTTCGATTTCCGCAAGCATTTGTTTATTGTCTGGCTGTTGTAGGTCCAAGGTCCTCACAGTTACTGGTTCCCTAGATGCACGGAATCCTAATTAGGGGCCAGGATCTATGTATGTGATCGTTGGGCGTATTATACTAGATAACTAGATCCTTACTTTTTTCGCATTGCTTTTCACTGAATTTCTATATAATTTAAAATTACTTTAACAAAATGCGCTTGACATTACCTCCCTTCATATTCTGACCCCTGGGATTATTGCATCATTACCCGACAGCCCTTGTCTGAACTCTAATTGTTTCGTAGCCCGCCACGTAACAATTTGCAAGCATCGGGATAGGAAACGTTTTAAAATGGTTCTTTACTTGTACTTGCGTAGTGATAGTAAGTTTATGGTATTGAATAATAAACGAGTTCTTAATGTGCAATTAACCCATAGGCATCGCGAGTGCGAATTTTTATGGTAACGCCTATGGCACCGACTTCAATAGGTTAATAGACAATCGTTGTAATTTTTTTAAATAATGTACCTTGAAATAATAAAAAAGGCGGAAGCCTTCTCGCCAAATGCAAAAGTGAAGCATTCGAGCTAAGCCGCTCCGCTCGTTCGTACACAAGCCTCACGCACACACACAGTATGCAACACAGTAATGATTGCGCATTACTGCTTGGCGGCTGAATAACTGGCAAAGCGGTGGTACCCACCCAGACGGCCTCTCGCATACGAGAAACCTACCACCTATATAACATTGCATAACTATATTTTAAATTAATTGTGTATTTTAATGTAATAATTGTTATTGTTATTTTTTTATGGAACTGAGTAATAAGACAAACAAGTCGTTTGCCTGATTGTAAGCGCCACGCATGGTGCGTTTTGTTCTTTTTTCGATACGGTGCGTGGTAGAATCATTGTAAACAATTGACGTTCAAAGTGCGTCTGTGATGCCATAATTGAATTATGTACGCCTGCCCATAACAATTGCAGTGCCACTCAGAACGTTTAACACCATAAAAAGTAATGCGTAGCACTGCATTGCGCTCATTACCCCGAGGCATCAAATATATGAGACATAATATTTGATGCCTCGGGGTAATCTGTGTGTGTGTGGTCTGTAACTTTTTTATTACATAGAATAAACAATTTCTTTTTATTTCATATCCCCCAACTCTTCATAATCATGTTATAAAGTATGCCCCAAACAACCTGTCTAAGCGCACTCCAATCTCTCGCTTGACCGGCTTTTTTTCATCCTAAATAATTAAATTCCTAAAGACAAATGACTTCAAATGGAAGTTAAATTGTTACTTCCCGACTCGATTAGCCGAATAGGGATCAAAGCTCTATTCGAATTATTCGGAATCTAGTTAGGGGCTTACTGAAAAGTTAAAGATATTAAACTTTGTGCGCTACGGGCGATTTCGTGTTAATTTCGAAGGAGAACTTCGTTGGGAAGTTGTACTTAGTTTATTGTAAAACGATTTTTAAATGTTTTGATGTTGTATAAAAGGTTGTAAGTCTTTTAAAAAGTTTCTTTCTTTCTGTTTAAATTAGAAGTTAATCAAACATAAACCCAGTAATTAAATGGCTGTTTGTCAAAGTCCCGTATTTTTTTATTGCGTATAGAATATTGAGCTCTGAAAATACCTCTATATACTTTTAAATATCCCGAATCATGTGGGTGTGGTTTAGCTTGGTATTCAACTTGGTTGGTATTCAACCGGCATATATAAGAAAGACTACCTATTGTTAAAATAGGCTTTATTTAACGACATTCACATTCAGTAAAAATATAATGTAAAAATATATTAAAATTATATTGTTAAAATATATATTGTCAGCCTCTGTGATCTAGTTGTTTTTTGTTTGTTTTTTGCTCAAATCTCATACACTACTTAACTGAGGTTCCGTTCGGTTCCCGCGATGGGACAAATGTTTGTGTACGGAAAAAGCTCAAGCATTCGTTTCGTGCCTTGGTTTTGTGGGAAAATGGTCCGGGTTCCCTAGTAACAAGGAATCTTAATTAGGGGCCAGAATCTATGTATGTGATTATTGGGCGTATTTATAAATATCCTTAAAACGGTATATTTTTAATTCAATCAATCAATCATTTTTACAAATCGTGTAGTACAATCAATTCTATGATTTGAATTAACTGACATTCAAATACAATTTGTTTCCAATTGCTGTGGTACGTTCAAACTACTTGCTTGCGACAATTTTATACGCATTTCCGTCGCAGCTCACAGACATAGTTTTATGACGCGCAAAATAATAGAAAACTCGATAAAACCATAACAGGTCTTACGGCATTTTTATTAGATTTTAAGTGACACTAAAATTATAGTGCGAAAGAATCAACAATGGCATGTCACATAAAATTTAAAATCATGTTCCTCTATGGTATAAATACGACGAGAAACTTATACGTAGAATTAATAAACATCTTTTGGAAACGACTATAATGCTGTATCTAAATAAATGGCTGCAGGTCCAACCCAAAATTCTTGAGAAATTTGTATATATGAGAAAGTTTTTGAAAATTCCATTTCAGTGTTAAAATTCACAAGTCTGTGGAAGTAACGTGATTCAGCTACCTTTTATTTTGTTAGTGTGTCTTCAAAAAACTAAAATTGCAGGATTCCGTCATAAAATCATAAAGTAATCTTCAAAAATGATTGTAATATCATAATATTGCAATCATTTTTGAAGATTATGTAAACGAAGATAAAAGACTTCCATGAAGGTAGAAATATAAGACGTTTTGTACATTTATTTAACATTCTATAACATATATTAAGTCCCATCACAAAAAATCCTTTATGTATTTTATTGAACGAACCACGTTTTAAGATCTCTTTTCACGTATTTCGGGATGTTCCATTAAAAGAACAAAGTACTTCACAATGATAATAATATAATCACAACAATTTATCAGTAAGAACTTCGCCCCCGCACGTGCTTTCCCCAAATTGGGCCAATCTCGCACCTTTGTCCCAAGAACACGGTGTAAAGCAGTACATAAATTAATATGTTTTGTGTATGATGTCCTGAATAAATGTATTTTCTTTTTTTCTAATTTTAGTAACAACTGCTGAACACTGAATTTATTTAAAAATGAACAAATTCTTTTTATATCATACTTTATTTAAACAATTATTTAGGTGTATTACACTAAGCAGAGAGGGTGGGACAATAAAGAGTAAAGCAGATTTAAAAGGTATAATTTTACTTTATGTATCTACTTATATTATATACGTAAAAGTTTGTGAGGACGAATGGATGAATTTAGCTTAATGACGCAAAAAATATTCAACCATTTATTAATGAAATTCGGCATGTTAAGTGATGAAAAAGGACAGGGATTTACCCCTGAATAAAAAGTTATTCAGGGGTAAAACTGCGAGCCGCAGCTATAGCAGCAACTAAATTAAATCTAGCTATAGCTTCACACATTTACTCAAGGTACAGACCAGCTTGACTTTAATTAAGACATAAACGCAAGCTGTCTGAGCATTTAACGTCAAGTGCTGAGCGTTCAATTACTAAATTAAGGATAACATTAAGTACTGTCTCCATTTATATATTGTCCTGAGGATGAGCAAGTCAGAATGTTTGCAGTTCAACGTTTTCAGAAACTGTTTAACGATCGAAGTTTTCCAATCGATCTGTGAGCTCTCGATGAGTTCTCGTATATTTTGTTATTAGCTTTTCAATATCGCTGAGGCGGCAGGGATAAAGGTAATATGTATCTTGCTTAGATAGCTAAAATAAGTAACTTTATTATTGCTTAGACAGCGAGAGAAAAATTAGTTTTATTTATGTAGCGAGCTATATGGCCAGATTGTTATTCCAGAAAATAAATATGTAATAAAACGGCTAGGACTCACGTAGTTTGTGGAATTAGTCGACCTAGGTTTCGATCATATCCGATGCTCTTCTTCAGGGCGAGGTTACGCTGCGAGATCGCGGCGACCACCTAGGTCGCCTAATTCGACAAACTACGTGAGTCCTAGCCGTTGATTAAATATTTATAAAAAATATGTATACTTCTTTTCTCGTTCGGATGTGTAGCCATCCCTGGTGTTGGAGTTTATAGACCGCCTTTAGGTCTCCAACATGGCCTAACGATAGTTGTCCTAAGACATATGATTTAAACTTTTACTGCATAGCCATAAAACTCAATATGACATGGCTGAATATAGTTATATATATTCAGCTGTAAAATATTTATAGGATTTATAGAAAGTAGCTACAAATTCTATAAATCGGATACCTAATTTATTTATCAATTTTTTTTAGCTCTTGATAATTGTTACATGCTGCCACATATTACACGTTGCACATACTGAAGATAACCAGAATGATGTTATTTCAAGGAACAACAGAAGGTTTATTTATTGATTCATTCAATGTTATTACAGAATTATGTCCAAAGCGAAATTGTTTTCATGCATGATGAATTTTAGTAAATATATTATACTAATGGCCACTTGTAGTCTGTAAAATACGAGTATATATCCACTGTGAGGGCCCCGAGTAACCCAGAAAAATGGTAAAAAATCACTTTATATTCCCAAAAATAGTAAAAATAGACCAGCAAACAATATCACCAAATAAAAAATATAATCACCAACAAAATAGTAAATGATCACCAGAAATAGTAAATGATCACCAAAAATAGTAAATGATCACCAAAAATAGTAAATGATCACCAAAGTAGGCTCCACCAGTAGTCTCGCTCGTCACCCCTTCATGTCGCTTCATGACTTTCGCCCCGCTGCGGATTTCGCCGGCTCGCTTTGCTCGCCACCTCCCCCCATCGTACCACTCCTCGTTCTCAGGTCTCAGGTTCTGAATGAAGCGAGCCTCGTAGGCTCGCTTCATTCAGAACCTCCTTCGCGAGCTTCTGGCTCCGCGCTTTTTATGTACACCTAGGGGTAAGAGCGAGTTGGACCATGGAAGAGTGAGGTGCGGCAAGTTTGGGTAAGATTTAATGATCATTTACTAAATTTCATCTGCCGATAAAATTTTTGGATAGAAGTGTATAGGATCTCAAAGATTATTTTGATGGTCATTATTTATTTTCCCGAAAAATAATACTAAATTGTCAATGCAAAATTGTGTGTGTGTGTGGGTTTGTTACCACTTTCCTTTTTCACACAGATTTTTTATAGCACTAATAGACTGTATCTCCGTACTTAGTACAATGAATGAACAAAACTGTTTTATAGCTCTAATTGGCGTTAAGCTCTCAGCAACAGTTTGGTAGACAAGCCCCTAGTTAGGGAGAGCCCACGTAGTTAGAAGGATGTCATTCATCTCAGCTGTTAATCTCGGAAGGGCGCAGGACGGCCAAACTCTTGAACTTGGTAAGACTGAACAGTAAGACGCTCCATCTATGGCTAAGGTCGCGCTCATTGAAAGAAGCAAGCGAATTTTAAACTAAATTAAAATAATTAATTTTAGTATAAAACAAGAACCGACTTCAAGACTAAACTTGTATTTCTTTGTTTTTGTAATTTTTTTGAAAAAGAACTTAATCAATTAAAAGTAACAGAAGTAAATTTATTTACAGAACCAATTAACAATTATGTACAAACATATAGAATGATAAAAACTAAACTAACCTACAACAAAATTAAAAAATGAAATTAAATATAAAACACAGAATTTAGGTCACTGTCTGCGGGCAGGGTGCCCAAAAAGCTGGCAACGTTACCTCGTTGAATGGCCAGACTAATTCGTTGGCCGAGGTAAGCGCCAGCTCTTTGGTCACCAGTTGTTTCTATCAATTAAAGTAAAATTTATGTGGGACCACCTCTAAGGTAGGTATGACCTACCAAACATAAAAAGAAACATCATGATCAATTCAAAATCGGCGGAGTAATCGCGTAACAAACATACAAACATACCGTCGAATTGAGAACCTCCTCCTTTTTGAAGTCGGTTGAAAAGAAGTGGCAAGCGAATTATTTTTTTTAAAACTAAATTCAAAAACTGATTATTATGTTCAGGATACGCGCCTTGTGGTTTTCATATAGTCATATTTTATCCTACATACTATTTTAAATGCGAAAGTTTGTAAGGATGTACGGATGGATGTTTGTTACTCAACCACGCAAGAACTGCTCAATGGATTTTGATGAAATTTGGTATGTAGATACTTGAGGTCTTAGAAAAGGACATCGGGAACTTTTTATCCCGCACTCGTCTTATTAACCGCGGGTGAAACCGCAGAACTCCACTAGTATTCTATTACAGAGACACTCGGGTGTGGTTACACTTGTAGGACTGATGAGACCTTCCTTACCACGATGTTCGACTCCCGATGTTATCGGCGTATAAGATCACTTAAATATCTTTTATTAACCGACTTCAAAAAAGGAGAAGGTTCTCTATTCGACTGTGTTTTTTTTTATGTTTGTTTTCTCAGAACTCCGTCATTCATGAACTGATTTGAAAAATTCTTGCGTTGGGTTCAGTATAACCAGGCCTAGCGCACTCCGCACTGTAGGTACGAAGCTACAAGTACATAGCCGGGCACCGACGGCGGGTCGCGCTTCGTTACACGTGCCTTGTCAGAACAGATAAGAGCTATGCGATAGAAAGAGAGGCGCTCTGTAGGTCAATATGACTGGTAGGTATGCGGCGCTACGCGAGCTGAATTGAATTTTATTACGTCATAGCAAGAGTCGCTATTTGTTTAAATTTCTTTACGGAGTGATGCTTCTGTCCCTTAGTATTCTGTGGTATAACTACGAAGTGGTCCCATTTAAATTTCATCGAAATTTGACCTTGAACTTCAAAGATACATTGAAGTCGGTTTTTTGTTTGATAAAACGTATACTTGTGTAATTACAAGATTGATCCTAATTAAAATTAAAATATAGTATACCATACTTAACGTATGGTATCATTATCATCATTTCAGCCCTTGTCCACCCACTGCTGGGTATAGGCCTCCTCTCCTTCACACCATTTGTTTGGGTCCTGTGCATTCCGCATCCATAAGTTTCCTACCCCCTTCACTATATCATCGGACCATCTGGCCGGTGTGGTCTGCCTACTAGTCTTCGCCCGTCTCTTGACCCGTGTGGTACGTATGGCATACTATATTTTAATTTTAATTAAAAAAAAATTAAAATGCTTATAAATATAAATATAAAAAGGCAGGATTACATTAAGATTTTTAGCAAAGAGAGGTTAGAGAGTTATTAGGTTTCATCTCGCTAGCAAAGCTGTATAGTTGAGCTTTAAAATAAATAAATTCATTTATTTCAGGTCACACACCTATCAACATACAATTACAATACCTTTACAATACAAATAAATGTCATCTTAACTTTTTTTTTAATTAATTTAATTTATAACTAAAAAATCGAATAAAATAAAAATAGCTATACCTACTTACATACGGGTACTACGTTTATAGGTATATCTACAGCTTCATTCCACATCTGCCCGCTAAGTGTACCAGTGCTACCACATCCCAACTCGTTGCAAGCGGTGTTAGCAAAGTAAATATTTGTGCTAGTAATTACCGAGTTGCAAGCTCCTGAAGTGCCCCCCGCACCCCTCACCCCGCACCCCGCACCCCGCACGGACGGGGTTGGATTTCGCAGCCTGGTAATTGTTGTTGTTTCAACTTGTAAACATTGTCGGTAGACGGATTTTTATGAACGAGACTGTTAATCTGTCTGTTTCAGTCAAAGTAGTTTATTGGCGCCACTAAGATTGCCTGTATCTCGGAGAATCAGAAACTACGTGGACCATGGTCCTACCACGCTCATACACAAAACAAATGCTTGTGATTTTTTCTTTGCACGTTTCTACTGGTGGTAGGTTTCTCTTATGCGATGCCGTCAGGGAAAGTACCACTGCTTTGCCAGTTTTTCTGCCGCCAAGCAGTAGTGCGCAAGCATTACTGTGTTCCGGTTTGAAGGGCATTATAGTCAGGGAAATTACTGGGCATGCAAAGCGCAGTGCAGCGCCGCGAAGGATTTTGCAAAACAAAGTTCTGGATGGTGCTGTTATTGTTATGAGCTGGCGCATTGCTTACCATCAGGCAAACGACCAGCTCGTCTCGTCACTGAGTTACATAAAAAAAAAAATATGCGAAAGATTATATACTTATGTTTGGATGTTTATTACTCAATCATAGTCATAGCTACTAAATGAATTTGGATAAAATTTGGCACAGCCCTTGTAGTCTGAAAAAGTAATTACGATCTTTGTTCTGTCGGATGAAAGGGACAACGCTATGCAACAGGCATAAGAGTGTCTCTTTTAGTTCTTCTTTTAGTCTCTTTTAGTTCAGTTACATAAAAAATAAATTTAATAGAGTAAAGAAAGGAAGAGAAAGAAAATAATTACTTATTATAGACATCACACAACATCACACTGGATTGTTTAAGAACATACTAAAACAGATTAAGCAAATGTTGGAGACCAGAAGATCAGCCAACGCTGGTGGGTATAAAAGGCGGCGTGTCCGTGGCCGCTCTCATTTTGCCGCCAGCCATCGCCGAGGAAACATCGCTCTTTTCTTAGATTTTGTTCATTAGTCATTTTGTTTTTGTCATTCAATTATTTCTGCTTAAATTCATTAATTTTGTTAAAATTTGTAAAAGTTCTTTTTGTTGTGATAAAATTTTGTTTTAAAAAAAATTAATTCTTTTCAAATTCCCAAAACAAACATAAGTAACAAAAATATTTATAACAGAATGAGACGTTGCGTGATGTCAGTAAAAGGTTCCTACTCAGCATACGCTAAACTATTTTTAGGTACCTAAGAGTACTGTACATCATATCATCATCATCAGCCCATCACGTTCCCACTGCTGGGACACGGGTTTTTTTTTTATGTAACTGAGTGACGAGACGAGCTGGTCGTTTGCCTGATGGTAAGCAATACGCCAGCCCATTACAATAATAGCACCACCCAGAACTTTGTTTCGCAAAATCCTGCGCGGCGCTGCACTGCTCTCGTCACCCTGAGACAATTAGCTGTTGAGTCTCATAGTGCCCAGTAATTTCGCTGGCTACAATGCCCTTCAAACCGGAACACAGTAATGCTTGCGCACTACTGCTTGGCGGCTGAATAACTTCCTTCCTTTCCCTTTGCCTTCTCTCATAGAGAGAGAATGGGCCATAATCCACTACGCTGGTCCAGTGCGGGTTGGTGAATGTCACTTGTCCTTGACTTTTTGTGAAAAATTCTTGGACATGCCGGTTTCCTCACGATGTCTTCCTCCACCGTCTTAGAGCGAGTGTTAAATCCGCACATAGCTTAAGAAAGTCAGTGGTGCGGGGTCAGCTGGATTCGAACTCGGTTGCGTCGGATAGCGATGTGCCCCTCACTCGTGAGGTACTTCGTTTGAGGTACTCGTCTCGGCGAAATGAAAGAGTTACTCGTTTGGCTACTTTGAACCACCTCATTAGGTTACCTCATTTTGGTTCGAAGCGGCGACTCGCACGAGTCACGCGATTGTACGAGTTGTCTGACAAAATGAGTGAGGTGTGAGGAGCTGACGAGTTTATTTTTACTCTATGGAGTGAGGTGCGAGTGAGGCGAGTACCCATTGAGAAATGACACTAGTGTGAGACCTCAATACGAGTACCGATCGTATAATCGTGCGGTGCGTGTCATGTTCAACATTATAAAGGCACAGACGACAGAAAACGAGTAGAAGTACAACTTTAGCTTATTTGTATAAAAATACAGCATTGTTTAATTCGAGTGAACAAGGAGAGGCGTTCGACCGTTCCAGTGATCGAGGTTCCGCTCACTCAAACACCTCTCCTCAAATGAGGGGCGCCTCGTGAGGACCTCACGAGGTCAAACGAGGTCCTCGCTCGTCCTCGTTTGAAATCGATGAGTTACCCATTACTAGCGTCGGATCGAAAGTCGCACAAGCTCCCACTGAGCCACACTCGCTCTATAATCTCTATAACCTATAAGTACATCATATACATTCTACCTATACACAAATCTACGTCCTCAAAGACATATTAGAGAGACAATCTGTGATACTACGATAAATCTGTTTTATGCATTAAGCTAAACAAACTCAAGTTTTATGTTGGAGCTTTAATTAATTTCTTTCTAAATTAGTTTGAATAACCGCTGACACAAATGCAGTTACTAATATTTTGTACACAAATAGTGCTTTTTGTCATCTTTTAGACCTCAAATTTGAAATATGTATACATTGGTCCTTGGCATTGTATTTTTGTGTACAAACCAGAGGTTAGACGGTGCTTGTGACTGTGTGATGTTCGTCGTGCATTTATTATGTTAAAGCCTCTGTGGTGTAGTGGTTGAGCAAGTTGGCTCAAATCTCATACACCACTGAGATTGCGGGTTCGATTCCCTTGACGGGACAAATGTTTGTGCACAGAGAAAAAAGCGCAAGCATTTTTTGTCGTATCTGTGTGTTGTGGGACCATGGTCCTCATAGTTCTTGGTTCCCTAAATACAGGGAATCCTAGTTAGTGGCCAAGATCTATGTATTGTGATTTCCCTCAGTTTCTTGCCGTATCTTCTAAATAGTCGTTCTTTTTCCGATACGGTGGTAGAGTCATGGTGATAATTTGACGTTCTGTGATGCCAAAACTGGTTGAAGAGATTTTGATTCAATATTATACACCTTACCAGCGTCTTTGTTTCCCGATTCTTATAATCTAGGAGGCTTCAAGTCTCGAGTTAATCGGTATCTAGGCAAGCATGATCCATCTTCGACTGCGTCATCACTTTCTATTAGGTGAGACTGCGATCAAATGTATTCGGTAATAAAAAAAAATATGATTAAAATGCATCGCTCCCGTTGGTATAATACCGGAATTATAAACTATATATTTTTTCAATTCAATCGACATTAAAAAATCTACAATTTAATCAATTTAAAAGAAATTTGAATGAATGGCTTCTTGAACGCTGCTTTTATAGCATAGATGAATACCTACATTTTAGAATTGATAATAATTGACATTTTAATTTTAATATATTGTAATAATAATTGACATTGTAATGACATTTTAATTTTTTAACGATTGTATATGGATTTGATTTTTTTTAATGACGTTGAATTTATGTATTTTATTAATTTTTAATTTTATTTGTAATTATTTTCTTATTCAATTTTAATATGTTGATGAAATTAATTTTATACGTCTGTAAAAATTTGCACGCAAAGGCAGAATAAGAGATCTTTTTTTTGACACTATTAACACCTGTACCATACCTTATTTTATGCAAATAAATTATTATGATTATAATAATAAACTCGGACCTCAATTAAGACGAAAACTAATTTTAACATTGGCGGTAAAAAACAGCCTCGACACTGTTCGGAATACTTCAGGGAAATACATTTTTGTTTACAAAATCCCTGCGGCCAGTCCCCCCTGCATGCAGTACAGCCGATACGTCATATTTAGCCGCGACGATCAATCAGCGTGCCATTACTCAATTAGGCGCGTGATGGATGCGGGGAAGGGATGGCAAGTTCGGCTGTTTAATGTGGTTGACAAGTTCAGAATATTGCAAAGGACAAAGGTAATTGTGGTAGGTCTCGCGTATGCGGGAGGCCGTCTGGGTAGGTACCACCGCTTTGCCAGTTATTCTGCCGCCAATTCAACATCGTGATGAAACCCGCTTACGCTCTTTGGAGTGGTAGACTCTGGCCGTAATACCACCCACCGAACAAAGCCATGCCGTCAAGCGACCTAGTCGTGTTTCGGCATGATTTTCGGTGAACCATCGGGGAGACGGGTCTGAGCAGCCGCTTAACTGCTGTCGCTCTCTAGATATATGTGCTCCATCTTAGGCCACGTCATCGCTTCACATCAGGCGAGATAGTGGCCAAACATATATCTATTAAGTGAAAAATAAAAAAAATCCGGTTATAAGTGCATTGTAGCCAGTGAAATTACTGGTTATATGAGACTTAATATCTGAAGCCTAATTGGTCTGTGACAGGCAAAGATATAGAATTAAACAGGGGTGTAACTTGACATCAATCACAATTTGATATCTGCGCAAGCAAAGATTTAGCAGGGTTTAAAGATGGTGCCATGCGCATAATGCTTTCTCTTTTTAACACATGCAAACGGCCTTTTGAGAAAAAAGAAATGTGTATATGTTTAATTGTTCATCTTTTTGCTTGTGTTCTATTTTTTTAATACTTTTTCTTTGTGCGCAAGCATGATCTAGACGTCACTTGCATCAAATAATGTCAAATCGCAACTTGAGTGCTGATTGAGGTTTTAGAAAAAGCGTAACTCAGATGAACTACGATCAAAAAACCTTGACTCAAGCGTGGTTTTGAATAAAAGCTCTAATTAAATCTAGTTTTAAATCAGATCCAAACGTAAACTTCATTCTAGAATACGGGCTGAACCAGTTTCTTTATGTCCTCTCCATCCAAAGGTTGTCTGAAAGAGATCGCTTTGAGCAATAAGACCGCCCATTGAAACACTTTAGTTTTAAGTTTGTTATTTTTCTTTTTGTTGTTATAATTTCTAGTGGTGTAACAATAAAGACTTATCTGATCATGATATAAAAGTTGGAACAAATCCTTTTCAGCAATATAATTTGTCAAGATATGTTTTAATGTTTGGTGTATTGTCAAGTTACGAGTTTTATTGCTATAATATTAATTAATGGTATTTAAATACCATACATATTATAGCAATAAAACCCGGCCCATGATCTCCATTGTTCGTTTACTAGCATAATTTATAGGATGACAAATTGTATTGCATACTTCCTAATACGTTACAATCAGATAACCGCATTCATTACATGCAGTTTCCTTGTATGGGTCGTAAGACGGCAATACATTAGGACGGCGCGCCCCACTGGCGTTTCCGACGCGCGATAAATCTCGCGCGTCTCGGCCGCAGGCGTCCGGTTGCGATCCACGTTTAGTCTAGGGGCTGCACTGGATTGCGCTGGGAATCTTGACACTGATTCCCGAGATTCCTTGAACTGACTTGAATAAAAGTGCAATGTAACTTGGAGCAGTTGTTCTCGGAATACTCGTAAATGGTGCTTATTCTGCGGTATACTCGTAGTTTGTACAGTAAGTCAAACAAGCGCTGTGTTTTATTTATTAATAAAGAATTACAGGAATGAGATAAAAAAATTATAAGTTCTGGCGTAGACGCCATACAGATATACAGTTCGTAATAGATTATGAATTGTACATCTTAAGTTTTAAGGATAATTGTATATAAAAATTAGAAACTTCTAGATCTAGACATTTGATCAACATATTCATAAGTAGTATTTATTTTTCAGTAGAAACTATTAACTTAATTGCCTCTTTCTAGTGCCAAATCTCTTATTAGACGCAACAAATCGCATCAAAATACAATTGAGTAATAAGCAACAGACAGGCGCGGATAAGCACGATTTTAATATTAAGAAATTTAACAAGAGTTTTGTTGATAGATTTATTTTTCAAGACAAGCTTTTAACAAATTCGTATTCGGAACCGCGAGCAGATTAAAATGAGCCTAAACACTGTTAGTTTACAATTATCCGTCAAGAAATTCCATTGCCCGCCTTCCGTCTCCATCATCAGTTCAGCTATCACAATAATATTCCATTGTCATCTAACTTTGACAAGTGTGCAAAATTTCAACTCGTAGGATAAGAGAAGTGGTTTAACTTACAAGATTTGACCCAAATAATAAACATGGCATGTTATTAATAATAGTTTACAGGTGACACTCACGTTTAAATTGTAGTAATCCAACTATGGTTTCAACCACATCCGGTGGTCTTTTTCAAGGCGAGTGCGGAACGCTTGCGAACGCGTCACGCCTCGCACTGCGAGTGCGCAGTTCCAGGCGTGACACCGGGAGGTAACCCGTAAGTTATTATTAATAATGTGTCCAAACCACGTTAATTTTCATAGTAAAACATGGCATGTTAAATAAAACATTGTAAATAAAAAACGCCTTATCCAGTAACCCCTAACTCTGTAATACGAAGCGCCACCCCGGCGCCGCGATTCCTTTGACCTTCTTCCGATGCTCGTTTGTTCGGTACTTACCACAAATCTCTCCGAACAGCCGATGAATGTATGATGTTACGCCTTTATTGCTTGTGATTGTATTGTATAATGCGGCTGAACGGCTGGGGTAATGAATTCGGCGGTTGGCTGCACTGTTTCAGCTTTTCAGTACTAAGATGTATGGCACTGCAGGGTAAGTGGGAAGCTGTTTAAATTTACCGACCTTTTTGTGTCTGTTGGGCGATGTTTTGGTATTTAATTTGGTGGTATTTTAACTTTTGCAAATGAGATAAAAAAATATTTGCATTTATTACGCAATTTCAGGTATTAAATCGTTGTATGGTAAATCAATATTGTAATTTAATTGTACAGTGGATTATTGTAAATTTGGTAACTAAATCATTTATTATTATTATTATTATTACAACGTTTTCAGAATCGTCTGTCCATACTTAGTTCGAATAAATATTTAAACAATGTTTGCAAATATCAACATGTAATTGTGCTTACGCCATTGTAACTGACCAAATTCGAACAAAGCAAACGGCCATCCTGATTCCTAAGCAAATTCTTCGATTCTGCCACCGTCAGCATCATTAACCTCAATGTCCTAAAACTATTATATTTCGCAGAGCAAACTAATTGGGTGCAAAAACAAGGGGGTCCCAGAGACCCCCTTCTTTGGACCGTGGGTCCGTCAGACCGCAATTAGTGGTGTAACGAGCCACGGGGACTAATGGCACGGAAGTTTTGCTGGCCACTAATTACTGGCCGGTCTGTGAGACCGGTGCCAAGATTTTAAGCGGTCGTTAACTCTTTGATTGTTGAAGTCTATGGAATTCAATAACGCTAAGTTTAAGATTTCAAGTTCCATTGATTGGAGAAATTGAAATTGTAAAGGATTAATTGGTTGACCGAATTTTAAATGGTTTTTATTAAATCGAAAAAATAAATTTAAATAAATCGTTTTAGCAAGTTTTGCACAAAGCATTAACATCTGATACGAATTGAACTGTACCCATGGCGTAACTTTGGTAACAAAACTAGGTTAAACAACGTTCGCTGCTGCCACCATTGGGATGGGTAACCGTTTTTTTTGTATTTACTTCTGAGCACTATGATATTACGCAGGGCATGTTACGCCGTGACGTCGTTGGTCCCAGTTGGTGCCCCCTTATCACACCGCATCGGAGGCCTTCGGGTTTGCCAATGTTGGTCATACGAAAAAAGAGAAGAAGTATAACTTTTGTACGTATTTTACATCTATGCACCGTATCTTTGTACATATAGTTTCAGGAAAATAAGTGATCAGTGTATTCTGATGGTGGCTATCCATTTATGTATTAATAGGCCGCACTTCTTTTGCAGAAACTTGATAACCGTTCTGCGTATAACTATAAAGGCCACTGCACACACCGGGCGTGACGTGACCGCAGTGCGGTGTCAGCATTTTTTTGCATACAGAGAGCGCGCCACGCCAACGCTGTCCTCTCTATGTGCATTGCCCAATACAGTTCAGTACATTACAACTAAAAAGAAAGAAAGTATGAAAGAAAAAACATTTATTCGACAACCACAAAGAAATAAATGAACAAGACACGTAAGATAAAAATACAAAGACAGAGAGAAAGAATTTAACAAAAAGACAATACAAAATATATGAACAGAAGAAGTTTGTGAAGCCAAAAGGGACTCAGCACAGCACAAATGTTTAAAGTCGATGACATCAGACGAACAAAACACTAACGCCGCGCTGCAGTCACGTCACTTGCGCTGTGTGCAGAGGCCTTATTACTTACATTTACGCCTTCAGTGACAACATATCCAATCTAACTCTGTAACACCACGACACACGGTCATGCGAGGTCCATAATCCAATCCCACTACCCTAACAAGTCAGTTTCAATTAGTCTGTTATCTCATAGATCTGAGTCCAATTCCACGGGTCGGACACGTCTGCGATGTTTCTTGCTGATAAACAGGGTGGTCTCGCCCTGTTTAGGGCGGTCTAGTCTCATTTGTAATGGCTAGTGATAAATGTAACGGCATGGTTAGTTTTGGGTGGTTAATTTAATTAAGGAGATTCTAAGGTTGTAGATACAAGTTGGGGTGGGTATTTTACGCTTTGTGAACTTAGATGTAGCTCAAAATTATTATGATTTATTTTAGGATGCAATATAAGATTACCACATTTTATATACTATATATGTATCTTATCTACTAATTTTGTAAAGAGGTGAAGTTTTTTTATTTATTTATATGATAGATTTACGTTTGACCACCATCTCAGCTGATATTAAGCGACGATTTGGCCGAAGATGGAGCACGTAGACCTAGAAGATACCTATTCACTCTGGCCTTTAAGATTGTAGTTATCAGGAAACGAGCAGATGACAAGGAGTTCCATTCCTAAGTACCTACCACTATAAACGTGAAACCAAAAAGCAATAGGGGATCGGACAGTAATCGAGAAAAAATCTAAAATGTAGTTAGAACGAATTTTCGTCGAACCAGAAAGATCATTCAATCAATATTTTTGTGAAATATTAATGATTTATATTTTTAAATCAATAAATAATTCTGACATTTTTAATCTGTTCTTCATCGCAAACGAAACAACAATCACAGCGCATGACGTCATTTGTAGGCAAATGCCGTGAGTCAAGCTTGTGTTTATTTTACGTTTTTGGTTTTCATAAAATGTATTTTTGCTATTTTTTCGTTCCATTACTACAATATAGTCCCCAAACTTCACAAAACGTTTTAGAATCTCTTGGCAAGTTTTATTTCGAAGAGTTTGTCGTTGTCTACCTACATATGACGTCACAAGTTTTGAGGTGACCTTTTGCGCGGCAATATTTGAAACATAATATTTAAACATAGTTTTAGGTACTTTTAGAGCGTTATTTAATTATAATAGTATTTTTCATGGCTATATATATTAACTGTACTTAATTTAAAGCACTTTCTGAAAAGTTGTCCGATCCCCTATTGGCGTATTGAATTCTAGGCTATATATGTTTTTACGAGGTAATCTTTGGAACTATTACGTACCAACAGCTGGAAACATCTAAAACCATCCCGATAACATAAACTCTCCGACTACTTTTGCTACATGCTCAAAAAGTTTTTGCTATACATTTTCTCCTTTAGAGTCTCACCACAACTTATCGATAGTCGGAAACCTATCAGCATAGCAAGCAGCCATGAAAAATTGCAATTTTCTCACATCAACATAACACAACGATGTTTAACATGAAAGTTGCGTGAAGCCATCCTTTCATTTTAGCTATTTTCACTCGGCTGCCTGCGGAGAATTTCGTCTTTGAACCAAAGGAGACGTTTTATTATTTCCTACACGGCTTCCTGGAGTTCCTGGTTTCTTCATAGAAATATTATGCACGGCTTTCGTAGCCTATGTTAGATGTATTTCATTGGTAGTGAGTTGCTATTTCGAATCTTGTGTAGCAATAAGAATTTTGAGGTCTTTGCACATTCGGATTTAATCACAATGTTTCCTTTACCGTTTTAAAGCAAGGAAAACAATTCACAGTGAACATAGGACATTCTTACTCGGCGCTAAAGCTGAGAATCGAATTCTTGTGCGTCGTTTTGAAACAAAGGTGCACAAAATAGATGACAATAAATGTACCTTCATTAGGTACGAAATAAATTGGTATATTTGAAGGATATTGATAATGTTGAACGAGGTTAGGTTACAAGTGGTTAGAGCCTTAAGGGAACGGTTGTAATTAATTACATCGTGATGAAACCCGCTTACGCGCTTTGGAGTTTGGCTCTGGCCGTGGTTGTAATACCACCCACCGAACAAAGTCATGCCAACCAAGTCATGTTTCGGGATGATGTTCGGGGAATCATCGGGGAGACGGGTCTGAGCAGCCGCTCAACTGCCGTCTCTCTCTAGATCTATGTGCTCCATATTAGGTCACATCATCGCTTCACAGGCGGCTTCAGGCGGGATAGTGGCTAAACACTATTAAGCGTAAAAAAAAGTTCTTTTATTAATAACTCAACCGTCGCTTACAAGATCTTACTGTGACAGCTTTTAGATCGAACTTTCTTAAGTTTTTGTATGCATGGCCTTTTTATTTTATATATATATAACATAAGTAATTTACAAATAGGCATCATAGATAATTTAATCTACAACTTTCGGTGTAGAGTCTACACAACTAGTCTTATTTTAACATGGTCATAAAATAAAATACTGAACACACAGCTGGAAGACCAGCAAAATTTTACCACAAGCCTCCGGGAGGCTTTAAATTTTTCCTTTGACGTGGCCACGTGGCATCTGTGGCAACTTCCACCAGGCAGGTACGAGTATGTGACCTTTTTACACGTTTCACGTATGAAAATAATTGAAAAATTCTGGAACTGTTAAAATTTTAATGAAAATGTGACTACAAAGGTGAGTTTTTTCATAAAATGACGCTTAATTTTCGTAGCTAAATACTATATAATATACGTACTAAAACACAAATGGTGTAGACTTTGGGAGAAAATGTTTTTTTCAGTACCGTTAACCATAAATGAATTATTCTCTACGTTCTTCCTAAGGAGGACAAATATATAAAAAATGTGAAAACGACTATTTTATTATTAATCAAAATGTGTTACAACGATTTCAAATTCAGGAGTTAGAAGTAAAGGACAATAGCTGAATTGTGACTTAACCGTCTGGTAGCGACGTCCAAGATGACCAACCTACGTACAAAAGACGTTTTGCTAGAAAGGGACGAAGTCACCCCCACTACTGACCATTCAAAATTTTTGGTGTTAACCGAGATATCGAAAAACTAGATCAATTCTCAGCTAAAGTCTGTCAGAGCGCTTGATCGATGCGACGCATGACCAAAATGCTGAGACTTATTTGGCTCACTGTATTAGTATAGCCATCCAACGGGGCAATGCTGCCAGCATCAGCATGGGTATGCTGCTAATTGGTAGTGGGCTGGAGCATTTGGGGGTTTTAATGGTCAATGGGTTGTCTAATTGCTTCTCATTGTAAGTATTTTAGTTTTAGTAAAGAGTGTAGAATTGTTTTCAGTAATAAAGGCATCTGCACGTTAGAAAAAAAATATTCAGCATGTTAATGTAAGTTGATTGATATAATGAAAAACTGTTCGTCAAATACTCTAAAATATATTTTTTGTCATTATCTTCCTAATGTATCAACACCTGCTATGGTAATCACGGTTTGCTTCACGAAATAGTCAAAATGTTTGAGTAAGAACAAGTTGCACGTACCCACAATTACTTCTATATTTTCAACTTCGCCAAGTCTAAATATTCGAGATCAACTTTAATACTTCTTCAAGTTCCAACGAACGAAAATGTAACTCAGTTCCGATATATTAACTAGGGTAGGACGCTACACTCCAAAACTACTTGAAGTCTCAAGTCCCGAATTTCGAAATCTTAAACAACTTCTAACTTGCTGAATGGATGCCTATCGATAATAGTGGACTGTATATTAGTAGATCAAGGCTTGTAACAGATGGAGTCGAATGAAACGGCAGGTTGGGCTGGTAAATAAATAAATAAATAAAGTCTGTATTCTTCGAGTGTCGGTGAGAGAAAGAGAACAATTATAGTAACTACTTATTTGCTAATGTTAGTAATATACGCGCTAGTGATGTAACACTAAACTAGTACAATATAAATTTTAGTCGATATTAGTGTTGGGATTCCAACACTTGCAAGTATATTGTGCTAAATTAATCGAATTTAATAACATTATGTAAAATGTAAATAGCTCACATTAAGCAAGCAAACATAGATATAACTAATCCGGTAAAAGTTCTTGTACAGCTTTTAAAAAGTGAAACACTATCAATATTTAACAAACAAAAACCGACTTCAATTCTGATGTGTCTTCGAAGTCCAAGGTCGAATGTCGATGAAATTTAGTGTGGTACCTACCCAGACGGCTTTCCGCATACGAGAGACCTAACTCCTAAACAAAACGATCCTGTCATTTTCATATATCACTAGCTGACCCGGCAAACGTTGTTTAGCCATATAAAAATAAAAAAAAATGTTAAGGGTGAACAACCCTTATCACTTAGGATTATGAAAAATAGATAGTAGCCGATTCTCAGATCTACTGAATATGCATATAAAATTTGGTAAAAATCAGTAAAGCCGTTTCGGAGGAGTAAGGTAACTAGCATTGTGACACGAGAATTTTATATATATGATTATTATAATCCAAGGCTCATATTAAACTCCACCCCTCTCTATTCTTAAACTTACCAAGTACAACATGTCCGACCTAGTTTTTGCCCAACTCCGTCGAATCCAAAAGGGAGGAGATCTTTTCAGAAGCCTTTGGCGACAAAGCGGAGATAAGGCGGGTCGCCATTAATATCAATCACCCGACTTCGCTCGCTGTCTATGGGGTGATAACGCTTTGAATAGACTGTAAGGTTTTTGTTGAAAGAAACCGGTTACGGTAACCTTTTCGTCATGATCGGGCTGAACTTTTAGTTGGTCATGGGGTCGTGAGAGTTCTAAAACAAAAGAAGGTTAATGAATAACAAAATACTCAATAAGGCCCTTAGTTAATAATAAATTATTTAGGCTTAGGACCCGTATGAACATTGTCTGCTGCGTAGTGGTTGGGTAGGTTGGCTCAAATTTCATACACCACTTAGGTTGCGGGTTCGATTCCCGCAACGGGACAAATGTTTGTGAATAGAAAAAAAAGCGCAAATATTTGTTTCGTGTCTAAGAGTTGTGGGACCATGGTCCTCATAGTTCCTGGTTCCTAGATCCAGGGATTTTTAGTTTTTTTTCTTTTATTAACGAATAGGCAAGCATTTGACCGCAGTCTCACCTGGATGGAAAATGAGGACGCGGTCGACGATGGATCATGATTGCCTAGATACCGATTCACTCGAAGACACCTATATTATAAGAATCGGGAAACAAAGACTCTGGTAAGGTGTTCCATTCCATAGCTGTTCGCATTAAAAAGGTCGAAGCAGTTAGGGACCAGGATCTATGTATGTGATCGTTGACGTTGTACCAGCGATATCGTCGCGATATTTTGTCGCGCGATAACGTGACTGATTCCCGGCGCAATCGAATGAAGTTACAGCGGGGCAGTTGCGATTTCCCATGCAGCGGTGCAGTAGCGACGTAGCCTACGCTCAGAAATCGCTTGTGCGATAGGGCTATAATGCAGCGAGCCTTCGTTTTTCTACTTTAGGAAAATTCCTACGATTAGCTCTTTAAACATTTCACATAAGCTGCGACTGCTTCTATATTAACATCTGTTCTCGCAATAATTAATACATACCTAAATTGTAAAGTTACAGAATGTAGATTCTTTTTAGGCTTATGTCAAATTATATGTAACTAGCTTAATATAAATAACTAAAAAAAGCTGTGAATCTAAGAATAAAAAAAAAACAAGTTTTACTTTGTACAAGTTTTAATTAACGATCTGTACAGTTGTAAAGTTGTGCACAGTGCTTCAGCTGCAGACTAACCATCACACCAAACTTTTACTTACCCTCGTAATGAATCCAAGCTTGCACCTTCTATTTCAATTAACAGTCAAGATTATTAAATTCGCAATAACTTTGACAACTTGACGTGAAAGCGATAAAACGACAATTAAATGTTGTAATTAAATTACAAAATTCCGGAACTCGTCAAAATTTACGATAACTCATAAATTCTATAGCTTTATTTAGTACCGGCTTATGATTCAGTCGCGCACTGGACCGTGCGGTCCCCTACTAGTAGTAACATTATATTTTGCCATGAAATCACCGAGATAATATGAGGTTGGATTTACGACAAAGGAGCATAACCAAGTAGGTAGTAAAGTAGAATAATTCGAACCAACTCTTAAAGTCGAAAGATATTTATTAAATAGGCTCAAAAATGTTTTTAAATGTCATATACACGTCATAAAAATCAATTAAAATACTTAATATTATGACTTTGAAAAAAAAGGTCTTTCCCATACTCATATAAGTCCGGGCTGAATTATAAATCCGGGCTGAATTATAAGTCCCGGCTGAATTATATCTCATAACTGTTACATCCATGTAAAGGTTGTCTAGAAGAAATTGCTGTAAGCGATAAGGCCGACCGTTTAACCTCAAATGTATGCATTTTAATATTATTATTTTTGTATTGTGTCTTTATTTAGATTAGATTAGATTAGATAACTCTTTATTGTTTCACCACCAGAAAACATAATAACAAAAAGTACAATAACAAACTTAAAAACTATAGTGTTACAATGGGCGGTCTTATCGCTCAAAGCGATCTCTTCCAAACAACCTCTGGATGGAGAGGACTTAAAGAAACTGTAAGAGACGGGGGTGTCAACATAAATGACATAATAAACAAATGTATGTACAAACTATAATAACATATACTATTATCTATATTAAATATACAATAATATATACCAATTATAAACATAGGTACATAATAATATAATATACAAAATATTTAATATATACCTATATTTAGTGTGCGATAAAATGTTATTGTATTGTATTGTTGCTCGAGGGAGTCGCCAATATTGTAAAACTGCCTGTACTATTGTTTAAAATTCCTATTTATTATTGGAATCACGTAAACTCCCGTATAGGTAGGTAGAAAAGAGATAATGTATTAGATTTTATAAAGCAGATGGTGGATCTTCCTGTGAATATGAGTTAATGCTGACAATAGTTTGAAATATCAGGACATGTTTCAACCTACACTGTCCCACTGCTGGGATAATGTAAGGCCGTCAGGACTTAATTCTGCTAACCTACTAATATCTTATTCCCACTTAATATTATAAATGCAAATGTTTGTGAAGAAGGATGGATGGATGTATGGATGTTAGTTACTTAATCACGCAATAAATACTAAATGGAATTTGGAGAAATTTGGTATAGGTACTTTAGGTAATGGAAGGTACATTTGGTAGGCTACTTTTATCCTGCGAAAACACGGGTGAAACCGCGTGGCGCAACTAGTGTAAAATATATTCGCGATGAAATCCGTTCAATGTACAACAACAAACTCGTAACGTACCTGACTACTATAAAACGGATGAACCATTTGGTATCGCCAGATCGATTTCGCTACGACTGTAACCGCGTCGTGGATCCTAAGCGGTTGAGCTTCTCATTCCCATGAATCAGAGTAAATTGAAGCCAATAGTACAGGTATAACCAAGACAATTGTATTTATGCGTCTGAGGATCGCACAGTGATAGCATAAACAACGAGCGATGGTACGTAACGATTTACGGCTGGTTTAAAGATCGCATTTAACGGGCTCTACAAGCGATGAGATAAAGTTAACCCCTGCTTAAGTAAATATGTAAACAACAGTGGAGTAAAAACATCTTTGTAATTGAATTTGAAAATTATTTCGTAACTGTGAGACCATGGTCCTCATGTTGGTTCCATAGATACTTATCGATATTCTAAAAACAATATCGTTCTTAGAAAATGATATATTAATTATAATATATAATTAATACAGACCTTTACCCAGCAGTGGGACACAATAGGTTGATATAATAATAATATAAATAATATTATATAATTTTCTATCTTATTTTTTTATATTTATTACCTTATAACTCCATCATTTACAAACCGATTTGGAAAATTCTATTTGCGTTGGGTTTAGTGTAGCTGCACTGTGGTCCCATATAAATTTCAACAATACTTGACCTTGAACTTCAAAGATAAATGAGAATTGACGTCGGTTTTTTTTGTTATAAAATGAATTATTATAAATTAATGATTCTTTTTGATACAATAATTGTATTTGTAATTTAATGCACCGTTATACTACGTAAGTAATAGATGTACTATCTATTATAATATACTTACGTACGACGTATCTTTGGTTATACGAATGATATTCATACATTGTCATTTTAATTTTTCCAAATACCGTAACACTTCAAGCGCAAGGACAAGTTAAAGTTGGAATAATATATGTGCGTTTTAAACGCTCGTGAAACCGAGTCCTAAATCCAGCTTCAGTTATAAATACTTACTGTCTTGCGATACAGAGAAGCTGTTTGGTACACAAGCTATCGGCAAACAGCTCGTACGTGCTGGGAATAAAACGCGGTGCGACCAGACAGACTCTTGGGCGTTTTAGTTTAGTGATGGTAGGGTGATTAGGAAGCGTTTGCAGAGCTTAGCGGATGCAGAATATCACGAGTAAAATAATATTATTATGTGATATTATATTATCATGATCACATGATCTATGTAGGACTAAGAAAAAAGTAGGGCACAATAGTTTATACATAGAAAAGGACAGAGGATTCATCCCAAGGAAACGATCAGTTCTTTAAGGAATAACTAGATATTGACTAGATAGACTATAGTTACCTAATTCTATTCTAATTCCACGCGGGTGGAGTCACGGGTTTATACCCGTTGCAAGTAATAAACTTTACCAAAAACAGAATTATTATCAGTCCAAATTGCCATTATATCTTTTTATAGAACATTTTTTACGTTTTTCTCGATTTTCATTTTTACTAAAATTGTCTCGATTCATTGAAAGGACCAAGACCAAGACCAAGAGAATATTAGGCATCATTAGTAATTATTCCACTAAGCAGTTTGTTATTATTTTCTTTAAGTAAAACTAGCTTAGATTGTATTTAAAACGATATCTATTATTTTCATCCAGTGAACCGCATATTGCTGGCTAATGGCTGCATCCGAAACTTCCGTCTAGTTGCGTGCGTTCTTTTCAAAACTTTTCCTCGAACGGACAGCTCTCCCCTCCTCCGGACATGACCACGCTTTCTAATCCACCATCTCGATGTCAATAGGCAATAATGGCGCATTTCCCCTGCCGTTGTATGGAATACCAGTTTTCATATCGGGGAGTGGTGTTGACAGTAAAGGAAAGTTTGGCGCGGTTCCGATATTTGAAAGGAAAAATAGGTAGGTATTTTGCGAAGATTTTTGAACTGCATTTGAGGTAAAATGTAAAATTGTGTAAACATTTTTGATTCAAGTGCTACTTATCCCTGGGCTACTTTTTTCGAAGCATTTCTTTCTTTTACTGTTTTGACTGATCACTTTGACTACATATTGATAGCCTCAGTTGCAATATATCGAAAACTAACTCTACATTTTATTAAAAAAATTTGGGAACCATTTCATAAACATTTCCTTTCCAAAATTAATTAGTCTTCAAGGCGGATATCTGGAAGCTGCTCATGAAATTTAATTTTTCATTTCTTTAAGGCTCTTCGGGCGAAAAGTGCAAATGACGGTTTTGGAGATTTCTAAGAAAGCAGGTCGCTGAAACACGGGGCGGTGACAAAATGGTTCAGATTTATTTTGTAGACGAGCGTTTTCACCATTATACTCTAAAACTTCTCGAGACGTTCAAATATATTTTGTGGAACCGTCTCAAGCGGTTTTTGTTTCATCACGTATTTTTTGATACCTAAGTCCCTGTTTGATATGAGCATAATCGTATTAAATAAAATGACAAAAAAATAAAACATCGTAACGAAACTAAAACCCTCGATTCATCATCAGCCCATCACATTTCCCACTGCTAGGACACGGGCCGTCTCTCCTAGAGAGAGTATGGGCCATAATCCACCACACTGACCCAGTGCGGCTTGGTGGGTGTCACATGTCCTTGAATTTTTGTGATTAATTCTTGGACATGCCGGTTTCCTCACGATTTTTCCTTCACCGTTTTTAGAGCGAATGTTATATCTGCACATAATATAAAAAAGTCAGCGGTACGGGGCCAGCGGGATTCGAACTCAGGTGCGTCGGATCGAAAGTCGCACATGTCCCCACTGAGCCACACTCTCTCTCTCTCTTAAATTACGAGTTAAATCTTCGATTAACTCTTATAATTTTCTGTTGTATGCTATTGAGGACCTTATATAAATGACTTATATAAATGACTGCACCGGCCTTCTTCGGATTTTCATTATTACGTCAAGCGTTTTTAAACTGCCCGCCCATCATCACGACCGAGGCTTGTAGATTAAGCCATTCCGGCGAGTTTATTGTTTAATTGTCTTATTGTTTGGAAACCTCTCCAATCCGACGAGATCTGAGAGATACTCGTGCTTATCGTAAACGCTTTACGGGAGGGAGTGCGCAACGGCCTTTGGGATTTGATTTAATTGTGATATAAATTGTGTTTGGTTTTCTTCAAGACACTACTTGAAGAAAAGGGTGTCTCTTCATTTCGAGTGGAGAGAATACGGTTAGACAATGTAGCGATAGCTATGCACGATCTTGTCTCTCGGAAAATAAGAAATATAAATTTTTCAAACAAAACATCATCATCAACATCATCAGCCGGAAAACGTCCACTGCTGAAAATAGGCCTCCTTCATAGATCGCCACAACGAGCGGTTGCTCGCTGTATTGTGCATCCAGCGGCTCCCCGTGACTCTGACCAGGTCGTCGGTCCACTTTGTGGCGGGCCGTCCTACGCTCTGCCTTCCGATCCGCGGTCGCCACTCGAGATTTTTTCTATCCCAACGGTTATCGGTTCTTTTTTTTTTTTTTTTAATCATCCGAGCCGATTTCGGCTACGGCGACAATTTCTGCTAAATAATTAATTAATTGAGCTTTGGTGATATGCTCTTATATGGCTAATGTAGCCAATTTTGGCAGTGAATGTGCGTGAGCATTGCGCACACGTTAGGACGCCATTCACATAGTTATAATGAATGTTAGCGGGTGGTCTGCTCTTACGTTCGTCGCGCTTTGCATCCAACTCACGCCTTCTTTCATTTTCAAACGCGTATATATTACGTTTGACTAACCCACGCCATTCAGGGCGGTTCTACGAGCTATATGACTGGCCCATTGCCACTTCAACTTGCAAAATATATCAAACAAAACATATTAGGTATTTATTACAAGAACAAAGGAAAGAATATTGACAAAAGCTAGTTGCATTGGGATAAAATTGATTACTATTTAATTAAAAATTACAAGTTATCTTAAATACGATCGAAGCTGTTAGACAAAGAGCTATCAGTCCAGACCATCGGTCGCAAAGGCTCTAATTCTCAACTTAACGACAGCTATCTTAACACTTAATCAGGGAGTAAATAGAATACAGTTTTCCGCAAGCGTAATGTCTGTCTGAAACGGATTTTTTTATGTTAACGTTCTTGATTCTGGAGTTCGTGCTATTAGTAGAAAGTAACTTAATAACGCAGTTTTGAAACACGTAATTGTTAGAATAAATTCCTTATTGTTCCACTGCATAAGTTAATAGTAGATACTAAAATAAAATATATTTTTTTTATTTCCTGATAGGCAAGCATTTGACCGCAGTCTGACCTGATGGAAAGTGATGACGCGGTCGACGATGGATGAAATGAAAATGAAATGAAATAAAATAACTCTTTATTGAAACACACACATAAAATTATGAATAATAAAAACAATGTAACAAAAAAGTAACAATTGGCGGTCTTATCGCTTAAAGCGATCTCTTCCAGACAACCGCTGAGCGGGTTGTGGCACATTACAAGAAAAGAAAACACCATCTGACTACTAGAAGCTTAGTGTGACACGGTTCGTTCTCACGATGCTGTTCCACCGGCAATCTGCGCAGCGATGACGCGGCGTTTTCACGCTCCATGGAGCATCGTGTGTGGGGACTTTGTGAGCGAAAAGCGCTTAAAAATTCTGTATTTCATGATATTTTAGACGATGACAATTGAAAAATGCGTATTATCATCGTCAGTCCATCCAATCCAAAGTCAACGTTCCCACTGCTGAGACACGGGCCTTCTCTCATAGAGAGAGTATGGGCCATAATCCGCCACGTTGGCTCAGTGCGGGTTGGTGGATGTCAATTCTTGAATTTTTGTGATTAATTTTTTTTTTTTTAACAGGCGAATACCTTTATTACTGAAGACAACTCTACACTCTACTCACTAAAACTAAGCTAACTACTTACAAGGACAAGCAATTGGACAACCCATAGACCATTAAAGGCCTATAGATGGCTAAAATGCTCCAACCCACTACCAGTAGGCAGCGTACCCAAGATGCTGGCAGTATTACCCCGTTGGATTGCAATACTGATACGTTGAGCCAAATAAGTCTCAGCATTTTGGACATGCCGGTTTCCTCAAGATGTTTTCCTTCACCGTTTTTAGAGCGAGTGTTAAATCCGCACATTACTTAAGAAAGTTAGTGGTGCGGGACCAGCGGTATTTGAACTCGAGTGCGTCGGATCGAAAGTTGCACGTGCTTCCACTGAGCCACACTCGCTCAAAATGCGTATGCAAATGCAAAAATTAGATGCATCACCCGTCTTTCCCAAAAACAAAGTAGGTAAATAAAAAAAATGTAATGAAGAAAATAAAGCAGAATAATTTTAAAAATCAAAGTTGGTGTCAAGTGAGGAGCCATATAAGTATTTATGTTGTATCAGGCCTGGCGCACTGCGCACTGTAGGTACGAAGCTACAAGTACATAGCCGGACACCGACGGCGGGTCGCGCGTCGTTACACGTGCCGCGTCCGAAGAGATAAGAGCTATGCGATAGAAAGAGAGGCGCTCTGTAGGTTAATATGACTGGTAGGTATGCAGCGCTACGCGAGCTGAATTGAATTCTATTCCGTCATAGCAAGAGTCGCTATTTGTTTAAATTTCTTTGCGGAGTGATGCTTCTGTCCCTTAGTATTCTGTGGTTGTATCGAGTAAAAAGTTTGATAGCTACTTACTTTAATAGATTCACTAGATTCAGGGACTATCTCAATTTCGAATTTCAATCAAACCCGTTTAACTGTTGCGGCGTGAAGCAACAAACATACAAACACATAACACACTATCATACTAACACACGAACACACTATCTTTTCTATGTTAGTGTGTTATGTAACACTCAAACATACAAACTTTCGCGTTTATAATATCAGTATGATAGTGTGATTTGACGAGGAGCCCATTTTTTCTCTCAATGGTTTACTCTGAACTCGCTGATCGCTGTAGCCACGACTGCACCTCAAGCCTAACGAGCAAAAAGCCGTAGTCCTGTTGTGGAATTACCCCGAATGCCCTGATTCCGGTAATTACAGACAACCTGCTGAGCACTATGTCATCGTGACGTCATTAGCGGTAAGCGAAATGGCAGGACTCGAAGGCGTCAATGAATGGTAGGAATAAGCGAAAATAGTTATTAACTTTCTGTAACATGTTAGTTTCAATGTTTTGGATTAAATACGATTTCAAATACTTATATTGTTCATTGTTATTGAAGCAAGATTTATGTATATTTTAGAGCATTTAGGACATCACTTCAAATATATATATATTTTTTTAGCGCAATGTTTATAATTTATTAAAGCACTCAAAGTGCTCAATGTATAACCGCAAAAAATAAATCTTTCTTGGTCACCAAACAAATACTACAGAAATTCATTAGACTCAAGTGTAACATTGCGGAAATTCATCTCAAACATGAAATTTGTAAATATTTTAATAAGTAAATAGGTATGCATTACAAATGTTATTATCAAAATATATTACGTAACATTATTTTTTCCAGCAATCTTGTCGCTTGAGATCAATATTCTCCAGTTAAAAACACAATCTCAATAAAATAACGATTTCAGCAGGGCGATCATGTATCTTTTATTTCAATAAATTTCAATAAGAAACCAGTATCGATGATAGTTTTGCGATCACGTAACCCGTTCGTTGCAATCAAACGTCAACAAAAGCTCTATTGAAATAAAAAAAAATTTAGACAAACAAAGTTTATATCGATATACAACTATAGACAAAAGAGCCGACTATTAGACACAGTAAAATTGAATTGATAGGGCGTAAACATAACGATTCATAGCACAATCTCGCTTTGTAAATTTGTCGGGTCACCTTCGAAGTTATCGATAGGACATTGAAATAGAGACATAAAAAGTTACGTGATCGCATTTTATCGATTGAATAAAATTTCTATTGCACGTAGGTTCGCAACATGCGAAATTTGCAACAGACTTACGTGATCGCCGAACTCTTACGTAGTTCAGTGGTGCACATCCATAAATCTTGCATTCAATTTCGCATGGTACGATACGCACAGCGCAAGTGGTCCGATATGCACAGTGCAAGTGGTCCGATAGCGGCAGACGGTTATCGCGCCAACATCAGAGTTACTGTCCCGACGGACGAGGATACAGATAACAGAGCTGAGCAGATCTAGTTAGTGTGTATTCTATGTATTATCACAGAATACTAAGGGACAGAAGCATCACTCCGCAAAGAAATTTAAACAAATAGCGACCCTTGTTACGACGCAATAAAATTCAATTTAGCTCGCGTAGCGCTATACCTACCAGTCATATTAACCTAAAGAGCGCCTCTCTTTATATCGCATAGCTTTTATCTCTTCTGACGCGGCACGTGTAACGACGCACGATCCGCCGTCGGTGTCCAGCTATGTACTTGTAGCTTCGTACTTACAGTGCGGAGTGCGCTAGGCCTGGTATTATCTACCATATACAGATTACAGCTAGATTTATTGATCAAAAATGTTCTTATCTTATTTATTTATAGCTACGCACAATATTTTTAATTCGGGTTTTTTTGTGTAAAAAGTACACTCTTGAATCGGGCTACTTTCATCCATAGCCTATCCCACGGCTCAGTGCAACAGGAACTTGTAACATTGGAATTCTTGACTTCACACTTGACTTGACTAAAATAGCCTTGTAGGCCATACATATTCGCAAATATTATGACAAATAATTCATTTTTTAACAAAAAAACCGACTTTGATTCTGACGTATCTTTGAAGTCCAAGATTGCATATCGATATAATGTATATGGGACCACCTTATGACTATACTGAACCCAACACAAAACGATTTTATTCAAATGGGTTTATGACGGAATTTTCAAGTAACAAACACACAAAAAAAAAACAATTTAATTAAGGACCTCCTTTTATTTTGAAATTGTTTAAATATAGAAGTTTTCCTTCTTATTATATTTATATGACGCCTTTACGAAAAATTCAACAAATGGTTTCCGAAAAGAATAAAAACGGATTGATGCGCGTTCAAGTCCCAGCTGGTGATCGTATTTTTTCTTTCCGGAAAACCTTATTACTGCTACTGATTAAAATAAATTAAAGACCGATAGTACATAAAATACGTTAACCCTCTACAGACAGAGTAACAAAAGCAAACAACTTATTTCAATGCGGACTCTGATGACGCATTATGCACTGCAAAAGTACCAAGCAGTGCAAGCAATTAAACGAATGCCAAAATAATAGCCTCCAGAATTGGCACTAAGTATAGGGTGTAAAAAAGTGCCGCTATTGGCGGTCCGAATTGGCACCCCAGGGGCGGCACTAGGGCAATTATCAAGGGGTTCCATTCCGAACGTGCTTAACCTCATTTGTTCGGCTTATTTAACGACTTAGTCGGTGTTAGTCGACTTTGGTGTAGGATTAAGGTATTAACGTCTTCTTATGGCGATCATTTGGGGCGAGGTGTCGGTGGGAGTGAAACTATAGCAATCCGTTTCAATTCACTTGTTTTTGTTGATACTCGATTGTTGATAGGTGTTACGTATGCGGGAGGCCGTCTGGGTAGGTACCACAGCTTTGCCAGTTATTCTGCCGCAAAGCAGTAGTGTGCAAGCATTACTGTGTTCTGGTTTGAAGGGCGTTGTAGCCAGCGAAATATCTGATGTCTCGGGGTGGTGAGCGCAATGCAGTGCTACGGAGTACTTTTACGGTATTGAACGTTCTGGGTGGCACTGCAATTGTTATGGGCAGGCGTGGCGCTTACCATCAGGCAAACGAGTTGCTCGTCTCAATACTCAGATCCATAAAAAATATAGGTATGCAATAGTATATATATTTTATATTTTACCTAATTGCTTCACACCACACGAATATTCCTTCCCCATCACATCCAATTACAGCACAATTATGTCCCCCTAAAAACTATGCGAAGGGTGCAATTAAGGGCCAGCGTTATCAATTAGTACACTTTGCCTCAGATCACGTGGCCAACACGCGTCGCCTTAACAAGCCCTGTGATCAGAGACGCTAGATGTATCAAAGATTATATCAACAAAAAACGAGCGAGTATGAGTCGGACTTCGCGCATTTAGGGTTCCGTAAGCATTTATTATTTATAAATAGGTAAGAGACGCCATATTTAGAAATGTACCCTAGAGAACAAAAGGAAAAGGAGTTTCAAAGATTGGAAGACGAGTTGAGTTAAGACCCACGACAGGAGCGAGTGCTGGAGAAGTCTGGGGAACGATGATAACGATGACAAATATTAAAATTTAAATTGTAAACAAGCAATTGTTAACGTAAATTAATGTAGATATGAGTTGCAAGATTCCACTTGGAACGACAGACAGACAAACAGACAGACAAATCAGAAAGTGACTTAATAAAAACGTGGTAATAATAAAATAATGTTATGGGTATGATGACGTTCATAAGTTGAGTATGTTGACGTTCATAAGGGCGTCTGTTTGACGTTCATAAGTGCGTGTGTGATGCCAAAATTGAATTTAGAACTTTTGAACTCTTAAACTCTCGATGTCAAATATATACTCACAAAGTTACAGTTATAGTAATGGCTTATTGCAATGGAAAAACATCATGTGCTATGTAGATACCAACATAATAAAAACATAGTGTTGTTATGAGTCAATGAAATAAACTGTAAAAAATTAAACTGTAGCAAAATAAGTAGTTCAGCCGCTAAATACCTGTGACGAAACAATGTACAAACATTTACCTGACAGCAGAGGGATCCATTTGCATCCTTTAGGCACGGGACCCTAAAGCGGAAAAGTCAAAGAACTGTACGTTGTATCATCTAAAGTATTCACGGCTTTTTGAAGATTAAAAAGCTCATAAAAGTAATCAAAGGTATTTTTCTGTGCGCTTGGAGAGATTAGAGTGCACAAAGGCAAAGTTTTTGAGATTCGCGTTAAAAGGACTTGTAAAAGATTTTTTCTTTAGTTTGATCGTAAAGGAGGTTCTAAAATCCGGATTAATTGGCAGCTCAGGTAAGCTACGGAGATAAAGGATAAGGCGCGGCGTTTGTTTTTATCCCACTCTCGACTTAAGTCTTCGCAGAACTCGGTGCTTAGGTACTAGCAGGCCTAGCGCACTCCGCACTGTAGGTACGAAGCTACAAGTACATAGCCGGACACCGACGGCGGGTCGCGCATCGTTACACGTGCCGCGTCAGAAGAGATAAGAGCTATGCGATAGAAAGAGAGGCGCTCTGTAGGTTAATATGGCTGGTAGGTATGCAGCGCTACGCGAGCTGAATTGAGTTTTATTGCGTCGTAACAAAGGTTGCTAATTGTTCAATTTTTTTTGCGGAGTGATGCTTCTATCCCTTAGTATTCTGTGGTACTAGGTACTTTCAATTTAGGTGGTAGGTCTCTCGTACTCGTAAGGTACCTACGTCTGGGTAAGCGGCCCAGGTACCATAGCTTTGCCAGCTATTCTGCTACCAAGCAGTAGTGCGTAAGCATTGTTTCTGATACAGTCGAAATTCGACTAATCGTCTTTTACGTATTGGAATAACACGACAAGATAAAAACAAGTATACGTTTTATCAAATAAAAAAACCGACTTCAATGTATCTTCGAAGTCCAAGGTCAAATATCGATGAAAATTATATGGACCCATTTCGTAGCTTTACTGAACCCAACGCAACAATAATTTTCCAAATCGGTTCATGAATGACGGAGATCTGAGGTAACAAACATAAAAAAAATACAATCGAATAGAAAACCTTCTCCTTTTTGAAGTCTAAACGACTTCAACGTATTCACATGTCATTATACACGTATTCTCTAGACATTTCATAAATACTGAATCACTGATAATAAGAACGCAACCAAAAAATCGCCATCGAATACCCGCTTCATTAGAATCGAACAAACAGCAAGCCAAGCGTTTTTACACAATTTGTCGCGCGACCAATGGAGCGTCGCGCGTCACTGACGTCACCGGCACGTGTCTGCACGGTACAGTGCGTCAGTCAGCACTCGGCACGTATTCCGAAAGTTGGAGCCATATGCACGCGCTTTCTCGCGCAAGCTTTCGTGTGCGCTTATTTTTAGGCAAAAACTCAAAAGGTTCTTTTTTGCCTTTGATTTAGATTTTTAATAAATTCAATTTATAGTTTAAAATGTTATAGAGTAATAAAATTAATCAAAAATATTGACATTTAATTTGTATATGTATGGGTCTTGCGTAACCTGAACATTTTTTCCATTTCTTTTTTCAGCGGATCGAAATATCCTTTATAAGGCGGCGATATGTGATGGCTGGTCCACAAGTCATACTCGTGAACGGGTGCTGCTTGCGGGGACTGGTCTGTTCTAGTCACTCCTACTGCTACTGTCATACCTACTTATATTTTATTTACACTTTTCTGTTACTGATACTATGACTATGGGACATCTCACTCGCATTTCTTGTTTTACATTCTGTTAATTCTAATTTATACGTAATTGTGCTAAAAAAAGACATCCCCGCAGAGTTTATTGGTGCTATCTTCTCTAGCGGGCGTATTTCCGAAGCACTGGTAGAGTCAGTTTTCGCATTTCTTTTCAGCACTCAGACTTCAATTTGAGTATAGGAAAGAAATGGGTAAACATACTTACCTTTTTTTCAAAGTCATGTTAACATAAGTTACAATTTTTAACATTTTTTATTTGTATCATGTGTTTATGACCTTTAAAAGTGCACTTTTGTGCCTATTTAATAAATCATATTTGACTTTGACTTTGATAAACATTGTTGACCCTGGACCAGTTGTGAGATAGAGTAAGTCAAATTCTGGATGTAATGAGATAAAGTAGGACCAGTCAGACGACTAGTGAAGTATTCTTCTTTAAGTAGGTATTCTTAAAAAATGGGATTTCAAGTTCATCATCATTATCATCAGCCGATTACTTTCCCAATGCTGGGACTCGGGCCTTTCATAGTAGAGAGAGTTTCGGCCATAATCCACCACGCTGGCCCGGGGCGGGTTGGTGAATGACACATTTCCCAAAATTTTTGTGATCGTTTCTTGGACATTCCCATTTCCTCACGATGTTTATTGTTTTCCTTCGCCTTTTTTAAGTTCAATTGCTTTTAACTCAAATGTCACATTCGACGCCAATAGGAATTAAATTTAGATTTTTTTTCTTTTTTTTGCTTGCGAACTTTTACATGTTAAAAACTGTACGTGTTACACTAGCTTAAAATCTTGCAGTCAGTCAGGAGTCAGTGAGCGTAATGAGCGAATGGCAGCGGGTGACGTCACACGCTGCCCGGGACACCAATTTGTGAACGAACGCTTTGTCTTTTTGGCTTGCTGCTTGAGTTTCATTTGGTTTTGTGTTTGGTGGGAACCCTCAATAAAAGGGTACTATAAAAAGCTCTTGGAGTACGCCTTGATTTGGTAACGATAAAAAATATTACGTGCATTATTAAAAGGAAGCTTTTTTACTTTTAGGTTTCCCACACATGGTTTATGATATTAAAATAGGAGTATAAAAACCCTTTATTTATTTATTTATAAGATGGAATTTGAAGAAGTTTACAAAAAATAGGAAGAAGATCCAAAGATCGGGCTCACTGGCATGCTATAGGAGAGGCCTATGTCCAGCAGTGGACTGATGTAGGCTGATGATGATACAAAAATAGGATAAACATAATGCGCTTATTTTCTAACTTACTAATTTATATATATTTTTTATATATTTTTAGTGGGTACTAGAATACAAATTTCAGAAGAATACATTTTATTACGAAGTTTGGTAGATAGAACCAAGAACCACAAATATACGACAAACACCACATAAGTAATTTTACCCCTACTACATTATAATAGAGGTACGTAATATCATACACCACAGCTTATTCCTGGAAGGTGTAATTATAACGAGTCTCATGTTTCTAGATACGAACGAAATACGACATCTTCCACTAATTAAACACCTATATTATACCTTCTGTAGACACAAATATGCGTATAGAACACTCATCAAGTTAATTCTCTAAGCTCTTTGAACTATAGCCAGCGAATTCATATTTTCCCGGTCAATGGGCTCGAAAATTACTGGAATTATACGTGCGGATTGCAGCGAGGCAGCCCTACTGCGAGACACCGGCTTGGCGTTGAGGTGCGGCTTTATAGAGAGCGGAGAGGCGTCAATCAAGACGCTTCTGTCATCGTTATTAGCTTTTTTTGAATTAACAGCCTCTGTGTTCTTGTAGTTGGGCAGGTTAGCTCAAATCTCATACACCACTGAGGTTGCGGGTTCAATTCCTGCGACGAGACAAATTTTTGTGCAAAGAAAAAAGTACAAGCATTTGTTTCATGACTGGGTTATTTTTTATTACCTGATAGGCTAGCATTTGACCGCAGTCTCACCTGATGGAAAGTGACGATGCGGTCGCGGCGGCGGAAGTGGGGTTGTGGGACCGCGGTCCTAATAGTTTCTGGTTCCCTAGATGCACCTACGTAATCCTATATTCGAAGAAATTTGAATCCTATTTCGTAACATGGATTGTATCTTGATCGGCACAAGTGCTTAAGTAATTATGTGATTAGTGGATAATGTCAGTTTCTTGACGTTTTCTTTCGCAATTTTAGAGTGAATGATAAATTCTTGTGTAGCTACAATCTTTGGTGAGGGATCGATCTGAGATATGAACTCGGTGCGTCGGATTGTCTTTCTAGTTACCGCGCGGCATCACTCTCGCTTCATACATTTTTAGAAGACATCCTTCCCCAATATTATTTTTAAATAGCTACAGAATCTACTGAATCTGTATGTCACTTTTTCAACCGACTTAAAAAAAGGACGAGGTTGTCAATTCGATGGAATGTTTTTTTTCTTTTGTATGTTTGTTACGCGATTACTCCGCCAATTTTGAATTGATTTTGATAATTCTTTTTTGTTTGGTTGGCTATACTTCAGAGGTGGCCCCATATAAATTTTTATCGAAATTGATTTAGCACTTTTTGAAAAAGTAACAAAAACAGAAAATATAAGTTTAGTCTTGAAGTCAGTTCTTGTTATTTTCTAAAAAATATTATTTGCTTCGCTTTCGCTCGCGTATACTTAACTTACAGTAGAACCACGCCTTTACCCACTCTCGCTACGCATATTTTAATTCATCTGACGAGCTGAGACACATGACGAGTGCTCGTATTTGAGATAAATGTAACATGCTTGCGGAGGCCTATTTTTCACAGTCAGTCACTTGAGTAGATAGCAGACTGTTTTATGCTTTTCCTACCTATTTGGTTATGTATTTATGTAGATAATGTTAGCAGAGCTGTTCTTCTTTCTTATTTCTTTTGCCAATTTTGTGCCAACATTCCAAGTTTCTATATAAAAGGACTAAAAAGTCAATAAAGAAGGTGGTAATATTACTGTTCAGGGTACGCCGGGTGTATAAAGTGATCCATAAATTAAGATGAGGATTAGGACTTTTTCAATGGCCTCAATACTTATTACTCGAGGCTTTCTTTTCTCTACTTTTCTTTTGTTTATGCTACGAACCATACCTGGTGTCGGAGCTATCGTCCGACATTTCCTAATTGAGTTTGTACTAAGACAACAACCAAGATTGACGGCTTAACGTGTCCTTCGAAACACGGTAGCGCTCATACCACCCATCCAAGTGGTGACCGCCTCGAAGATCTGTTCCGAATGGGAAGCCGAGCGCTACAATGAAAAAATAAAAATGGAATGATATAACTCTTTACTGAAACACACAGATAATTAACAAACTAACAATAAAGGCAACTCAACAGAAGTGCAACAATTGGCGGCTTTATTGCTAAATTAATCTCTTCCAGACAACCGTCTAGGGAGAGGAATAACGCAAAAATACATAGACGGTAGCAATGTTCGGCAAATACAAAAATTTGCATGCGTTTCATCATCAGCCCATCACGTTCCCACTGCTGGGACACGGTGTAGTGTTACATATCATCTTCATTCATTTTTCATGACTCATCAAACCTATTTCTTATTTATATCTAATGGACCTACTTTTATTGCCTTGAAAAAGAAAACAGAATTCAAAATTGGATAAACTGACAGAGAACGGAAAAAAGAGGAAAACCAGGACTTGAACTTGAGCTTGGAGAGAGAAAGGTGCTCTGACGATTTGTTAAAGGTGGAAAACCATATTATTTTCGTAGCTCCGTTGTTGTGAGGTATCACAAGTTGGTGGCCCGAACAAAGGCCCACTCACCGCCGTCGAACGTCCCCTGGATTGGGAGAAGGACAAACCCAGGACAAAGTTCTACGTTCTCATTTACCCTATTCGACAGGCAGAAGAAGCCTATCGACAAAGTATACGTTCTCATTTCCCTCTATCGACAATTTTCATTACTCAGAAGATCTTTTCCTCAGCAGCACTGTTTTATATACTGTATTAAAAAGTATCACCAAATTAACATAATTTCATTACAGCTTCCAGTCCCTCTCTCTCTCCCAGAAAGGTACTGTACGTGCGGAGGTTCATAGGTAGAGCTAGCCGGGGGACCTCCGTTACGTTACAATTGGCGCCGAACTGTTCTCGAACTCACGTTCCCCAAAATTCTAAAAGACCACAGCGTCACAATTTATTGTTTAGATTTTTTTTCAAACCTTTTATTCCGACTTTTAATTTTTTATTTTGGCCATCTTTCAGATATAGCATCAGCATTGAACAATTAATCGGAAGAAGGATACCTACTTGAGTTTTAGTACGTGCCTTACTTTTATGCAAATATATACAAATTTCATCGGTTAGTACCTATTCCATTTGTAGACGGACTTCCACTCCATGTTAAATCACCTTATCTAATTCATTTCCACCTCATATGATACTACGACACGACTACTATTTATTTGAGTGAATCGTAATACCTATCTTAACTGTGATATTCGAATGTGCCTGGTCTCATTGTGATCGCACTACACTAAAATCGTTTAGTGTTTATTGTAAAGTGATCAATAAGGTATTTTTTGTGTTATTTCTGTATCTTATTGCATAACTGCATAGTAGCGTGCGATAATTTTACTAGCGGTGATTCAATATTATAAATGCGGTGAGTGTTGAATATTTTTTGTGGAACTGTAACTTGAGTTGTAGTTCGTATGGAATTTTGTGAAAAACCAGTGCAGTGCATTTTCCTCGAAATAATTGTTGAAAATACATAATTTATTGTGTTTGTGTTCATGGTGTTGTTTGTCTACATATAGTTTGACTTTTCGCCAGTGACAACACAAGATTGTCATTAGGTCACGTTGACAAGTTCGAGCGGCAGACAAGAAGGCGGCATATATTCAAGAAGTTTTAATCAAAATAATATTTTCCTTATGTCGTAGAAGTAGTAAAATAAAGAAAATTTCCAAACGAAATGGCTTTTATTTAAATAAAGTTTTTTTTAATTATTTTTGTTGTTTTACTGAACGGGATCTGCGTGATTTTGGTAAGTGTTCATTTTTATCTCTCATACTAACCATTCAAGTACATAATATTGTAGAACTTTCAAGTATTCGGTGGACGATATGTTTTACCAAATAAATTAATTCCTGTTTGGGATTATATGCAATATTCATGGTAAGGAATAGGGAGATATTTTTATTTTTTATTCTTTTTGGACTTACGATTACTTGTGTTTACTTTTATTACTTAAACTTTTTGTTTTTTAGTGAATTTTTGTTCGACTTGGAGATTTTTTATTTAACTGTAATTTATATGTATGTCTATGGGTATCTATTTTACGTATAGTATTTAATTTTATTAATATTACATAGAGCGGGATTCGGGACTCTAAAAATAAGCCTTAGTCCGTTAATATTATGTCTATGTGACACTGTTCGTTGATTCTCGGTATCTGTCCAGTCAACTAACGGGACTTTAACAGAGCGGGGTTCGGGACTCTCAAAATAAGCCTTAGTCCGTTAATATTATTAATATGCGTAGACCGTTAATATTAGGTTTATGTGATACTGTTAGTTGATTCTCGGTATCTGTCCATTCAACTAACGGGACTTTAACAGAGCGGGATTCGGGACTCTAAAAATAAGCCTTAGCCCGTTAAATATTATTAATATTGCGTATGCCGTTAATAGGTATTCTGTTAATGTGATACTGTTAGTTAGACTCTCGGTACCTGTCCAGTCAACTAACGGGATCTTAACAGAGCGGGATTCGGGACTCTAAAAATAAGCCTTAGTCCGTTAATATTATTATTGCATATGCCGTTAATATGCATAAGCATGCATATGTTTATGTGATAGTGTTAATATTATTAATATGCATATGCCGTTAATATGCATTAGCATGCATATGTTTGTGATAGTGCTAGTTGACTCTCGGTACTTGTCCAGTCAATTAACTAGATTTTGTTTATGTGATAGTGCTAGTTGACTCTCGGCACTTGTCCAGTCAACTGGATCCTGACAGAGCGGGGTTCGGGACTCTCAAAATAAGCCTTAGTCCGTTAATATTGTTTTTGTATCTATTTGTATGAGGTGATGGTGTAAGTTGGCTCTCGGTCCTGTCCAGTCAACTCACTGGATCCTGTGAGAGCGGGATTCGGGACTCTTAAAATAAGCCTCAGACCGTTTATATTTATATTAGGGGTTTTTAAAGGGTTTTATTATTATATCTTTTTCAAAACATTATTTTTACAACATTTTTACTTTCGTAAATTCAGAACTCTCCAAGTCAGACAAATTTTTATTTTTATTTTGTTTCTGGTGTTTCTCCTCCAGAACGATGTCTGTGCTAGCTCCTATGGTTGGTGAGGACTACAGAACTTGGGATGATCAATTAGTTTTTGGGTCGCACGTTTGTATCATGTGGAAGTCTGTACACAAATTGTGATAATTTAGATGATATATCTATGGTATTATCGTTGGCTTATTAGCGTATATTTTCGATAAAGTCGAATATAACTTGTATATGGCACATGCTAAGAACTCAAGATATTATAACACTCGTCGAGCTAATTACGAATATAATGTCGGTGACATTGTGTGGCGGAAAAACTTTGCACTAAGCAATGCTGGTGCTTATTTTTCAGCAAAATTATGCCCTAAATTTTTTAAATCTAAAATAATTCAGAAACTGTCGCCTCTAGTATTCATTCTGGAAGATGAGAATGGAACTAGGGCAAGATAGTATGTTAAAATGTTAAGTAATGTTAGATGTTTTTTATGTTATGTGAATTTTAATGGATTTTTTTTAATGGAATTGAATTTTGAATTTATTTTGTTTACTTTTTTATTCTTTATTCTTGAGTGTAATTTAAAAATCTTTTTTACCTATATTTCATTGTTAACTTTGGCTTCAATTTTAATTTTTAATTTTTCTTTCTTTTACTTTGTTTTTTTATATACTTTCTTTTGTTTTTGTTCCGCCTCATTTCATTTCATTCACTTCAAACTTACGTTTTCTTTTGGTTTTTTTTTACTAACTTTCTTTTTTTTGTTTATGATTAGGTTAGGGTTAGGGTACGTTATTGGAGCAGTGGGCCGACTCCTAAAATAAGCTCATAAGGTCATGTAATGTCTAAATTGTTTTATTTTCTTTTATTTTTTTATTGGGTTTTCAGTATGTGGTGCAGTTGACCGACACCCTAAAAATAAGCTTTCGGGTCACTAGGGACATTTCTTCTTTGAGTTTGGGCCATTGGATCTTAAGTAGTCGTGAGCCCAAACCCATACTTTTGTTAGGCGAGTATATGTTTGTGTGAATTTGAATGTTGTGAATTGAGAGATGTATGAATGGGTGGATGACGATGTTCTGTTAGGTTGATGATTGGTTCGAATGGGGAAGTATATGTTCCATAACCTCAAAATTTTCTCTCTGCGTTCAAAATTTTATCTTGGTTGGGGGGATAATGTAGTGTTACATATCATCTTCATTCATTTTTCATGACTCATCAAACCTATTTCTTATTTATATCTAATGGACCTACTTTTATTGCCTTGAAAAAGAAAACAGAATTCAAAATTGGATAAACTGACAGAGAACGGAAAAAAGAGGAAAACCAGGACTTGAACTTGAGCTTGGAGAGAGAAAGGTGCTCTGACGATTTGTTAAAGGTGGAAAACCATATTATTTTCGTAGCTCCGTTGTTGTGAGGTATCACAAGTTGGTGGCCCGAACAAAGGCCCACTCACCGCCGTCGAACGTCCCCTGGATTGGGAGAAGGACAAACCCAGGACAAAGTTCTACGTTCTCATTTACCCTATTCGACAGGCAGAAGAAGCCTATCGACAAAGTATACGTTCTCATTTCCCTCTATCGACAATTTTCATTACTCAGAAGATCTTTTCCTCAGCAGCACTGTTTTATATACTGTATTAAAAAGTATCACCAAATTAACATAATTTCATTACAGCTTCCAGTCCCTCTCTCTCTCCCAGAAAGGTACTGTACGTGCGGAGGTTCATAGGTAGAGCTAGCCGGGGGACCTCCGTTACGTTACAACGGGCCTTCTCTCATAGAGAGAGAATGGGCCATAATCCACCACGCTGGCCCAGTGCGGGTTGGTGAATGTCCCATGTCCTTGACTTTTTGTGAAAAATTCTTGGACATGCCGGTTTCCTCACGATGTTTTCCTTCACCGTTTTAGAGCGAGTGTTAAATCCGCACATAGCTTAAGAAAGTCAGTGGTGCGGGCTCAGTGGGATTCGAACTCGGGTGCGTCGGATCGAAAGTCGCACGAGCTCCCACTGAGCCACACTCGCTCTTGCCACACTCGCTCTTGCATGCGTTTAACGATATTTATTAGCAAGAGCTTAGACGATGAATCAAACGTACATAATCTAACCATTGTTTTTGTTAATCAGCCATGTACCCATGTTGCTTCGTGAATTATTGCAAGTGCATGCAAATGCAGGTTGCAATCTAAATGCAAATCTCTTTACGGGCTAATTACGATCAAGATTGTTTTGTTGCGCTACTGTTCCGCGATTAAGCGTTTTCTATGTTTTATAGGGTTTTGCAATTTTGTTACTTGTTGTTTAATGATGGTCACAATGTAGGTAACATGCGTTACGGCGTGGAATCTGGGGTTTCTACCTACTGGTAATTGGATTAAAGTTCAAAGTAGTATATCTATTGTCTAATTTTATTTTATTTTCAAAGGAAAAGTAACGGCTAAGTCAATAAATTTGTAACAAAGTAAGTACATAGCTGAAGGCCAATTAAAAGTTTTCGCAGATATTTGAGGAAGAATGTAAGTACCATTTCTTTATTTTTTACATCTGACTGGGTCAGCGTTTGACCATGATCTCACCTGATGGGGAGCGACGAAGTTGTAGCACGCTTACCCAGTAAGTACTTGATCACTCTTGTTTTCAACACACACAGTGTATTATTGTGGAAACACAGTCGACGGCAAGGCGTTCCACTCCTTCGACGGTCGCACGAAAAAGGGTGATTCGAAACGCTTAGTGCGGATAGGCTGACGTTGTGCCGCCCGTCTGGTTGTAAAATGGTGATGGGGGATCAGATTGTTAAGTTCTTAAGCGCATTTTCCGTAGTATATTCTGTAGAATGCTGATAGGCTGGCGACATCACGTCGATGTACTAGGCTTTGGAGTTGTCGTCGTTGATGAGCCTTTTTGCGCGTTAATATTTTTTTTTTACGCTTATTAGATCTATGTTTGACCACTATCTCGCCTGATGTGAAGCGATGATGTGGCCTAAGATGGAGCACATAGGTCTAGAGAGAGAAGGCAGTTGAGCGGCTGCTCAGACCCTTCTCCCCGATGGACAATTATTATTAGACAATTAAGATCTAATAGAGTATAAGATGACTAAGGTGTCAATCATTATGTTGATTTAGGCATCAACAACTATGCTATCCATAATATGCGATTTATCAACACAAAAACGCTCTGGATTTTCTCAAAATCTTTATATTATTATTTTTTACAGTCTTTATGATGTAGCTGTTGAGGCGGTCAGCTCAAATCTCACATACAGCGGATGCGGGTTCATTCCCTGCTACGGATGAAGTGTTTGTGCATAGAAAAAAGATGCAAGCATTTGTTTTGTATGTGGGTGCTGGGAAACCATGGTTTCCGTAGTTCCTGGTTAAAAAGAAAATTAATAATTCCTAGATGAAGGCCACGATCATACTATATATTAATATAAATGCGAAAGTTTGTATGTAAGTGTGTTTGTCTCTTCACGCCGCAAGTGCTGAACGGGTTTGAGTTAAATTTGGAATGAAGATAGCAAAAGTATTGTATATGTTAGTCCAGGGAAACCGTAGGTGAAACTGCGGGGCGCAGCTAGTAGTTAATAGTTATTATTTATGGTTGAGCAAAGTTCATCATCATCATCATCAGCCCACATCAGTCCACTGCTGGACATAGGCCTCTCCCATAGCACGCCACTGAGCCCGATCTTCGGCTTTCCTTCTCCAGTCGCTACCAGCAACCCTACGTATATCGTCGCTCCATCTAGTCGCAGGGCGTCCTACACTACGTTTGCCGATTCGCGTTGAGCAAAGTTATTATATTTAAACTAGCTTTTTCCCGCGACTTTGTCCGCGTGAACGACAGAAGAAGCCCATTTTCGTATTTCTTACAAATCCATCTTAGCAAGACCTCCCCAGTATATGAGAGCGCCTAATACGAAGATGTCAAGGTGTATCTTCATAGTCATGATGTAACCGATCATGACGTAACAAACAAATAAAAAATTATAAAAAATTGTAAAATTTCAAACAGTTGAAACTATAGTCAATTGGATTGGATATTGACGTGACCGTCGATAATACAGTGCAACGGTATTACAGTACTGAGGGTTGGAACTTCATTACTGGAATGCTAGAGGGCGTTGAAGTAGCTAGATTTTGAGATTTTTAGACAGACAATTTTTTTATCTTTCGTATAAAATAATATTTTTTTTAATAAAAACTATTCTATGTTACTTCTCCTCCTCCAAGAATGTGTTCAAAGTGTCATGATGATCGGTTTAAGTAGTTTTCGCTTGAAAGCGTAACAAACAAACTTACATTCACATTTATAATATTAGTAGGGATGTCTAGGTTTACAATCAAAAAGTTTCGTAAACATGAAATGTTTCATTCACAGCAAGGGAAACATTTCTATTCAGGGTTCACACATAAATAGAACTTCATCTAGTTTCAAACAACGTTTCTAATCTACGTTTTGTGCAGTTGCAATCCACCTGGCACCCATAAATACGTGGTCTCCTCCTCTCCTTGCATACAAAGTATTGTTAGAATGGTTTATACCCTATAAAACCTTTGCTTGTGCACATACTTTGTGTTTAAACTGCGTGCTACGAGAGCTACGAGTGCTACGAATGCTACGACTGCTACGAGTTTTATAATGTCGTTTACTTTTGTGATTTTATAGTAGTAGGAAGATGTTTTTTATGTTTATGGGCACTCCCCATATAGTACATTTTTTTTAAGTTTGCCCGTTAGGTCAGGCTAAAGTCTCTAGGAACATACCTCCATGTCTTACGTAGTTTTTATTTGATAGTTTAATATTCCATTTTATTATACTTTTGTTGAGAATGAGGGTCAACAGCTACAAGCCGGACCCTCTCCTAGTGCTTCAATAAAGTGGTGCAACTTTATTCAAGCTTTCCATGGACTTTTTATGAGAACATAAAAAGCAATGTTTTCCCCATTTTGTTTCATTTGCCTACACTCGTGCACGTTAACGAACTCATAATGGCTAATATTCCACCGATATTACACATGATCACTCGAAATAAAACTTGTTTGGAAAATAAAACAAAATCGAACTGTTTCACTTTTCACTTCCCGCCAAAAAGTCCCCATAAAGTACCTTTCAAAGTTGCAGATTAAGTAATAGTTTCAGAGTTGTTATTGTATTTCTTCTTCTTGATATTGGCAACGCTATTTTTATTTGTCATCAAACTATTTTTATTTGTCATCAAACTATTTGTATTTGTCATCAAACTATTTTTATTTGTCATCAAACTATTTTTATTTGTCATCAAACTATTTTTATTTGTACTAGGAACGATGTTAGCAGTACTATTCATTAATAATACGCGTAAACGAATAAATCTTTTAAATGAACCAAAAGTAAGTAAAGTGTTATATACCCCGTTTTCAAAATATTTTATTTTTAAAAGACACTTTTTAATGCATATGAGATTATATAGAAAATATTACTGTTTCCTATAGACATTTTTGAAAGCTTTACAACGTATTTTCATAATTAATAGGAAACTAAATTAAAAAACGCAAATACCTACCAATATGGTGGCCAAACATAAAAACACATGTGTATTGTAAAGGCCCCTTCACCAGTATTGACACTGCGAGAGCGATGCGGGCTCGCTTTGTTTCCGTTTGCGAGTATATACGGAACCCGCGTTGTCTATTATCGCGGCAAACTAATCTGGGCCTTCACTGTCGCACTCGCCAGAGCCCTGTTTGCAATGCGATGCGATGCGATGAATCTGTTTGCGATCCAATGTTGCGAGGATATTGGTATTCTGGAATGAAACAGAAGAGGATCAATGCACTTCGATATTAGTCGGTGACAGGTGGATTCGCAACTAGGTCGTTATAATAGGATAAACGTTCCATCACAGCTTCACTATTTTATTAGGTGTATGTATGTGATTGGTTGACTGTGCTCTAGTCAGGATAAATTGAATCATTGACTCGTAAACGTGCTGCACTAAAAAAAAGGGGGAAAACATCGTCTCATTCGTCCCCATAAGAAAGAAGAAGAAGGATTAAAGAAGTAGAAGAAAGAAAAAGAAGAAAGAAAAATAAATTTGGTTTTCGAGTAATTGAGTGGCTCGGTGGTGTGGTTAAGGCGGCGGGACGGTATTTTCGTTTTTATTTTACAACAGACTGGGTCTGCGTTTGACCACAATCTCACCTGATGGGAAGTGACGATGCGGTCGAAGATGTAGCACGCTTACCCAGTAGATACTTGTCCACTCTAAATTTGAACACACCGAAATCGTTGGTATTCCAAATATGCAGGTTTGATCCCTGCCGGATTAATATCATTTTTACTTTTACTAATTAATTAAAATCTTACGCAGAAAGTCTGCTCTTCTTCTGTTTTTGGGGCGACGCATTTACGAGTCAAATTATCATTCTATAGTTACTATGGAAAGTTATTAAATCAGATAGTCCACAATATTAAAGAGTATGAAAGAAGGAAGTAATGGAAAGTTACCTATCCTTCGAAATATTCTGCAATAACAAAACTTATCTGTACGGTGAAGCAATGTAAGGTCATGAATTTTTACTGCTTTTTTCTGAGATATGTTTTTCTTTTTCAAAATCAATTTGCGATTTCCAATCAAGAACGGACGAAATTCCATCGCAAAGCGAGTATTACGAAATTCCTTCGCAGCATTTTTTGCCTCCGAATACACTTAGTTAACTTTCTCAATTTCCGAACCTTCAAGGAATTACGTACTTTTATTGCTTTAAACGCTGTAACAAGCGCCGGACGGACATCAAAGCCTGAGATAATCCAATAAGGTGTATTACAGGCTCTCTAGTCCGGATAATTTGGAGAGCACCCCACTTAATCAACGGCGATGGGAGCAAACTCCTCTTTATATTCGTCAGGTAAGAATATGAAGCGTTAAACTTAAAGCTGCACAGCATTGGTTAGTTATTCGTCGAAGAGAATTAAAAGATAGGAAGTCTGTCTATTTCTACTTGATCAAACTCTACCACTGCCGGTCAGAGAAAAAAAACGCGGTTACAATTGAACGGCAAAGGTACTAATCTTAGAGCGCTGCACTACATTATTATAAGGCAACAATAAACACTGCTAATGTTCCGTGAGTCAGGGGGTCTGGTACGCGACGTCAAGTTGTTTTATAGTCTTTGGATAAGAATGTCAAAATGTGAAGGTGATGAATTAGGATGAAAAGTTTTTGGTAAATGGGGAAGATGGCCCGCCGAGCTGCTGATTAGCTGAAATCAGGTGAATTTCTTAAAAGGTTTGATTGCGGGATCTTCAAAGATTGGTACTGAATTTTTCATATTTGATACTCTGTGAAGTATTCATCTAAAAATATTTGAAAGGGCATTGCAGTACTTAGACCATTCGACGTTTCTTAAATTAAAAAGCTTTGAAACTTTATTACATTTAGTAGGACGCCAAGGTAAGTAATATTACTAGAAGCTATATAAACATACAGTCATATATGTATTGACAGTGTATACAATAAATAATATAAGAGGGTGAGTTTTTGAACAGGGGTCCCATAGGCAACTACCCTACCCGTTAAACATAGAATATTTTTTGTTAGAAATCCATCTAGAGTTTTCCAAACCTAATAAAACTACCTGCATTTTGGGATTATTGGGCGAAAGAGCCGGTATTTTTTCCATACCTGGGTGGTATGGGATCATGATCATCATAGTTCCTGGTTCCCTAGATGCACATGGTCAAGATCTATGTATGTACGAGTAGGTCGCCTATTGTACCGACTGTTTATTAACTTCGTTAACTATTGTTTTTCCTGTGTGTTTGTTATTCAATAAAGCAATATTGTATTGTATTGTATGTAATTTTAGACGATATTTATTTATGCAGATACACATGTATTGTTATAACCTGCTGTGTTCATAAAACTCATCTTAAAATAATAGTACCGTTGCATTTGTAACTTGAGTATACTAATTCGATTTTATTTCTCTTTACTTCCGACGTCTGACGTCTTGGCGCCACGGATTAGTTCAGCGACCTCTCTTTTTCTATTTATCCACATCTTCCTTGTCGCAAGCGCCTTATCTCCGTCCTAACGGGACATTGAATTACGTTGTCACGACAAGATTAATGAGATTATGTCGATGTTTCTTTATCTGACGGCGCGGTGTAACTTTTGGTAGACAGTATCTTGGATTCGCATTTTTTGGAAAGGCACTAACAAATAGCGCTGCGTAATCATTCGAAAAGGCATTTAGTTCGTAATTCGAATGTCTCGTCTACATTGTTTGAACAATTTCAACGTTCGAATCATCATCATCATCATCAGCCTGTAGTCGTCCACTGCTGGACATAGGCCTCTCCCAACGAACGCCACTGATCCCGGTCTTCGGCTCTTCTCATCCAGTTTCTTCCGGCCGCCTTTTGCAGGTCGTTGCTCCACCTGGCCGGTGGGCGTCCTACACTGCGCTTGCCGATTCGCGGTCTCCACTCAAGGACACGTCTACTCCAACGGTTGTCCGTCCTTCGAGAGATGTGACCAGCTCATTGCCACTTCAGCTTGCTAATTCTATGGGCTATGTCGGTTACTTTGGTTCTCTGTCGGATTACCCCATTGCGGATCTTATCTTTCAGAGAAACTCCGAGCATAGCCCTCTCCATAGCTCGCTGAGCGACGTTGAACTTGTGGATCAGTCTCACTGTAAGTGTCCACGTCTCGGCTTCGTAGGTTATTACTGGTAAAACGCACGCATTAAAGACTTTTCAACAAATTAAAGACTTGACAACGTTCGAATGATTTGGACAAACGATTTACTTGTTGTTCAACAGCGCTCTCTAAAAAAAAATTAAAATCAATATTAAAATCGGAATCAAAATCAAAATAAAAAATTTCAAAATCATTGCAAAAATTCCAGGAGATTAACTCCTACAAACATACACAATACATACATAAAATTCTACCAGTTTATAATACTATTATTTATTAATATAGATATAGATAGTATAGATTCCTATACCTTTAGTTAGAACCGTAGAGTATACAATTATGTATACTCTAAGGTTAGGACGATATCGTACGATAAATTAATATGTAATTTAATAATTAATTAATACATTATTTTGTGTTAAAAATGTTTAATGTAATGTATTTTAATTTAATGTTTACAATAAAGCGTTCATTTATCTGTCTATATTTATTCCATTCAGTCAGTTGTTTTTCTTTAACAGCTTTGATTAAATTTAGGTACTGTCTTCTACATTACCTTGGTGTTTTTACAATTCTAAGTGATTATGGTAATCTATTTACGAGAAAGAATGAGAAATGCGAATGAAAAGCTACGTTTTATTGTTTGTTTGGATTAGATCTGTTTAAAGATTGTAATGAAGGCAGCATGTTTTATAGCTGAAGCTAACAAAGTTGTCCACCGTTGTTTCAATGTATAAGAGAACAAGCTGCGCCCCGCAGTTTTACCCGTGGTTCCCCGGGATAAAAAATAGCATTTTGCGTGACGAGTTAAGTAACGAGTGTAAGGTTTTAAAATAATATTTTATAAATAAATCTGTCCATGGCTGAATGGGTGACTCGGTCGTTGCCAACGTCAGAATGACAGTTCAAGAAGTGTCATTCTGACATTGACGCGAGGACAATTGATTTGGGAGATGAAAGGCAACACCGGATCATATGTGATTATTATATTTTTGTTCTCAGATTAAATTACTCTAGTGTTGTTGCTTCTTTAATTGCATAATAGGTGAGAATAAATTTTAATTTGAAGACTAGCATCGATTTTATTGGAACCTGAGCTATCCCTTCCCGAGTAACGAACTTTCCAGCCTCACAAAATTTCGCATTTAGAATATTAGTAGGATTTTATTAAAATGCTTTTCAAATCTCCACATTGTTTGGAATGAACTGTGGCAAAAAAGTGACTCATATTTTAGCTGTGTGTCCGGAACGAAAATGAGAGGAGTATTTTTATGTTCGTAAATTGTTTTGATTCAACAATAGTTGGTATATTTAATGGCATGTTGCTGCCATGCATCTAGATGTTAAATTAGGTATTCATTGCTTTTTCTAATAACTGTAATTTTTAAATAATTTAAAAAGTAAATAAAACTAAACTAAAAGATATTAAATACTATGTACATGCACATGGTATAAAAAATAAATAATAATGTATATTAAATCTGTACATTGCAGATATTAGGAAAAAATAACCATGGCCATATAGGTAGGTATTCATTGTAGATTAGCCGTAGGGTATTGCAGCCAGCAAAATTACTGGGCATATGAGACTTATCTAATATCTTATGTCTCGGGGTGACGAGCGCAATGCAGTGCTACACAGTGCTTTTTAAGGTATTAAACGTTCTGGGCGGCACTGTAATTATTATAGGCAGGCGTTGCGCTTACTATCAGGCGAACGACACGCTCGTCATATCACTCGGTTCCATAAAAAAAGATAAGATTGTTTTGTGAAACCCCCTATGAAGATGTTATGTTCAAATTGACCAAACCCTCTATAAATAAATAAAGATCAAAAAAAAATTGGGATTGCTGTGTTGCGGCGTGAAGTAACATTTTTTTCTGCTTTTATTTACAGACTTTTACTCTAGCGGAGTATGTCAGTCCCATCATACCCTAATCTAAATATTTACAATACTAGACTTACATACAAACTTTCGCATTTATAGTATTAGTGTGCATTCGTGTGATAAGTATTTGAGAACATCACTAAATAATGCTGCTTTAGCATTAAGTTCTCCTTTTGTACATTACTTGTAATAGTGCAATAAAGAATTAAATAAATAAATAAATAATGCTGCATAGAAAATGAACCACAACTGTAGCATTAAAGTTCATCTGAAACAGAGACTTGAAATACTATTTGAAACAACCGCAAAGTATAAGCGGCTTTAACTAGGCAGCTAATGTTACTGGTGGTCAGTTTTGAACAACTTTTAATATTGTTTGGCTCCAGTTTGGAGCGTATTTCAAAATATTATGTTGCTGGTCAGATCCTTAGCTTTTGTAACCACAACCATTGAGAGTGACTTTACTTAGAGCTCTACTACACACACGCTACTTTCTGCACATAAGCGATCGCTATTTTTAGCATCCGCGATTAGCATTCGTTTAATCGCGGCATAAAAATCACGCAGTCATGACGTGTCGGTCAAAGTAGGTTCTTACCCTAAGCCAATCAGTTAAATGGGCAATTAAAAAAAGTTGGCAACGGCATGCCACTTTATTCTGCCAAACTCGAAATCAGCGGATTTGTTCATATGAAAAATTAATTTAGTAAGCTTATCATAAATATATGAGAAAAAGAAAATGTGTTTCTTATTTTTTATCTACTTTCGAAATCAAGTAGCTAAAATAGTATGCGTATTATATCTCCTCTATGTTGAGGTACAATCAGCGAACTACCTAACCTAGTGCTAAAAAACTCGTATTTATTTCCACAAAAGAATTTCACAGTGCGTTTTTTGCATGATCCAGCTAAATACATATAAAACTATTCGCTAACATTCCTGCAAAATGTTCTACATAATGTACAATTAAAAATCCTCACCGTCGCTTAACCACAAGTCACCATCCGAAAAAAAAATAAACAAAGTATTTATCAAACATTGTAACAAAAATTGTAGTTGAAAGTAGAAACAAAACCGCGTCGCCGGGTTTTTGTTTTCCTACAACTTTTTGTCTGTGGTTTTGTTTGTGGCCGCTCGCCTTTTTATCTCGCCAAAGTTCCGCTTTCGCCGAGCTTCACTTCAGCTATTTGAATATGCAAAGTTGCGTCAACAAGCGCTTGCAGGTGAGCGAAAAATGGCTGCGGACAAAGATGATTGTTTATGGTCGCCATTTTGGCGGGAAGATTAAAGCTTTGAGGTTAGAAATCTGTTTGGAGGCATTAACAACCTCTTTGTTTAGGCTTTGTGATCTTTGGAGGTTTGTGCGGTTGAGTAATTCGATCGAGCGCTGAAAAAGCTTTTCAATTTTTTTATGTTTGTCAATGCATTTTCAATGATAATAGTGCGAACCAATAAATTATTTTTCAAAAAAAACTAAACCGACTTCAAAACCACAAATAGGCACTCAAAAGTGAAAAATAAATTGATATAATTATCATAAGCGCTACCCACTCATATACTTATTTGAAGTCGGTGCCAGCCAAGTCTATTAGGTAGCAGATAAATATGGCCAATAAAGAATTCTATTCTATTCTATTCTAAATACTATGTATATAGTAAGTACTACTTGTAGGTAGTATCTATCTAATACCTTTTAGACTTGGCTGGCACCGACTTCAAATATATGAGTGGATAGCGCTTATGATAATTATATCAATTTATTTTTCACTTTTGAGTGCCTATTTGTGGTTTTGAAATCGGTTTAGTTTTTTTTTTAAATAATTTATTTTACCCTTTTTAGTGCAAAGTAAGTTTTAATTAAATTAATTTAAAAGGTTTTTAAAGACAAGCATTTATGATCTAGCAGCCACATCATGACGAAGTTTAAAACGGGCTATCACAATTAAATTTATGTACAAAAAAAATTATGACTGTCCTATTCTCTGTTGAGGAGTTCCCACGCCGGAAGTCAATCCTGGGTGTATCAGCCATGTCATGGTGGAATTTAGAACAGGCTATTATGGTTAAATCCATTTACAAAATTTTGTGTCTGTACTATTCACCGTTGAGGAGTTCCCTCGCCGGAAGTCAACCCTGGGTGAAGCAGGTGAAGCAGTCGAATACAAACCTCCACCTTTAGAAAGTCGGTTACAACAAAAACAAGAACCGACTTGAAGATTAAACTTATATTTTTTTGTTTTGCTATTTTTTTCAAAAAGTGCTGCATGAATTTCGATAAAATTATATGGGACCACCTCTGAAGTATGACCTACCAATCAAAAAAAGAATCATCGAAATCCATTCATAATTGGCGGAGAAATCGCGTAACAAACACACAAAAAAAAAAACATACCGTCGAATTGTAAACCTCCTTCCTCCTTTTTGAAGTCGGTTAAAAAAAGCAAAGCGTTTTAACCAATGGATCGAAAAGTCATAAATTATATATCGTTGTATTCTTGAACCTTGAGCGTCAAAACTAGGTTTAAGTGAACCTGCATATCATGGTTGTACTGTAATCTTTCCCAGTTTTTTTTCGGCCACGTTTTCAGCCAGTATCAATAAAAAATTTAAGAAATCGACGTCTTTCAAGCATTGATTCTCTTCTCGTTCTCACAATGATTGATGTTTTTATTTTTGCTTTCATTGTTACACTTTGAATTTGGAGATTACGTTCGCATTTGTATTAATTAAGGTACGTTTCCACCAAACGACGAAACATTGAACAATCTCCTTGACACGCGCCAGCGAAATTACTGGGTATATAAGACTTTATCTGATGTCGCGCGTTCAAAAGTTCTGGGTGGCAATGCAGTTGTTAAGGGTAGGCGCTTACCATCAGGCGATCGGCTTACTCGTGTCATCACTCAGTACTATAAAAACAATACAAACACAGATACACTAAAAATAGTCCCAAACCAGGTCGCGGTGAATTATGACTTAATCTCTCTCCCCTGCCAGTCTCTATCTCACACTCTTTCTCTGGTACATCCCTTAAGCACATACCTCCATTATTCACTTATTAAATTAACTCAAAGTTCCAGATACACTTACGACTAACTTATGTTTATTAATTATCATATAATCAAATGTTAATTCACTCGAAAGGAAAGTCTTAAATCTCGGAATCTAACTCCAGACCAAGTCATGGCCATAGAACAATAAAGCTTAGCTGACATAAAAACATGTTAGGTAAACTGTTACCTTATAAACAAGTCAGCAAACAACAATTTGTAAAAGGAATTGGGGCGCAATTTTCACAGAGCTTTGTTTTGTTGTGTAAATTGTCCTATTGATTAAGTGTCGAAAATTGAGACCCGTGGCATGTTAGCGTTTGTCCTATTGTTTCAGTTTGTTTTGTTCGCTTTGATTTCTATTCAAATACACAAAACGATTACTTTGTGTCAAAGTCAGTGTGTTTTGTCACGGGTTTCACCTGTACTTTGTTTCCTTTATTATTTATATTATAAACACTGCTGCTGCTGCGCCCCGCCGTTTTGCCTTCGGTTTCCTGGGATAAGAAGTAGCCTGTGTTATCCAGGGTGTAAGCTATTTCCATTCCGAATTTCACTCAAAACCGTTGATCCGTTATAGCGCGAAGAAGTAACATTTACATAAAAACATTCGCATTCAAAGTTCAAAGTTTAACAGTTCTTTATTCAACTTTGGCATCACAGACACACTTATGACCGTCAATTATTACAATGACTACCACCATATCGAAAAAAGAACCACTACTCAGAAGATACTTTTTTTTAGTTCGCCCGTTTGGGCAGGCTAAAGTCTCTAGGACCATACCGCCATGCCTTACGTAGTTTTTATTTGATAGTTTAATATTCCATTTATTATACTTTTGTTGAGAATGAGCGTCATCAGCAACAAGCCGGACCCTCTCCTAGTGCTTCAATAAAGTGGTGGAACTTTATTCAAGCTTTCCATGGACTTTTTGGGACAACACAAAAAGCAATGTTTTCTCTATTTTGTTTCATTTGCCTACACTCGTGCACGTTAACGAACACATTATGGTTAATATTCCACCGATATTACACATGATCACTCGAAATAACACTTGTTTGAAAAACAAAACAAAATCGAACTATCACTTTTCACTTCCCGCCAAAAAGTCCTCAGAAGATACGGCAAGAAACTGAGGGCATTTTTTAGAACTTTTGTTTCAATATTTTATCAAAGAAAACTAACTATTACTTACATTTATATTTGTTTCTGACAATATTATGTTTGTAAGTGCCAGTTGGCTTCTTAGCAGAAGCGGAATGTTCCTGGATGCAAAGATAAAGTATAACATTACTTTATCTTTGGTTCCATGCATCTTTGTCTTTCAACTGCTATGCTATAATGTATGCTTTTTTCAATAGAATATTTTTCACACGCAATTTGAATTTACATTTTGGAATTTTATTGTAATGTATAGCATTTGTAGCATTAGTAGGATATATTAATTTATTCTAAGTTATTTTTATTTTATAATAATAAAATTCTTATATTTTAAATATTTCTCGTAAAAACTATGAACTTTTCGTACTTATGTCATTGCAGTTCCTTATTTCTTGCCATTGCTATCAGTTATATTACACTAACAAGAAAGTGATATATTAAAAAAAATATCTAACAACCACGTTTTTATGCACCATTTGAGGTTAGGACGGTATTGCATGCTAATAAATGGATTTAGAATGCATTGTCATCGAGTTGTGACCTACCCTGAAAGTTTCAGCTGGATAGCTAATTGTAAAGTGCTCGATATTTGAGTTGCAGGACCTGGAACGATAGATAGACAGACAGACAAACGGAAAGTGACCTAATAAAAACTTGATAATAATAAAATGATTGATTGTGCGCCTTACTAGTAACTATACCTATATATATATATATTATGTAACTGAATGACGAGACGAGCTGATCCTTTGCCTGATGGTATACGCCAGCCCATAACAATAACAGCACCACCCAGAAGTTTGTTTTGCAAAATCCTGCGCTCGTCACCCTGAGACAATTAGCTGTTGAGTGTCACAATACCTAGTAATTTCGATGGCTTTCATGCCTTTAAGCCGGAACAAAGTAATGCTTGCGCACTACTGCTTGGCGGCTGAATAACTGGCAAAGCGGTGGTACCCACCCAGACGGCCTCTCGCATACGAGAAACCTACTACCTATATTTCAAAGTCCTTTAGACTTTAGTCCTATGATTATACTTAACATTTAGACTTTAGTCCTATGCTTACACTTAACATTTAGACTTTAGTCCTATGATTACACTTAACATTTTAAAGCATCAGAAAGGCATTAATAACATTCCACCGATTCTAAAATCCAAAGATCACGAGGGCCGCAAAGCTGCGAACAAAAATAAACAGTTAATACTAACAAATGGGAGGACATTTGGCGCACAAAAACGCGGGCTGGACCGTAATTGATTTAATTTGTACGGAGTCAAAACTCTGGGAGAGGTGCCGGCCGGCTGGATCGGAGGCTTTTCCACTAGATGTAAAAAGTCGCTTAGTATTACAATACGCGTAAGTAAAAGATCATATACAGTTATCAAAGCGCTTGATCGACTGCATTTACATATTTAATTTGGCTCTATGAATGCAGCGACCTTAGATAAAGATAAAGATAATTTATTTGTAAAAACCTGGCATTGCACACATGACTGCATGCAGGGTCTTACTCATTAGGTTATTGCACTACATTTCTTAGCCCTATTGACCGTACAAATAATATATTTTTAGAGAGATTGCTCACAATTTAAACATAATATAAAATAGTAGTACAAATGTCAAGCAAGGTCTATGTAAAAATTTTAGAATAATCATTATCAGATAAAAGTCATTGTCATTAGAATTTGTCAGTTAAATATTCAGAGATGTCATAATATTTGTTTGCAAGTATTTTTTACCTTGTAAATGTAATAGTTAATAGGTTGCCTATAGTTTCTGTTGCAATGAATTTTGAAACACCATACATTTATTACAAACAGGAAACCATGCAACTCAGTTTCAAGCCGAAACTTCTGAGTAGTGGTTTTTTTTACCTTAGTCATTTGCGTCTGTTATGCGTAAACTGAATAAAGAGCTTTTGAATTTAAATTTGAACTATCTATAGATAATAATTATTTTTTATTTTATTTTATTTATTTAGATAATCTAACAGCGTCACATAATAATACAAACTAGAAACAAATAAATTTAAAATAAGGTCAAAACAGGATTACACAATTATTCTTAATATAAATGAGCAGTAACAGCTATGCTTTATACCAGCTTGAGAAAAGTTGAGTGTATCTGCGTGTGAGGGTGTAAGGGTGTGTGTGTGCGAGGGTGAGGGTGTGTGTGTGTGAGTGAGTTATGTATTTGTTATCGACTAGATATAGTTCAATTTTTAAAAATTCGTTCCCAATGTACAATCACCCTTTCATGTATATTTTTTTGTTTTTTTTTTTGTCGAGTGCGTTTTCCCATTTGTTTTCATTAAAGCTTTCACCGGCGACGTTGTGACAAACAGACGTGTTTAATTGATCGTATTTACATAAAATCTCGGAATAAAAACAATGTCCCATGATGTCGTAGAGCGCATTGCTAAATTGCTCTGAAAAAACAAAACTCAATAGGACATGCATTTCAATTGACCTCTTATGTAGGTTTTGCGTCTATTTTGTCTCATCATCGTCATCATCAGCCCATCATGTTCCCACTGCTGGGACACGGGCTTTCTCTCATAGAGAGAGAATGGGCCATTATCCACCACGCTGGTCCGGTGCGGGTTAGTGGATGTCACATGCCCTTGACTTTTTGTGAAAAAATCTTGGACATGCCGGTTTCCTCACGATGTTTTCTTTCACCGTTTTTAGAGCGAGAGTTAAATCTGCACATAACTTAAGAAAACCAGTGGTGCAGGGCCAGCGGGATTCGAACTCGGGTGCGACGGATCGAAAGTCGCACGTGCTCCCACTGAGCCAACACGCGCTTTCTCTATTTTGTCTCATGTCTACCATACTGATGTCTTCAAGATCCCAAGTAATTAATAATTAATATTAATTTCATTTACTCAGGTATCAAATTAGTCATCATAATTAGGAAAACATAATAAATGATAATAACTTTCATCATTATCAGCAAATTACGTTCCAACTGCTGCTTCATGAGGTCAGTTCGGTTTGTTTATAATGTCACAAGCAAGACTTAGGTAGGTACATTTTGGCGGCTTTCCGATGTTTTATGACAGTTTTCTCTACCTCCAGTCAATTAGCATAACTTACTTGCAAAAATCAGTTTGGCTGGACTTTAAAGTTCAATGCATAGGGTTGAAAGTCGCGTGAGTTATAGTTTGGCCACTCGCTCCTGGTATTACTAATATCAATACAAAATAAAACATTTTCACATATTCATAAAAATACTTCTATTAATAAACTATCTACATTCTTTCCCAATACCTCAAATTCGAGCTCTAAATGATCATTTCCAACAAGTCAAAGTAAACGCCGTCACTTATTACCCGAAGAAGTATTATTAAAAAGTTAAAAGCAACAGCCCGGGGAGCGCCGAGTGTTCGTTCTCTCATTATTTATTTAAAACGGAATCCGATTGTCGTATGTACGATGGATCGGATGGTGTGGGTAATGAGAGGTTAGAAGAGTAAGGAGTAACAGTATTTCGTGGCCGCTTTTTTTAATTCGTCTTCGCGACTGACTGTATGTTATTACATTATATAATATTAGGTATGGTTTTTGGGTCTCAGCATGAGTCAGTTGACTATTTTAAAAAAGGAAACCTTATTGTTATTCTTACGTTATATTATGTAGGTTATTTAAAAAAAACAACAATGTTGACCGCCGATGGCCCGCCTTTATCAGTAGTCCCGTTACAGTCGGAATATGTAAGAACTGTAAAGACCCAATGCAAAGACCTATGACAAAAATACTTTGAAAAAGATCGACCGAGAAAGAAATCTAGTTGCGGACTATACAACCTCAAATCACGGCATACCTCTGGATTGATCAGTCTTCATTTAATCGGAGTGTACTAGTAACTGCTCTCAGGCTCCGTTCCGGACACATCCCAACCAATAAGTTTGCATTTTTAATGAAAATTGTTCAATCGCCCTATTGTTATGTATGTGGGTCTCTCGAAGATGTTCAACATGTATTGATGGAATGTGTGCGAACCGCCAGTGAAAGATATGACTTAATTGGTCAGTCCAAAATTGTAGATGTCGGACAGTGCAACTCAATTTTTGCCTCACCTCTGTCTGACCAAACTTAACAGCTATATTTCCTAGCTAGATTGGGTTAAGTGGTCGCTAAGCGACAAAACACTTCAATGAATGAAAAAAAAAATTAGGTTATTTATTTCCTCCAAAATTAAATTTCTGCTTTCATTTGACTATAATTTTTCCAAATTTTGCTAGAAGCATACTTGCTTTGTAATTGTGTATAAATAGTGTTTTCATACAATATTTTGCTGAATCGTGGCAAGGCAACTATCATTTCTTGTTGTTTCTGGGGGCAAATGCAACTCTTCCATTGGTGTATAATTATTTAAACGATACGTTGATCTTGGATTCTTGTATTAAATATGCAGTTATCAGTTCCACCATTTTATTTCAATTTTAATCTACCTAGCTATTAAGTTTCAGAGATCAATAGTCATATCGCTTGCTCTCCACTTTTGCACCAAATACAACGCCAGACAGAGTGCTTTTAAAACTTAACCCTTATTTCCTTACTTTGAGCACTTTAAGGGATTACAAGAACACCGGCCGGTGTGAGAGTGCCTTAAGATTCGCCTATCGAAAGATGCTGACGTTTGGACTACCTTTCTTCATATTTAACTTACGAAACACAATGAATGAAATGAATCAATCTCTAATCTATTTTCCCCCTTTTCGTATCGAAAGTTCTGGTTGTGGTTCCAAACCAGGCTTTTAAATTTAGGTGCTTGAAGAACGCCATCAAAAATGGCTTGAGAAGCTCTATTTTTAACCGACTTCAAAAAGGAGGAGGTTTACAATTCGACGGAATGTTTTTTTTTTTTTGTTTGTTTGTTACGCGATTACTCCGCCAATTATGCATTGATTTCGATGATTCTTTTTTTGATTGGTAGGTAATACTTCAAAGGTAGTCTCATATAAATTTTATCGAAATTCATTCAGTAGTTTTTGAAAAAAATTTCAAAAACAAAAAAGTATAAGTTTAATCTTCAAGTCGGTTCTTGTTTTTTTCGTAACCAACTTTCTAAAGGTGGAGGTTTGTATTCGACTGCTTCACCTGCTTCACCCAGGGTTGACTTCCGGTGAGGGAACTCCTCAACGGTGAATAGTACAGACACAACATTTCGTAAATGGATTTAACCATAATAGCCTGTTCTAAATTCCATCATGACATGGCAGATACACCCAGGATTGACTTCCGGCGAGGGAAGTCCTCAACAGAGAATAGGACAGACATGAAATTTTTTTGCACATGCATTTAATTGTGATAGCCCGTTCTAAACTTCGTCATGATGTGGCTTCTAGATCATAAAAGCTTGTCTTTAAAATCTTTTTGAATTAATTTAATTAAAACTTGATTTTCACTAAAAAGGTTAAAATAAATTATTTTTCAAAAAAAACTAAACCGACTTCAAAACCACAAATGGCACTCAAAAGTAAAAAATAAATTAATATAATTATCATAAGCGCTACCCACTCATATATTTGAAGTCGGTGCCAGCCAAGTCTAAAAGGTAGTAGATAAATACTACCTAGAAGTAGTACTTACTATATACATAGTATTTATCTACTACCTATTAGACTTGGCTGGCACCGACTTCAAATATATGAGTGGGTAGCGCTTATGATAATTATATTAATTTATTTTTTACTTTTGAGTGCCATTTGTGGTTTTGAAGTCGGTTTAGTTTTTTTTGAAAAATAATTTTTATTTATTTTATTTATTGAATCTGCTATCTGCTAGTTCTTAAAATAAGTTACAGATTTTATTTACTTATTCTACGGCCCATATAAATATATACTTTAGAACTGACTTATATAAAATTTATAGATATTTATGTGACACGTTTTGTCGGCGACGTGTGACGCAGATGCGCAGTGTCAACGGTGACGCTTGCAGCCGTCCTCTGAATAGTCGAAACACGACACCCTTTGGCCAGAATTCCTCACTCACGTAGCGTAGGTCGACAGATGTTCAGTGGGAACTCGCACCAAAAATGAATTAATATGTAAGAGCATATGTACCTAATGCATAGACACCACAGACCCTACTGTATATACCTTCCTATATAATGTATACACCTTATTTTTAGACCCCAAAATTCTTTTAAAACCGTCGTAAAGTTTTAGCAAAGTAATAACACTTCTCAAGAACTTAGCGAACACGTTTAAGCATTTTAGTCCATATTACTAGCAGTACATGGCAGTAGTGAGCCACATATTTCAGTGAAGTAAACTGTACGTTCATAGTATTCAGTTCTGAACAGGAAAGTTCTATCTAGATACGAGGCACCTTCATAAAGTTTGCTTCATATGGCCAACGCCGTAAACATAGAGCATTTAGAAGTAAGATATTACTTCTAGATACTTACGATGTTTACGGTGCCATATGTTTACGGTTGGCCATATTTTTATTTATTTATTAGTCACCAAGCCGTCATAGTGAATTGAGGCCCAGTCCGTGCAGGCGTGCTGCAGGGGAGCTGCCTCTCGCCGGAGCTGTACGGACTATATACCATATCCCGATCCTGGAAGAACATTTCCGGCCAGGAGAACGGGGTATCATGCCCGCATTGTACGCTGATGACAGTGCGTACTTTGCCTCATCTGCCAGTTCAACCGTCAACACACAAACTTTCTCATTTATTTTATTATATATATATTTTATTGATTATTTATTGTTTAGTCTTTATCAAACGGGCAAAAGGCTTTATTTGGCTCTCGTAGTAGGTCTCTCGTATGCGGGAGACCGTCTGGGTAGGTACCACAGCTTTGCCATTTATTCTGCCGCCAAGCAGTAGTGCGTTACTGTGTTTCGGTTTGAAGGACATTGTAGCCAGCGAAATTACTGGGCATATGAGACTTAATATCTAATGTCTCGGGGTGATGAGCGTAATACAGTGCTACGCAGTGCTTTTTATGGTATTAAAAGTTCTGGGTGGCACTGCAACTGTAATGGGCAGTCGTAGCAATTACCATCAGGCAAACGACTTGCTCGTCTCATTACCCAGTTCCATAAAAAACACCAAAAACACTACACTTACTAAAAACTTCACTACATACAAGTTGGAAGAATTCAACAAACTATTGACCATTACCGGATATAAAATAGCCCAAATACTCTATAGCCGACTATTAGGGTACACTACCACTGTACCTTACGTTATGGGTGTTTAAAACTCTCCTCATCAGATATTACTCGCAGCTGGCATGTAGTGTAACATTATCTTACAGTAGAGCATCCCGTACGTGATGTTCACTCGCTCAAAGGGAAAGTTCCGCCGCGTGCCGCATTGTTTACACGGACAGCCTGATGTTACCTAAATTGGCATAAGTAGAATGCTGGAAGAGATATGCTTGGAAAACAGCGAGAAAAGAGACGTCGAAACTTTCAACGATGGCTACACTGTCCTTTGTAACCGACTTAAAAAACGAGGAGGTTCTCAATTTGGTTGTACTTTTTTCTTTTCTTTTTTTGGTTATGATATGAGGTAGATGGTGGGACGACTTGGACTTGTATAAAGAAGACTGGACTACAAAGGCGGTCAATCGTGAAATGTGGAAAATGGAAGTGAGGTATTTGCTCTGCAGTGGGACGAGTCAGGCTCCATATAATAATATTTTTTTTTTATGAGGCGGAACTGGCAGGTGCCGAGGTCTCATATCATAGACCGGTTCTCATCCATTAAAAATTCACCTCAATAGCCCAATCATAAGTCATTTCTATATCTCCAATAATAGTCCTCGCACTTATCGGGGGCTGTCTTTGATTGCATCTTCTTAATGATGCACTTCCGAGACAGTCCCCGATAAGTGTTTCCCATTACACATCTAATTTAATGCTGTAAGAGGCTCTACGTGTTGGACTCATGTCCCCGCGCAAGCCTTCCAAAGGACCGGGTGTATAACCCGTGAGAAAGAGCGACGTAATAATAATATTATTTTTCTTTTTTGTTACCTCATAACTCCGTCACTTATAAACCGATTTTGACAATTATTTTCGCGTTGGGATCCGTATAGCTACGAAGTGGTCCGATATAAATTTCATCGATATTTGACCGTGGACTTCGAAGAATCTTTCAAATCGGTTTATAAATGACGGAGTTCTGAGGTAACAAACATAAAAAAAAGAAATACAATCAAATTGAGAACCTCTTCCTTTTTTGAAGTCGGTTAAAGAGAGAAAATCACAGAGATAGGATCACAAAAATCGATACCAGTAGTTTTTAATAAATAGCGAACATTCATACCTACGAGTGTGTAATCTAGGTATAGGGAGTGGGTAAGGACTATGAAGTTCTACTAACTGTCTTTTTCCTGTACTACAACGAAATACCCTATCTAGTAAATTCAGCTAGAGTCTCTGTGCGAGTGTTTCGGGCACGCGAGGTGGGCGATAAATCCAGTGCTTTGTGCTCCTCCAGCGGCCGCGGTTTTTTACATTTTCCGAGCTCAGCCGCAGATCTCCTAAATTAAATGGAACAATAGTGGAATGGCTATCTTTATTCGCAAAAAATGCGCGTACGAGGTACCTTTGAAATATGTTTGTTGGAAAGTTAAATAGTCGTTAGAGGCACCTAGAAACGTTTAACGAGGTTTGATTTTATTACCGTATTAAATAGTGTCTTTAGAGTAGGTTATAATAAAAGAAAACTGAATTAATAGCATTCTACTTACTATTTATAAATACACCATTCTAGAAAAATGTAGGTAAATTAACTATTAGATCATCATCATAATCATCAGCCCATTACGTTCCCACTGCTGGGACTTGGGCCTTCCCTCGTAGAGAGAGTATGGGTCATATTGCACCACGCTGGCCCAGTGCGGTTTGGTGGATGTCACATGTCCTAGAATTTTTGTGATAAATTCTTGGACATGCCAGTTTCCTCACGATGTTTTCCTTCACCGTTTTTAGAGCGAGTGCTAAATCCGCACATAACTTAAGAACGTCAGTGGTGCGGGGCCAGCGGGATTCAAACTCGGGTGCGTCGGATCGAAAGTCGCACGTGTTTCCACTAAGCCACACTCGCTCTTTATTAGATATTTTTCTTAAATTATTTTATGTTGGTTGTCGTCTTTATTATAAAGTATGACGTCCCATTAAGGACGGTGCAATTAAACCGATACACCCCTATAAAATGCAATGCTCCGCCTCACATTAGGCATTCAGACGTATTTATTATGCACTACGAAACCCCTTACGGGTTTACCCGTACATTTATACTGCTTTTGTGTAGAACGAAATAAAACTAATAATAAGATAGTACAAAATTTTATGATCAAAGCATTGTTATTATCTTATGCAAGTATACAGATTTGGTAACATATTACAATACCGACCGACGCCGACGCTGCAAATGAATGCAATGGTTCTTTTTTAACCCCCGACGCAAAAAGGAGGGGGTGTTATGAGTTTGATCACTATGTGTCTGTCTGTATGACTGTCTGTGACACCGCAACCACCGCCACCACCGCTCTTAAACTGGTTAACGGTTGCGGTTTTTTTTATTTGAAAGCAGGTTTTCTAGCGGTGGTTCTAAGACATGTTTTATCAAAATCGGTTTAGCCGTTTTTTACTTTTTATTGGTTTTTTGTGTCGGGTTTTTTAATTTTAGTTTTTTGAAATTCACTTGTGATTAACTTGCATTGGAATAGTAAATATGTAGGTATATGCAACTCAACCGTAAACCGTCAGTAATACATCGAAACACAACACTACTTTTATTTCTATTCCTAGCTCAAACAGCAAGTCTCGAGTGAAAGAGATAGACATCAATCTTTTAAATAGAAAGGAGTCCTTTTCCCCCGGGTATTCACAATGTACCGTTAGAGCTTGTTCTCATTAGTAGGTGAGGCAGATAAAATCAAACACCGAAAATCGAAATCTGACAATAAATAATGTTATGAAATGTAAATTTTTTTCCTATTATTTTATCGGTAAAAATAAAACTGATGATATAACGAGCGGATTACAGTTAATACGTTAGACTGTAGTAATAATCAGCCTCCAATAGCCCACTGCTAGATAAAGGCCTCACCTTATAAGCGCTCTGAGCCCGGTCTTCGGTAATTCTCAATATGTTTCTTCAAGCCGCCTTTCGCAGGTTGTCACTCCATATCCCAACGTAACTTTATATTATACAAATATATAATTTTCAAAAAGATAAATACATTGATACTATATCAGCTTACAGACTGTCAGCTATATACCTGCAGACTGTCTGATTTGTGTCAGTTAAAATCCGACATTGTGGGAACCAGCTCCGGTACATTGTGAAGACTGAGCGGAATCCTTGATGCATCCTTTTCAATGCACCCGCTTTATACGTGAATACCAAATTGAAAATTTATATGGATCAGCCTGAATACAGTGATGTAATGGAGATATTTGATTCTACAGTTTGAAGATATTCTTTTGTGTCAGTTAGCTCTTTATTCGTTTTCTTTTCTTCGGATTTTATAACACGGCGGGAATTCTTTTGTGCCAGTTTATTAAATGGTGTTACATTCAGGCTAAGGTGTCTTTAATTTAAAGGTTACATTATCCAACACAATAGATTTTTTATATTGTCTTCTGCTCTTAATGATTATTGTATGAACTGCAAATGGCAACAGCAGCCCTTAAATCAACTATTATATGATACGTGTATTTTTTATTTGACTTCAAAAAAAGGAGGAGGTTCTGTATTCGATTGTATGTATTTTTTATGTTTGTTACCTCAGAACTCCGTCATTTATGAACCGATTTGGGTTGGGAGTTTGGGTTGGTTTGGTTAATTATTTTTGCGTTGGGTTCAGTATATGTAGTTACGAAGTGGTTCCATATAAATTTCATCAATATTTGACCTCGGACTTCGAAGATACATTGAAGTCGGTTTTTTTTAATAAAATATATACATGTTTACGCATCTGAATAATGAGACACAACAATAAATTGCAGTGCCATACAGAAGTTTTAATACCATATTATACTCTATCACTGAGGTGACGTTAGGCGGAGCAGACTTACTTCCGGCGACCGCATCTACCTATATCAAAGATCACAGGCCGCGTACAGTGTAAGAAGAACTCCACCCATTACACCGTAGCGCGCCATGACCGTAACTGTACCTAATAAAGTGGAGGGGAGACGCATTAAAGTTGTTAAGTAGCTCTAAAAGTAATATCCTCTTTTCCATTTATATAGGTTAATACAACTGTTTCCTTTGTAACAATATAATAATAGACAAAACAAATTGTTCCTCATTACTAAGTCTTTTATCGAAGCTAATTTTGACTATAAGTGCTATAAGTAACATGTAAATGTCCCTATTTCAATACGTCTGCCAGGCGCCTGACGTTAAATACAGGGTGTCCGATGATGGCATGGCTTTCCCTGGCCTATCGAAGAAAACGTAAGGTCCTTCCTATGAAGAATCAATCAAGGATGATCTTAAATATGACCAAGAACTATTTTGTCTTTATTTTTCTTTAGTTGACGGTTAACCTAATAATTTGGTCTATTATCCACACATTTTTTAATATTATAAATGCAAAAGAAGCTCTATCTCTCTGTTTGTTACCTTTTACTGACAAAATTGCTGAGCCGATGTTGATAAAATTTGGCACACAGATAGTTTGTATCACGGAAAAGGACATTATTTTGTATCCCAATTTAACTTATGTTTAAATAGCTGCGATCGATGATCGCAGCTAATATTTATATCTGCTACTAGTTAAGCTATGGTGCTATGGTGTTTGTCATAGATTAAATCTTCTAATACCTACCAATCACTTTTAATTTTATATGCAGATAATTTGTATCAATAAATAAGGATAATCAACTGAGTTAGATGTCTCTCATATCGTAATATGTCAATTGAACTTGATATTCGAATGAAACGAAAATATCGCCAACGTATCTTTTACATATCAGAGGCCCTTTCATAGATTGTCAGCTTTGACGAATAATTATACGTGCATAAAGGGAAAATGCGATAGACCGACCGGCGACGTTCACATATGATTTAAAATTAGTACAATGATACGTAGAAATACCAGCTTTTTGTTTGTTTTGCATTTTAACATCTCCTTGGAAACTACAAATACGCTAAAATATTCAAACAACAATACAAAGAAATTGATATATTAGAAATAGGTATAGATAGGAGCTTGAACGAATAAAAAAGGCATACGGAATCTCACTAAGCAACAACTGAAGCATAGCAATAGCGGTGACGTTATGTCTGTTTGAGTTGACGGAGGGCCGATGTCCAGCCGATGTGACGGCCGATCGGCATAGGACGTGATGTGCGTGTGGCTTGTGTATGAACGAGTGGACTGGCATAGCTTGAGTGCTTCACTTTTGAATTTGGTGACGCGACCTTTTTTGATTCGTTCAAGGGTAGGAGATAAATTTGAATTTAATGTATGGTATAATTTCTACGAAGGGGTTCTGTAATTATTTTCACCATTATAAAATTATAAACGCGAAAGTTTGTAAGAATGTATGGATGTATGTTTGTTACTCTTTCACGCAAAAACTACTGTATGGGTTTTGATGATATTTAGTAAAGGTAGCTGAAACCCTGGATGAACACATAGGCTACTTTTTATCCCGGGAAACCGCGGGTGAAACCGCAGGGCGCAGCTAGTATAAATATAAACACGTCCAACAATCACATACCTACATAGATCCTAGACCCTAACTAGAATTATCTGTATCAAGAGAACTATACTTTTAGAGCGAGTGTGGCTCAGCGGGAACTCGTGCGCCTTTCGATCCCCACTCGGCCCTGCACCAATGACTTATAGTTAAGTGCAGATTTTGCACGCTCGTTCTAAAACGGTGAAGGAAAACATTGTGATAAAACCCGCTTACGCGCTTTGGAGTGGTAGGCTCTGGCCGTGGTTGTAATACCACCCACCGAACAAAGCCATGCCGTCAAGCGGCTTAGTCGTGTTTCGGGATGATGTTCGGTGAACCATCGGGGAGACGGGTCTGAGCAGCCGCTCAACTGCCGTCTCTCTCTAAATCTATGTGCTCCATCTTAGGCCACATCATCGCTTCACATCAGGCAAGATAGTGGCCAAACACTATTAAGTGAACACTATTAAGTGTAAAAAAAAAACAAAAAAAACTAGGAACAACGAGAACTCACAACATCCATGCAGACACGAAGCAAATACTTGGGCACAAAATTTGTCCCGTAGCGGGAATCGAACCCGCATCCTCCAAGGTATGAGATATTACCGAGTTCAAAGAAAGTAAATTCAAATTACGCGTTAAGAATGTTCTAATGAGAAAGCATACTATACTGTTCGTAATTACATAGAAGACAAAGATGCTTGGATTATTCCACTTCTGCAAAGTAGCCAACTGGTACATAAGAAACATAACATTGTAGAAACCCATAAATATTTAACATTATCTCTAAAAAAATGCCCCTCAGTTTCTTTCCGTATTCTTTCTGTATTCTGACTAGTGGTTCTTTTTTCGATGCGGTGGTAGAGTCATTGTGATAATTTGACGTTCATAAGTGCGTCTGTAATGCCAATATGATTAAAGAGATTTTGACTTTGACTTTGATTAGCTGACTCGCCCAACCACTACCCTGAGACTGTCTTGATAAATTAAACTTTCTGAGAACTTAAGTATTTTTTGTTTATTTTCTTATGGGCTAACTATCTCGTAGCAACCGTAGCTCGCCGTAGCGACATCCGCCTTCGTAAGCCACAACAACGTAGACGCTGCTACGAACTCTCATAAAGATTTAATTTCGACTATAAATTTTAAACTTGTTGATGAATAAAGTATTTTAATTACATTTTGTAATAAATATCACCTTTTCACCGCTTACTTATTTATACAAGTTGTAGAGGCGCAGCATAGCAATTTTATACGAAGACAAAATTTCTCGGAACATTTTCTTTCCCAATTTTCTTTGGCTTTCTCAATTTTTGCCGAACTTTTGTGCTTCGCCCTGTCCATTAGCTGCTACAGTTCAAGGGCTGGTGACTTGATATCTAGTCGTTAACGTTAGGTATTATTTTACGTCGTCGATGTCCTGTTAGTTTAGTAATTTTTGGAGTGAAATTCTTCTAAAAATATATATAGTTTTTTTTCTATATTTTTAAATAAAATTTTGCATTAAAAATCTTAAGATATATTTATAGTTCCCAATTACCTAAATATATATAAAAAATATTTATTTATCTATATATTTATTATTCATTCATTCTTTTATTTATTTAGTTTTAATTTATTTGTTAATAGGTACATTTTTATTATGGAACTGAGTAATAATACGAGCAATTCGTTTGCCAGATAGTAAGCGCCACGCATGCCTATAATAATGGCAGTGCCATCTTACAGTTTTAATACAATAAAAGTACTGCGTAGCACTGCATTGCGCTCATCACCCCGAGACATCAGATATTAAGTCTCATATGCCCAACAATTTCAAAGTCAAAGCCAAATATATTTTAAAAAATAGGCACAAAAGTGCACTTTTAAAGGTCATAAACACATGATACAAATAAAATATGTTAAAAATTGTAACTTATGTTAACATGACTTTGAAAAAAAGGTAATTATGTTTACCCATTTCTTTCCTATACTCAAATTGAAGTCTGAGTGCTGACAAGAAATGCGAAAACTGACTCTACCAGTGCTTCGGAAAAACGCCCGTTAGAGAACATAGCACCAAGAAACTCTGCGGGGATGTCTTTCTTTCAGCTCTTTTAAAATGTCTCGAAAATAACAATGAACAATTACGTATTAATTAGAATTAACAGAATGTCAAACAAGAAATGCGAGTGAGATGTCCCATAGTCATAGTATCAGTAATACAAAAGTATAAATAAAATATAAGTAGGTATGGCAGTAGCAGTAGGAGTGACTAGACCAGACCAGTCCCCGCAAGCAGCACCCGTTCACGAGTATGACGTGTGGACCACCCATCACATTTCGCTGGTTACAATGCCCTTCAAACCAGAATAATGCTTGCGCACTGCTGCTTGGCAGCAGATTTACTGGCAAAGCGGTGGTACCTATTCAGATAGCTTCCCGCATACGAGAAACTTACCACGAGTTGATATTTATTTTTTGTTGTCACGTTTTTTTTTTTTGTTGATTGTTATCGTTTTATTTTTACTTTTCACCAACTCTGTACGCGCCCGTCAACTATGTACGTGTATACTTAGTTACCTATAAATGGAAACTTTTAATTAGCCATAATTATTTAGTTAAATTATCAATGTGTTGTAACTAGCTATTAGAATCCCGAATAAAATAAAATAAAAAACAAAATTGTATTTTAACATCATTTGGAGGCGACGTGTGACCAGAATGCTGGCTCATATTTGGGTCAAAAAATCAGCATTGATATTCAGCGTGGCAATGCGGCCAGCGTTCTGGGCACTTTTCCCTCCACCATAAGCCATTTAGAATAATTTTATTATATTTTGTATATATATTTAAGTTATTTTTTGAATATATTTAACATCATTTTGTGTCCATAACATCTAGTACCTTCAACAACATTCAACGAACAAACAACACTCATAGCTAGGTATAGCAGCGAGGATGACTCCGAGCCCAAGCTCACAGACATTCCGGCGTCGCGTCGTCTGCTCGCTCAACCGGAACGAACGCATGAAATATTACGGCACACTACATTTACCAGATAGCTTCACTGAGATGTGACATTTAGCTTCGGATTGACCGAGGAGGAACCGAAAATAAACCTCTTAAACGTCCTTACCTTCAGCTCTGTTCCATTCGTGAATATAGATAGTATATTTCTGTTTACTAGTAGTATAGCGTTAGCAAATGAAATAATGTTTAAAAAGTATACCACCGCCTACGAATCGTAGTGGCTATGCATGTTAATTACTCTGAAATTTACTATTAAGACACTATTTTGTATGTTTTCTTTTTTAACTTAGTTTATTACTATCTGTGGAGGATTGTAATTGGCTCTTTGTTAGAGCTACTTGTACTCATATTTTGTAATTGATAATATTTTTATTTTATTGATAATTGATATTGCTGTAAGTCCCCCAAATAAAATAAAATAATATAAAGAAATCTTGTTTTTTGTTTGCAAAATTTTACATGTTTTTACATTTGTCAGGTCGTGTGGTTGAGTTGCAGTCCATATCCATACCACGAATGTTGCGAGTTCAGTTCCCGCTATGAATGCATGTCTGAGCAAAAAAAAAGGTTCCGTCTCTGGTATTGTGGAACAGTACTTACTTACTGCTTGGTTCCTAAGATACAGGAAATCTTAGTTTCCTATCCAAATTTGTTTATGGTGGTTTGGTGCTATTTAAATTAAAATGTTTTTTGTCGCAAATCAGTTAAATGAACCAATAATTATTTTTTAGAAAAAAACAAACACCGACTTCAATGTATCTTCGCAGTCCAAGGTCACCACAAGGACCCCTTCGTAGCTATACTGAACCCAACGCAAAAATAATTTTCCAAATCGGTTCATAAATGACGGAGTTCCGAGGTAACAAACATAAAAAAAAAATACAATCGAACAGAGAACCTTCTCCTTTTTTGAAGTTGGTTAAAAATAAACTAAATAAAGAGCTGCAAATAAAATATCTGTCATAGAAAAGTTTATATTACACCTCAAACTTCTTTGTATCCATTTGTATCCAACCCTAAAGGAACTTGCGAGAGACCCACAATTTTATTTGCATGAATCATTCCAAAACGGACAATCCTAAACTTTACCAAGATGCGAATATAGAATGGGATCCCCTCGAATCACATGTGGTCCATAATTCGATAGGACCTCACGCTCAATTGAAAATAAATTGTCCCAATAACCTTTCGACAGTCGACGATAAATAAGGGACACGTAAAGGGTAATGCGGACAAAGGCGGTTACACTAAAAGTAACAATGTTTCTTACATATGCCATTCCAATGAAAATGGTAATATTTTTTAATTTTTTTTACGCTTAATAGATTTATGTTTGGCTACTATCTTGCCTGATGTGAAGCGATGATGTGGCCTAAGATGGAGCACATAGATCTAGAGAGAGACGGCAGTTGAGCGGCTGCTCAGACCCGTCTCCCCGATTGTTCACCGAACATCATCCCGAAACACGACTAGGTCACTTGACAGTACAAGTATACCAGGGTAATAATGAATGTGCACTTGTCATTCGTAGTCCATGTAAAGCCCATAAAAGTAGTTTAAACGCAACTTATTGTAAAATAACATACAAATACACAATGCTTTATTGTACACCAAACAAACATAATCAGTAGGTACATAAAAACCACTTAAAAACTAAAGTACAATGGCTGGACTTATCGCGAAAAGTGATCTCTTCCAGTCAAGCTTTGGATGGGGTTAAATAACGGAGTGAGAGAGGTCGGCTTTGTAAATAAAATAATAATAAATTATGTGGTCTTATCCTAAATTAAAGTACAAATGCATAAACAATATCACAGAGTAGATTATATTAGATAACTCTTTATTGTTACGCCACCAGAAATTCCTACAACGAAAGAAAAATTACAAACTTAAAACTAAAGTGTTACATTGGGCGGTCTTATCGCTCAAAGCGATCTCTTCCAGACAACCTTTGGATGGAGGGGACGGACTTAAAGAAACAGTAAGACACAGACAACACCATATAACACACAAACACAACACAAAACAAAACAAAAACAAAAAACGAAGACACTAAAGACAGTATCATATATATGTATATGTGATATTTCATTATTAAACCTAACATATATCATAAGAATTATTAGTCGAGTGGTTCAACTAATACCCGTGAGTGTAGCCGGTTATTAATTCAAATTATGTGTATGTTCTTCTATGTAATTATGTTAGTCCTCTCTGTTCAAAGGTTGTCTTTAAGAAATCGCTTTGCGCGATGAGACCGCCTATTATTATGCTAATAACTGTGACAATAAAGTGTTTATCTATCTACAATACAAAACAATACAATATTACTTTATTAATCACCAAAACAGGAAACAGAAGTTTACAGTTACAAATAATAGTGGTAGAACAATGGGCGGCCTTATCGCTATGCGCAATTTCTTACCTACTATTTTATTGAAGTACTTGCCATTATCACCTTATTCAAAAATTAAACGAACATCATTTATTAGGCAATGTTGGATAATACTTAGCCGATTAATAAATAAATAAAATGAATAGCAAGTCGCCGTTAATGTTCATGAATGGCGAGCGCTGATTGGTTAATCTAAACTGACAGCTGCACTCTATCGCCACTTATTGTTGCCGAATCTATCACTAGTGCTATAGTTATATTAGATTATATTATTAGAGTTTCATAAAGAATTTGTGCGAGCCGGACGAGCAAAGCGAGCGAGCAAAAATATTGTTTGGTTCCTAAATATCGTCCTAGGATTTTCGCATTAGCGTTTTTCTAATTATTCTAAAATTTCTATTATCAGACTCAAAACATATTTTATTGGATTAAACGTACGTAGTCACATGTCCAAGCACATTTGCAGATCGAAAGCATCTCTCCAAAAAAATACAACGAATCCACACCTTTGACACTACCGATAAATTACCACACGGACGATGGTGGTGAAGTGTGAGTAATGGGCCACATTCTGGGCATAAATAATACCTCGGAGAGAACCGAGGAACGAGGAAATTTGCGTGAAAATTGATAGCGGCCCGTGGTTAGGGATTTGCATGTTTCTGTGTATTTACAAGTGTTGTTTTTACCGCGGCTTGGGGTCGGCAGTGTCGTCGTGTTTTTCAGAGACAAAAATGTCTTAAATATTTATAACAAAGAGATCATTTAAATGCATTTGTTTCGTCTTTTTCCATTTAAATTGTAGCCTCCCTTTTTATTTCGGTAAAGCATAGGCTAGCTTCACATAAAATTTAGGAAAATTGCTAATTATACCATACAAGCAAGTATTAGTTGTTATCTGTAGGCCATTCAGTTGGCTCAACCGATAGCCTTATGTACATAGTATTAAATAGTATAAGTTTTTTTTTTATGTAACTGAATGACGAGACGAGCTGGTCGTTTGCCTTAAGGTAAGCAATACGCCAGCACATAACAATAACAGCACCACCCAGAACATTGTTTTGCAAAATCCTGCGCGGCGCCGCACTGCGCTCGTCACCCTGAGACAATTAGCTGTTGAGTCTCATAATGCCCAGTAATTTCGCTGGCTACAATGCCCTTCAAGCCGGAACACAGTAATGCTTGCGCACTCTCGCATATGAGTAACCTACCATGATTTAATATCTTTTAGTTTAGTCTCCTTTATTTTAAAAATTATTTAGCCTTTTATTTTGTTTAGAACTTAATTATAATATTGTAAGCAATACTTCGATATGTCGCAACACACTTCCAGAAGGCGGAAGCGGGCCAAGTGGACTTCGAGGCACTATCATCAGTTGTACCAAATCGTTGCCTAGATCGTCTAACATGGTTACTTGATTGTATTACTAGACTAGCCGAAGGACAGACAATAGAATTACCGGGACACTCAGGATGACGAACGCAATAGACTGCGTAGGCAGAGGAAGCATGCTGCGTTTGTGACTGCAACAAAATATAGCTTACGTCACTCGGGAATAGCGCGTAACTTTCTATCAGAGAAATATTCAAAATTAGTAGTTCCAGAGATTACTGCCTACAAACATACATACAATTAATTTTACCTCTTTATAGTATTAGTATAGAATAAGTAGCATTCAGAAGTAAGAAATGTAGGTAGTCAAGCTCAAAGCTTTGTTTAAGATCTCTGTAATAATTCTTCTATAATCGAGAATTACTAACAATAGCTGCTTCAAAATTTGAGGAAGAATATATATACCAGCAAGCTATGTTAAACCTTTTACGTCCAGCCTTCAACCATTTTCCATCAAAAGCGGCCAGCTCGCTACAAATCTCCGTGGCATATGAAATATTTATTAAGTTTCCGGTAAGCTTGTTCTACATTTTGCGACCGCAGCGCCTTCGGTAACAAATAGGATTTCCCGGAGAGGCTCGAATCTGGACGGCCATCTGTGCCCGAATCTTAAGGATACACACGGATAGAATGTTCAGCGAAACTTTCCTGGTAATAGATATTTTTTTAAATTACCCAAATAATAATGTTTTTTTTAGGCGAATGAATTTGGCTTAGTTTTGGTTTTGGTACCTACTATATCCGTGCGATGAAATGCAAAATAGGAATGTGTATGTAGAAAACATTTAATATTTTCTTCAAAACTACCTAAATGGCGGTTACATACATTGTTATCTAATATTTTATTGTTTTGCTTTCATTTTTAATGAATAATGGTACGCTACCTATTCACGGTGATCTACAGAGCATCATAGACACCGATTGTGGTGAATGCTCTCATTTTATAGTTGTATGGGTTTGAGTCGTATTTTATAAAACACGACATAGGTTAAAACATAAGACATAGGTTATAGCATAAAATGTATGTATTTGTGAGGTTCTTGGATGGAAAATATTAAAAAATACAAAAATTCCACAGAATAAAAAAAGATAAACAAATACCTTATCCCACAGTGCTCGCCATATTTCAACCCCGTATGACCCAACATTAGGAGATCGTTAAAATTCAATTGTTGCGGCCCTCCCGTCCACCTCAGGCCCTCTATTGATGTAATAAGTCCATTGAGACTGCATAATTGCAAATCATTTGGGGTTTTGTCGCGTTTTGGGGCTCTCGAGGTTCAATGCGCCCCATTGTGATGAAACGTAGTTTTTTGCGAATAGATACAGCTGTTAAAGATATTTTGATGAAGAGGTGAGGGCAGTGATTGTACTCGTAATGATTTTGTGGGGAGAAAAGTCTGAGCCTTTTGTAATAATCTTCAGTCAGCAACTCAGTCTCTCTGGGTTTTTTGTTAATAACAATGACATCGCAAAATAACCTACTTCAATAAATTTTCAATTCAGTATTCGAGTGATTTATGCATCGAGCCATCAGTGGGTGTACCCACGGGTGGGCTAAAAGAAACAGAGACAAAAAAGAAGAGTTACGCTACAAAGATGGAGTTGATGAAAGAAGAAGAAAGAAAAGAAAGAAAATGTTTTTTTATTGCCAATAACTTAATATAACTACAATATTTATATACTAAGTATTATGGTTTGGCTATAAGGGGTAGGCTCAGCATCGTTCTGTGTAAACTCAGGGTATAATGTAGGGTCTAGAGAAGGGGTATGTGAAGAGGAAGGTGAACGAAAATAGCAGAAGAGTCATTTTCCATACTGCATCTCCTTTATTATCACACTAATTTTATATTTACGGAAGTTTGTAAGTAAGTGTGTATGTTCTTCACGCTGTAACTGCGCAACAGATTTAAATGAAATTCGGAATGGAGTTAGCTTATACCCTAGATTAACACAAAGGGAAACCCCCTTTTATCCCGGGAAACCGCGGGTGAAACTGCGGGGCGCAGCTAGTAATGTCTGTTTTTAAACACACTGTACATTTATTAATTTTTACGGTTTAGCGCAGGCAAGCTTGCGTATTATAATACTTCGTAATTTTTTTTTTTTACCTGATGTGGGAAATCCTCGTGGACACTTAGGCCGCCTAATGGCTAGAACCTCCTTCTTCTCTACTAATTTTTGTCGCAATTCTGTTTACAATTTCATATCTATTTTTTTCCTAAAATAAAATACTTTGTAAGGTTTAAGTATTTCAATTTGAACTATTAATTATTCAGTGCTTATATGATTGAAATTTATGTAAGTTAATTTATTTTACTGGCCCAGATTAAAAACTATACAACTTTGAATATTCTGCCAAACTCCTTACACTTCCGACTTTCTTCAAAATTTTTCCGAAACCAGTATATGAAAATAACTGTTTTTTTTTTTCTTATAACATGCGAACATCTCGAAATGGTTTCAAGATTATATACGTTAATGAAAAGTTGTCAATTACCAGATAAAAAAAAATCTAGAATGAATAATAATTAATACTTTCCTCATCTCATTCTTCCTCCCCTCATACAAATAGGTATCTCTTCAGTTTTGTCAAGAAATATTTGTTTTTCTATTGTGGAAACGGTTCGTTTTGCTCCTCGCCGCAATTTCGATGTTTATTAATGAGATTGTGAACAAAAGGCGCGACTGGAGAGCAAAAGAGACGTTATACAAAAGATCTTTAGGCACGCACTGGGTCCGATATATTCCGCATAGGTTCCACCAAGGATTCGTCAAATAGATTATTATGCATGCAAATTGTGTGACTACTGTCGGTAAGTATACCTACTAATCGGACGCAGTGTGTGATATTCTATTGCGTAAAGATCATTATTTCATACTGCCTTACGTTGTATACGAAAAAAATTAATTGTAGCAAGTTGGAAAAAGCAGCAGTTCCATCCAGTTGATACATTCTGAAGACACGTTCTCAGATCGTAGACTTGATACGTGTATCAAAGTTGTCATCCTATTGGTGCCATACAGTGTACCGTGCACACGTATATGGAACCAAATGTCGTATAACTACAATCGCATCATTAGCCTGCCGCGTATATTCCCCATAAGTAACTAGTACCTACATAATTAATCAATCAAAATCATGGCATCAATACATGACATACCTCCTCCTTTTAGAGTCGTATTTCTGAGGGTTGTGACAACTTTATCGCATTTTGGCTGCCCTGCCATCGTCTGTGTCTCTTATTAAATACAACCTGGGTGTGTTCAAGTCAAGAGTGAATAGATACTTACTAGAAAAGCGTACCTCATATTCGACCACATCAACGCTTCCCATCAGGTGAGATCGTGGTCAAACGTTGGCCTCATCAGATGTAAAAAATCCAATGATGTCTTCATCTTCGTTTGCTCTCGGCGATGAACCCGGTGTGATGCGGATCTGGTTGAACCAATAAATTTGGCTGCTACGACGTGCCTGATGCGGTGGTCTGACTCTTGCTTTCAACTTTCCCGATGATCATTAGCTTTGAGGGTATTTATTTCTTTTTTCGAAACATATCTAGTATCTTTTGAGGCAGATAGTTGACATCTACCAACATGCGCTGGGTCAGCGTGGTGAAATATATCCCATACCATCCCAGCAGTAGATAATTTTTCGTACCTACGACTCAAACGTAATTCCAGCTTTTTCAGCTTATTTAGACAAAGGTTGGCTCATTACCGAGGCATCGGATCGAAAGCAGTAAGTGAAGGCCTAAAAGGCGACATCGGCGGAATCTCCCAGTATTTGCCGAGAGAGGGATTACGACCGGCGACCCCGCCCCTCCGCTCGAGCTCTGCCGCCAAATATTGACATTTCGATGTTTTAATGCCGACGTCAAACAATCGGCGATTTAGCGAGCTGTTGCGTTAATGCTCGTGTATTCAATGCCATTTTTAACCGACTTCAAAAAGGAGGAGGTTTACAATTCGACGGTATGTTTTTTTTTTTTATTTTTTTTTTTATTTTTTTTTTGTGTGTTTGTTACGCGATTACTCCGCCAATTATGAATGGATTTCGATGATTCTTTTTTTGATTGGTAGGTCATACTTCAGAGGTGGTCCCATATAAATTTTATCGAAATTCATTCAGCACTTTTTGAAAAAAATAGCGAAAACAAAAAAAAATATAAGTTTAATCTTCAAGTCGGTTCTTGTTTTTGTTGTAACCGACTTTCTAAAGGTGGAGGTTTGTATTCGACTGCTTCACATGCTTCACCCAGGGTTGACTTACGGCGAGGGAACTCCTCAACGGTGAATAGTACAGACACAAAATTTTGTTAATGGATTTAACCATAATAGCCTGTTCTAAATTCCACCATGACATGGCTGATACACCCAGGAATGACTTCCGGCGAGGGAACTCCTCAACAGAGAATAGGAGAGTCATGAATTTTTTTTGTACATTAATTATGATAGCCCGTTTTAAACTTCGTCATGATGTGGCTGCTAGATCATAAATGCTTGTCTCTAAAAACTTTTTAAATTAATTTAATTAAAACTTGTTTTGCACTAAAAAGGTTAAAATAAATTATTTTTCAAAAAAAACTAAACCGACTTCAAAACCACAAATAGGCACTCAAAAGTGAAAAATAAATTAATATAATTATCATAAGCGCTGCCCACTCATATATTTGAAGTCGGTGCCAGCCAAGTCTAAAAGGTAGTAGATAGATACTACCTACAAGTAGTACAATACAATACAGTACAATACAGTAGTACAATAGTTACTATATACATAGTATTTATCTGCTACCTAATAGACTTGGCTGGCACCGACTTCAAATATATGAGTGGGCAGCGCTTATGATAATTATATTAATTTATTTTTCACTTTTGAGTGCCTATTTGTGGTTTTGAAGTCGGTTTAGTTTTTTTTGAAAAATAATTTATTATATCTTTGTACATAATTGATTTTTTTTGTTTCGGTATTGTTTTTAGTTGGATGAGTTTATATCTATTGCTAAAATATATATAGAGTCGCTTGGTAATAAGCAATACATCAAATAAAATGTTACCAATCAACGAGTATTTTATTATTTTCAGTCGCTAAAGGGGTCAAAATGGTATTCCCCCCATTTTAAAGCTAAAATATATATTATATTAAATATATAAATAATAAAAATATACATAAAATATATTATTATTTTTATATATATTATAATATATATAAAAATATATATTATATTAAATATATATTTATGTTATAAAGAAGTCAGACATTAAATTGTCTGTAGGAGTATGCCAAATAAAACTGAAACTTACAAAAAAACAGGCCTTTTCTAAGAAATTACGAGAAAGGTACCTGCTATTGTTATAAACAGCACAGGATTACATGATTGTGAAGCACCAAAAGCATCAACCTCATCTGAAATATCTTCTATCGATAGAAAGATAGCGCACACCACAAACAAGAGGGCCTTCAAGCCCCACCAATTGCAATACAGCCTTTTTACACTTTTTCCATCTTCCCAGGACTGGATTTAGGCCAAACAACGCTGCGCTGCACTGGCGTGATTCAAGCTAGGAAACTTGGTGTTTAAGTAAAAAAATGCTAGTTTTTTATAAAACTTAATAGAAGTCTTTAGCTCAAATTCTTCATTTATTCTAAAAAGCAATATAAGTTTTCTTTACTGCAAATAACCGAAATGGCTCTAAAATAAAGGCCTATCTCTTAAAAAAAATGATTACTCGAGCACATGGTTCGGTAGCCTAGTTGCTTAAGGTTTCGAAAAGGTATTCCGAAGACGAAGGTTCGAACCCTGATCAATTTCATTTTTCTTCTTTCTTTACATAAATTTAAAATCATACAAATGAAGTGTATAGAATTCAACAAACTATAGGGTAGGCTTGCTTTGTAGACACCTATCATTGTTACGGGACTTCCCTTATACTTTAATAACTTCTTTACCTGCCTGTGGGCTTGAAGAAAGTGCAAAGAAAGAGACCCCCTAAAATTAGGCCCTAGAACCGACCCTTTACGTCATATTATACTTTTACTCTTTGTCATTTCTTAATTCCTCGCGCAGGAGGCGTTAATACCCCCTAGTGGTGTTTGTTTGGTCCTCGAACGGAATGATGAAATGTTGCAGATGTGCCCTTTGATACGGTTTCGGAGGGGAGACTGACAGTTTTTAATCCGAATTTCATCGCTAGATGTTCAAGGTGGATGACGACGTTTTCTGAAACAGACGTTGTGGTAGAAGAACTGATTAGTAGATATATTATAATGATAACACTTATGAATGATGACAGTTCTTACTCACTGTTTGGAGATCAAGTGTTGTGTGTTGTTTTATTAAATAATAAATAAATAAAATAAGTAAATACGCCCAACCCGTACATACATAGATCCTGGCACCTGACTAGAATTCCCTGTATCTAGGGATCCAGCAACTACGAACACCATAGTCCCACAACACCCAGACACGAAACAGAACACCCACCGAACAAAGCCATGCCGTCAAACGACTTAGTCGTGTTTCGGGATGATGTTCGGTGAACCATCGGGAAGACGGGTCTGAGCAGCCGCTCAACTACCGTCTCTCTCTAGATCTATGTGCTCCATCTTAGGCCACATCATCGCTTCACATCAGGCGAGATAGTGGCCAAACATAGATCTATAAAGCGTAAAAAAAAAGATCCTTGCGCTTTGTTGTCTTGCATAAACATTTGTCCCGTCGCGGGACTCGAAACCGCAACCTCTTATTATTATCATCATCATCATCATCAGCCTGTATTTGTCCACTGCTGGACATAGGCCTCTCCCGATGAACGCCACTGAGCCCGGTCTTAGGTCTTATTATTATATGAAATACGAATAAATAATGAATTAAGATTAATGATTAATGTGAATGATTCATTCTGAATTACTTATTCTTACATTATTAGTAATGCACCGAAATTATGTAGCTCAATGACTCCCTAAGTTTTACGGAATTTTATTATAACTTCCTAAAATCTCCAACCGCGGTTTACGAGTACTTCACTCTGAATAGTCCTCGTTATAAACATTTTGATAGACCGTAACTTCCAGAACATCCTAAAAATCGCTCCGCTCAGTCGGTCCAACTTTTCTAACTGAAATCTGCCACAATATTCGCCGCGAAAGTCTCGGATAACTTCTAAACTCGATAGTGGTCGGTATCAAAGCCGTCTACATTTATATTTATTTATGCAGAATGTATAAAGCGGTCCCGAGAGACTCGGGAGAGCAAAAATTATGCAAATCTCACCCTTCGGTGGAGTACAATTACGGGTGATTATGGGGAGAAGATGAATGGAGAACTCGCAAATTTAATTTTGTGTCCGACCCCTCGAGATATTGTCGATAATGTTGTGTGAACAGTGTGAAACTTGGGATTTTTACACGTTCTCGCTCGATATGGAAATTTTGAGATTTTTCAAGATGTTGAGATGGAAATAGATAAAAATTACTTCACAAAATGTGAACAGACAATTTTTTAAATAAAAAATCTAGAGATAATAATAATAATAATAATAATAATATAATACTTCGTAGCTGATACAATATAATATAGTGTGACAATTTTACTTGCTGCTTTTTATTGCTTTTGCTGATTTTACTATCTCACTGCCCAAAACTGAGAAAAAGGCGGCCTACACCAGTCCATTGGTAAAGAATGGCTAAAAAATATGAAGAAAACTGCTGGTACACGCTGATACATAAACTGTAACATGAACAGTAATGTACAGTGTGTACAATCAAGTTCCGTTAATTCTAGACAAATGTAGTAACCTACATTCACACCTCATTAACTCTAAACAAAATTGACAGACTACTTAAGTTGTAAAAAATATAAATACACAAATCCAAAAGCTTCCCAGAACTGCTATATCAATATGAACGTGATCATTTTCCCTCTCGTTCATGTGGGCAGAGATAGCGTGAAATTACTATAGAGATGACGTCACTGCCCCGCTCCCATCCGCACAAGCGTAATTATATCCTTTGACAACCCCTGTTCGCGAGCCCTGTGGAAATCATAATCTTTTGATGAACAAAAGAAAAACGATACTAAAGAGTAAAATTTAAATTTTAAAAATCTTCTGACTCAATCAAAAATGTCAAAGAAACACCGCTAGAAAATGTGCTTATAAATTAAAAAACCACATCCAAATCCATTCTCCCGTTTAAGAGCTACGGTGCCACAGAGAGACACGCATAGTGGTCAAACTTATAAAATCCCTCCTTTTTGCGTCGGGGGTTAAAAATAGACAGTACGGCTACATGATGACAAAGCAAATTCTAGTCCTGTCAAACGAGAACTAGTTTAGGACCCTCTCAAAAAGATACTTTGGGTTTTGCAAAGGATGTTTTAGCAAAATAGAAACTTTAATATAAAACTATTAAAAGGCTCTGTTGATTTTGTGAAATTCATGATCAGATCTTTAATTTGCGGAATCATAATCCTTCCAAATGAAAAATCAAAACCACAATACGTGTACATACAAGACCAAAACATTTTCTTGGATATGTTCATCGCGCATACTCGCATACAGCATAAGTACGGTATACGATAACCAGCTCTCCAATACAGAGTAAGTAGGTCCATTGGACTTGTTCATATACCATGTTAGTAACATATCTTTCTTTTTTGATTGACCAAAGTTTGTAGGCATATTAAAATCGAATAAAAAGAAATGTGGTATAGATTGTTGGACATCTGCGTTCAAATTATTTTAGTCTTGAATTAGTTTAGGGGATAGAAATTGGAAAGTGAAAAACAGCTGTACTTTTTAACAATTTATTCTGGAGTGTTTTCTCATTTGTGGTTTTAAAACTATTGTAGAATCTGTGATTCTCACGTCGGTTATAACTTTTACTTGATTTTGAACGTTCTGTTAGGACGTACCTACTACCTAGTAAGTATATTATACTTATGTATAAATTCGCAAAAAAATATTCAAAATTGACGTTTAAAGTTTAAAACCCGTCTAAAGAATAAACAAAGTAAGAGTGCAACATACTATTTATGGTTTTATAAACATATAAGCGAACTTCGAAAGAGAGGCCAATAGAAGAATACAGTTGGGCTGGTCAGCATTTAGGAAACTACGTCAAGTATTTTCGTCGCCTATTCCACAAAGCCTAAAGACAAAAGTCTTCAATTAGTGCATCCTACCTGTCATCATGGACCTACGGAGCCGAGACGTGGACACTCACGGTACGGCTGATCCACAAATAAAGTCGCTCAGCGGGCTATGGAAAGGGCTATGCTTGGAGTTTCTCTGAAGGATCGTATCCGGAAAATCGACAGAGAACTAAAATCACTGACATAGCTCACAGGATTAGAGAAATGGCAGTGGGTCGGCCATATTAGCCGTAGAACCGATAACCGTTGGGGTAGACGCGTTCTAGAGTGGAGACCACGAATTGGCAACCGTAGTGTAGGACGCCCTCAGGCTAGGTGGAGCGACGATCTTCGCAGGGTGGCTGGTAGCAGCTGGATGAGAGTAGCCGGGGATCATGCTCAATGGCGTGCAATTGGAGAGGCCTATGTCCAGCAGTGGACTGCGATAGGCTGATGTTGATGATGATGATGATGAAACATATAAGCGAGTACTGCGCTTGTATCATTCCCGCACGCCCGTCATCAGAGTTCAAATGTCATTTATACACAAAAGATCTCAAATATTGTCAACTCACGCAACTTTTTTATAAACCCAAGCCTACTCACAATGTAGGCTTAATAAAAACATTGTAAATAACCAAGGAATTAACATAACAATTCCCAAACCGGGCAACTGTAAATACATAAATCTCCGAAAATATTTAATAGACGTAGCGTGACTAACAAAAGGGCCAATGGGGAACGAGATCCTGTGATATGCAATAGTCTGTCGCAAAAATTAAGCCACATAGTTAAATCAGCAAGTAATTTCTTCGACGTCAATAATTTACTTTTTTTATGGAACTGAGTAATGAGAAAAAAGCACAGCACTGCGAAGCACTGCGTTGCGCTCATCACCCCGAGACATCAGATAGTATGTCTCATATGCCCAGTAATATCGCTGGCTACAGTGCCCTTCGAACCGAAACACAGTAATGCTTGCGCACTTCTGCTTGGCGGCAGAATAACAGGCATAGCTGTGGTACCTACCTAGACGGCCTCCAGCATACGAGAGACCTACCACAAGTAAAACGAGTGAGATTTTAGAGTGCGAAGTTTAAGTTACTAGAGCGTCTTGGCATTTGTATACTGCCGTCAGGCCGTCTGAGTAGGTACCGCGCTTTGCCAGTTATTCTGCGGCCAAGCAGTAGTGCGCATTACTCGGTGTTCCGGTTTGAAAAGCATTGTTGCCAGCGAAATTACTGGGCATAATGAGACTTTGATATCTTGATGTCTCGGGGTGAAGAGCGCAATGCAGTGATACGCAGTACTTTTAATAGTATTAAAATTAGCGGGTGGTATTGTAATTGTTATGGGCAGTCGAGGTGCTTACCATCAGGCGAATAACTTGTTCATCTTATTACTTTTTTTTTACGCTTAATAGATCCATGTTTGGCCACTATCTCGCCTGATGTGAAGCGATGATGTGGCCTAAGATGAAGCACATAGATAGAGAGAGAGACGGCAGTTAAGCGGCTGCTCAGACCCGTCTCCCCGATGGTTCACCGAACGTCATCCCGAAACACGACTAGGTCGCTTGACGGCATGGCTTTGTTCAGTGGGTGGTATTAAAACCACGGCCAGAGCCTACCACTCCAAAGGAAATTACTTAGATCCATAAACATAACTGTGGTATAGCTTTAGTAGATCACTGTGCTTAGTGATAACGAATGAGATAAGAGTGTCCGAGGTACTATCATATTTATAAATTTTTGCTACGTTTTCCTTTTATACTTATTGTTGGTAAGCGATATGTATATTGTTCGGCGTTCATTAAGAATTTATCCGCTTAAAATTATGCCATATATCGTATCTTAGCTGCCCTATTTAACTACTACGCCGGAAAAGCCGCGTAAAACGGTGCGTTTAAAATAGTAGTAATTACTTAATGTGTCCTTATTAACTTTAGATCACATGCCCACCATGTAGGTTATAGTTTGCGACAAACTTAATTAAACGAACAACAGGTTGTATTTTTATTGTTGTTTTAGTCGTCGTGGTCATGACTGACAAAATTGTGACGTCATTGAGAGCTACCATTGCTACGATCGTAGCGTTGCTGCTACACTTCGTAGCGTTTATTTAGTCGATTAGAGAAGCGTGAGTCACGCAATGATCCGAGAGGTTGTCCATATGGTCGTCGCGTCTTGGCCGCGTCATTGATTCTCACTTATGTGGAAAAGTGGCTCATTTCACAATTTTTTTTTGACAAATACCTACCAAGTTTTGATGATTCACTGTATTATGCTAAAGATAGAAGAGAGCAAGTGTGGCTCAGTGGGAGCATGTGCGACTTTCGATCCGACGCACCCGAGTTAGAATCCCGCTGGCCGCCCCACTGACTTTCTTAAGTTATGTGCGGATTTAACATTCGCTCTAAAAACGATGAAAGAAAACATCGTGAGAAAACCGGCATGTCCAAGAATTAATCACAAAAATTTAAGGACATGTGACATCCACCTACCCGCACTGGGCCAACGTGGGGGATTATGGTCCATACTCTATCTCTATGAGAGAAGTCCCGTGTCCCAGTAGTGGGAACGTGATGGGCTGATATGAAGATAGGATATAAAAAAACATAATTTAGTTTCACATTGTCTTGTCTTCTTCGATGTTCATCATCACCATTATGCCTTGTTTGATTTTAGACTATGCAAATTTCTTACCGGCGGCATACTATAATGATAAAGCAATGATCCTAAACGTCGCGCTTTGTTTACATTAAGACTGTGCAAGTCAATTAGAAAGAAAGAAAGAAGAAAGAAAATTCATTTATTTAAGACACATACACGCAACATTACATTAAACTATAATACTATACTACACACAACAAATAATACTATACTACATACATATATCATAAAAAGAAAACATATGTAATAACAAATATAATAAACACATAATATAATTATAGTATAATGGAACGTTGCGCGATGTCAGGAAAAGGTCAATTATTGCTTCTAGTCCGGTCAATTTAGACATTCGAAGTTACATAAAATCCCAACAAGCTGAAAATCAGTAAAATTGTTCATAACATAATTATAAACAATGTTTAAAAGTTCTCCATCATTCTTGGTATGGAAAAAAAAAATATTCAAGGTCAAAGGTCAAAAAAATGAGTTTTTCAGCTTGTTGGGATTTTATGTAACTTCACTGTCATTTGTTGGTCTAAATTGACCGGACTATTCTGCATCATACATAAACTTACATAGCAACAAGCAACATGGTACTAAGCTTAAAGATATAACTACATCGTCTAAATGGGCCTTGAAACTAATCATAAAAGTACTTTTCCAGGCTAAATTAAAATTTAAGTAGGCATTTAATTCACCCAGTAACAAGCAATTTCTACCAAAAAAGCCCTAATCCAAGAATAGACCGGTTTTATTTCTCGATTAAAATGTCCTTTTACGTCACACAATTTCGCCGACCGTAACTTAAGCCCATACGTCTGAAACTCGAGGTCTGGGGCAATAAAAGCTAGAGCGCTCTGGTGCTTATTGCTGGAGCTCACAAGTTGTGGCTACAAGCAGTTCAAGATTTTTTTTTCTTATTTTTTTAATAAATTTCGCTATCGATCACATACTTAGATCTTGGCCCCTATCTAGGATTCTCTGTATCTAGGGAACCAGGAACTATGAAGACCTCGGTCTCACAACACTCAGAGACGAAACAAATGCATGCGATTTTTTTGCTGTGCACCAACATTTATCCCGTCGTGGGAATCGAACCCGCAATCTTAGTGGTGTATGAGATTGAGCCAACCTGCCCAACCACTACAACACAGAGGCTGTCTGACAATTACTTTTTGCATTTGTGAATTGAAACTTCTTCTCGTTTGATGAACTCGGTGGTGTGGTGTGTCTGAATTATAGGCCACCCGAATACCAAAAACATGGCCTAATGACTTTTTCTAAGATAACAATCGGAATCGTCGTCGAGCTAATTTAGACAAGCACCCCGCTTATTCATAGCAGTGTCACCTGGAACGTCAAAAATGAAAAGAAAAATTCCTGTACTTATCACCTTGTAAACATCAATTTTTCCCAGTATACATCTCTTGAATAGCAGTAAATTTTTTCTATTATTTATAAGGATTGTATTGTGTTGTATTAGTAATTACAAGACATCCATATTCACTCGTACCTACTAGATGAGTACATAATTATCATGTTTTGTGGTTTAACGTCAATTCCTGGATATATATTTTCAGGGCCAACGCTGTCTCATTTTTATTGATGGCTGCCAGAGCAACATAGGATGCTTAACAAATTTTTATTTTAAGGAAATCGATGTATTTTGGGGTGTTGATTAAGCCCAACTAAAACTAATTATACTAATTAATTTTATAAGTAATATTAGTTATTTTTTTATTTATTTAGTTGCACAATAACAAATAACAATCATAACAAATACAAAATATTAACAATTATTGTTTTGATCTGGATTGCAATTTAGTAAGACGTGCATTCAGCAAAAAAAATGCCAAATATCGAGTGAAGTAATGCCGGTTACGGCCGGTCTCCAGCATATTTTTAAGTATTTGCCTTAAACGTACAAGTCCTAGCTAAAGAGCGAGTGCGGCTTAGTGGGAGCTCGTGCGACTTTCGATCCGACGCACCCGAGTTGGAATCCCGCTGACCCCGCACCACTGACTTTCTTAAGTTATGTGCGGATTTAACACTCGCTCTAAAAACGGTGAAGGAAAACATCGTGAGGAAACCGGCATGTTCAAGAATTTTTCACAAAAAGACAAAATGGACATGTGACATTCACCAACCCGCACTGGGCCAGCGTGGTGGATTATGGCCCATTCTCTCTCTATGAGAGAAGGCCCGTGTCCCAGCAGTGGAAACGTGATGGGCTGATGATGATGATGATGATGTACAAGTCCTTGTAACTTTGTAGACAACAGAATAGCGTTTCTCTACTCGGCCATCTACGTCGCGGCTACAAGCTCATATCGTGGCTCAATAACTTATGAAGCCTTTTTAGTGCGGTTTTTGTATTATTTTCCTTTCCGCCGCCGGTGAAGGAGTTGTAATTCAATTACAGGCGTGCTCGGAGGGGATGGAGCAGGTTGCTTTAGTTTCATAAGGTAAATCGTCTATCTTTTTATGGTGCAGCAAAGATTTTAGTTTAGTAGCTACGTCACTGAACATTTCGATCTAAGTTTCTTATAACCAATAGCTGGACATATAAATTACACTAGGTGTTACCTAATAAGAAACTCTCGTATGCGGGAGGCCGTCTGGGTAGGTGTGTTACCTGCTGTGGCTTTGCCGCCAAGCAATAGTGCGCAAACATTACTGTGTTCCGCTTTGAAGGGCATTGTACCTAGCAATATTACGGAGCATATGAGACTCAATATCTTATGTCTCGGGGTGATAAGCGCAATGCAGGGCAAACGCAGGGCTATTTATGGTATTAAAAGTTTTAGGATTGTTACGCGCAGATGGGGCTTACCATCAGGAGAACGCTCTGTACCGATCATCACTCAAAACTTAAATAAACTATAGACGAAAAGATATTTGAATTGCTACGATGGAAACAGTTCAATGCACTACAATATTAGTATAATATTAATATTTATTTATTTTTGTTTTCTCTTTGTTTTTTATGTCATATGTTTATAGTTAATTAGTTGTTGGAAATAAACGTTTCTTTCTTTCTTTCTTTCTTTCAATAATGCTGATATTGATATATTTCTTATTGATGTTAACTCGGATCATAATATGAAGCCATAGTACTACTTGTATCACATTAACCAAACGATAAGTATTAGATACTCTATTTACAAAATTAGCCTCCATCTCTATTCCCTGTTCCACAATACTGTGAAGTCGGCGACTCGGCGCTCCTAAGAACTCTGAACTCCGTTTCTATGGGTTCGCTGAACAGCTCTGGTGTCATAATCGGATCACATTTCTCAAGGAGTTAATCAGACTAGAACCTACTGCAGAATTGCTTTTTTAATACAAACCTTTGAAAACTCGAATTTAAATTATAATTAACATGAAAAAGAATATCATCGAAATCCTTATGATGTCTGCAATAGTGCTTTTATCACTAGCAAAAAATTCCTAAGCTGCAAATAAAGCTTAATTTGTTGAATTTCACCACGTTTTTATTAAGTCACTTTCTTGTTTGCACTTCCCTGTTAGCTATCCGGCTGAAACTTTCAGGGTAGCTCACAACTCGATGACAATGCATTCTAAATCCATTTATTAGCATGCAGTGTCGACCTAACCACGTTTTAAGATAAATTTTAAAACGGGATTTTAAGATTATTTTTTTATTACATTATTTTTTTATCTGTCATTTTCTTGTTTTGAGATTAACAATGTTTTTTATATTTCATTTATTATTTTATCTCTTTATGTAGTTTATAGAAATTTGCCTCGGAGATGTAGAATGTAGATATAATCGTTATTGTTTATTTTTGATTACCAGTTTGTACACCGTCTTTATTTTCATCCAAAAAGATTGCTTCTAGCGTTAAGAACGCAAATAGGGGATCGGACAACTTTTCAGAAAGTGTTTTATATTAACTACAATTAATATATATAGCCATGAAAAATACTATTTTACTTAAATAACGCTTTAAAAGTACCAAAAACTATGTTTCAAATATTGCCGCGCAAAAGGTCACCTCAAAATTTGTGACGTCATATGTAGGTAGAAATAGACAATTTCTTCGAAATAAAACTTGCAAAGAGATTTAAATACGGTTTGTGTAGTTTGGGGACGATATTGTAGTAATGAAACGAAAAAATTTGCAGAAATACATTTTATGTAAAACAAAAACGTAAAATAAACACAAGCTTGACTCACGGCATTTGCCTACAAATGACGTCTTGCGCTGTGATTATTGTTTCGTTTGAGATGAAGAACAGATTAAAATGTCAGAATCATTAGATTTTAATTATTGATTTAAAAATATAAATCATTATTATTCCACAAAAATATTGATTGAATGATCTTTTTGGTTCGACGAACATTCGTTCTAACTACATTTTAGATTTTTTCTCGATTACTGTCCGATCCCCTATTACGGAAAGCCAACCATAGATAAGTTTTATTTTTGAATGTATGTGGTATAGAATAAAGTGCATTTCTAAACCCTCACAAAATAAAAATAATGCAAAAGCAAACTAAAACTGACTCAGTCCTGAAATAAAAATGAAAAAATAACTGTCCCTTTACCTCTTAACGTGACGAATTACCGGAAGTCTTTTGTAACCCCGGAAGTATACACTCAAATGTTCCAAAAGGAACAGTAGCTCATAGCTACATGCCATCCCATGAAATGCACACTAATTTTTCCCCTCCGTTTCTAAGGCTTCTTTCTTTACCCGAACTATGAATACCATCATCAGTCGGGAATTATCATATTTCACATTGGTTACAAAAGAACAGGACTACAATAGAAAATCACTCCTATTTTTTATGTCATAGAGTAGGTTCTTCAGTGGGGTTTGGGGTAGTAATTTGGGGGTGATATGTAATAGCAGGGAGACCGCAACAAGTCTTAAGTCGCCGTCTGAGCCACCCTCGGAGTTTGTATGAGGTTTGTCTCATCGTAGTATTTGCTGGGAGTATTAGCACGGAGGTATTAATGTTTCCATTGTAAGGATTCAATAATAAAACTTTTAAAACTTACTTTTAAAAAGGTTTTATTATCTTGAAACTGGTTGAGTGCACATAACGTGTGAAGCCAATTAAATGAAAAAAGGGTAAAAGGGTGCAGAAATAATAAAATGCGTGTTCTGTGACTTTTTATCATTTGAATTTACTTTATGATGACTTTTTTTTACATGCTATTTTACATTTTAACGCTGCTATTGGTTAATTTTTAACCCCCAACGCAAAAATAAGGGGTGTTATAAGTTTAATCACTACGTGTGTCTGTCTGTGGCACCGTAGCTCTTAAACAGGTAAACGAATTTGGATGCAGTTACTTTATTTGAAAGCAGGATTTCTAGCGGTGGTTGTTTTATCAAAATCGGTTTAGCCGTTTTTTTACTTTTTTACGTTTTTTGTGTCAGGAGTTTTATACATTTTAGTTACTGAAATTCGCTTGTATAAGTTGCATACGATCATAGTATAAATAGACTGTCATAAATTTAAAACATTTACTTAGTAGGTATGTTTCAGATGACCTTAGCAATCCAATGGTAAACTATAGGTATTTCAAGTTTATAGACCTACCTTAGGTACCAGTCTTCCAAAAAGGTTGCGATGTTCCTACTTGTATAGGTACTTGTATAAGTATGGGTAGTTAGCTCATAGCAATGACGAAAGAAAATAGTAAGATAAATTCCTTGACTCATACATAAGAGCAATAAAGATATTTATAAGAGCAATTTATATAAATATTTAATAAAACGGCTAGGACTCACGTAGTTTGTCGAATTAGTTGACCTAGGTTTCCTACCTACCTCGACACAGAATGTGGTAGGTAGTCTAGAGTGTGACACAGTCAGCACGGTGTGTGGCGAAACTTTCGGCGACGACGCTGTCAGCGATGATGAAGAACTCGTGCCGACATTAGTGCGGTCGTCGTCGGCAACACGACAGCGCGCGAGAGGCGCGTGGCGCACCCCGCAGGCGCCGCCGACGCCACCTCCCCCCTCGCGTCGTGCGGAGCGGGCGCCCTCCCGCGCATTTCGCCTCGACACCGCCAGTGGTCGCCGCGATCTCGCAGCGTAAACTCGCCCCTGATGAAGAGCATCATGTCTAATGCTCTTTATCAGGCTCGAAACCTAGGTCGACTAATTCGACAAACTACGTGAGTCCTAGCCGTTTTATTAAATTTTATAATGAATCAAACTCACGAAAACTTTCATACTAAAAAAGCAATGTATATATAAATAATATGTGTATTTTAATTTATAACTTGATACCAATTGACATTAAATTGTAAGTGACATGAAATTTAAGAAAACCTTAAGTGACTGGCTTTTTTATAGTGTTAGGGAATATCGATTTTCGGCATAGAAATAATATTAAATGCTGCATATTTGCACGTCTGCTTGCAGGCTGAATACTAATGCTTATAAATTAACTCGAGACCTGTATATAATAATTATTTTGTATTCTATATATTATGTATTTGCGTGAGTATGTGTATTTGCGAAAAGAATAGTAAATATGTATTCAATAAATACTTGGTAATGGAAACGCGCAAACAGCGGACGGCCTCCGTTGTTTTCTATAAGAGGGCACTGCCACGAGGAAACAGGGAAGCCATCGCCGTCGTCGTGTTGGCATCGCTCGATGGAACCAGGTTTAATGTTCGACGCAAGCTGATTTATTAGTCTGCTCCATCCAGCATCCTTTAGTCTTTAGCCGTCAGGATTGGGCTACACCTATAGAAGCGTTATGTTACGTATGCCTCCATTTCCATTATATATCTACTTGTAGAATCTTTAAATATTTCAAATTAAATGGAACTACTGGGCATTATTAGACTTATTGTATCAGGGCGATGAACGCAGTATCGCGCGAGATTTGGCAAAACATAGTTCTGTGTGGCGCTGCAACTGTTTTAAGCATGCATGTTATTTACAATCAGGTAAAGGACCAGCTTGTTTCATCATTCAGTTGAGGTATAATAGTAGAGTATACGAAGGTATACTAGAATAGTAATAAATACTGGTGGTATGTTTCTCGTATGCGAGGGGCCGTCTGGGTGGGTACCACCGCTTTGCCAGTTATTCAGCCGCCAAGCAGTAATGCGCAAGCATTATTGTGTTCCGGTTTGAAGGGCATTGTAGCCAGCGAAATTACTGGGCATTATGAGACAAAACAGCTAATTGTCTCAGGGTGACGAGCGCAGTGCAGCGCCGCGCCGGATTTTGTAAAACATAGTTCTGGGTGGTGCTGTTATTGTTATGGGCTGGCGTATTGCTTACCATCAGGCAAACGACCAGCTCTTCTCGTCATTCAGTTACTTATAAAAAAAGTAAGGTAAACGTATAGATACTTGACTCTAACTGAAAGCAGAGAACCATGCCATCACAAAATGAAATGGGTTCAACATCAACATCACCCTAATGATGGCGATTTTCTTTTGTTTACTGATGAAACTAAGTTAAGGCATAGTAATCAAAATCAAAATCTCTTTAATCATTTTGGCATCACAGACGCACTTATGAACGTCAAATTATCACAACGACTCTACCACCGTATCGGAAAAAGAACCACTACTCAGAAGATACGGCAAGAAACTATACAACATACTTACCTTTTTTTCAAAGTCATGTTAACATAAGTTACAATTTTTAACATTTTTTATTTGTATCATGTGTTTATGACCTTTAAAAGTGCACTTTTGTGCCTATTTAATAAATGATATTTGACTTTGACTTTGAACTGAGGGGCATTTTTTTTTAGAGATTTTGTTACAATTTTTTGGGATTTTACAATATTTTGTTTCTTATGTACCAGTTGGTTACTTTGCAGAAGTGGAATGTTCCAAGCATCTTTGTCTTCTACTAGACAATAATAGTGTATTGTCTATACTGTTATTATCTATTCCTATAGTTAAGAGGCTTTCAATTGTTTTCCACAGGAGTCGCCGTCATGTTGGCAGCTTTCACTGCGACGGCACCAAATATGTGAATTCTCTCAATACATAGCTAACTTTACAACTATGCGTTTTGGCAGGCTCGACCCATCACTATGCATAGTTGTTTTCTTCGTTCGCTGAGTGCCGGTGGTTATATTCTCATTGGCTCAAGCTTTCACTAAGCGGTGCTGGAAATGGATATTTAATTCTGGCCATAAAACGTCGCGGAATGCGTTTACCATGCATGCAGACAGGAATGCGAATGGGTGGCGGATGATTTGTTGCGCCAAATGAAATACTTTAGAGTTTCGTTATATATGGGTATACCTACTTACTATGGGTAGGTTTAATTTTTGTGACTCGCTAAAAGAGATTCATTTTAAAATTAATTTGATCTAAAACTAACAGAAACCAAAGTTAAAAGCAGATTTCTAGCGGTGGTTCTTTGACATGTTTTATCATAATCGGTTCAGCGTTTTTACTTTTATAGGTTTTTGTGTCGGGGGTGTTTAAATTTTAGTACACTGAAATTCGGTATGGTAGAATTTAATAAGAAAATAATATTTTTGTTTATGTACCGTTTGTAATCGTCATCATAAAAAATATCTTATCTCGTCACGAAACTTCAATGACTATGCACCCCACAAACTTAAGATTGCCACGTGTATGCCTGTGTCTGTGTGATTTTCATAAACTGTCACAGGAAGACCGGGAAATCGCAAGTGGAGCCGAGCAGAAAGGTAGTTTACGAGAATGCACTCTTTCATAAGGCGTAGACATGTATGCGTATCGGCTCGATTCGGCATTATTTGCCGAACAACAATGCGATCAAAACGAATATTCATAAATTTCGTTCGATTTCTAACATCGAAAAATACATGTGAAATATACAAATATACTCGTATTTTTACATCGAAGTTGTGCTGTACTTAAACCTAATTAATGTGTATAGCACGCTTTAAAGCCAGCGCTGACCGAAGACACGGCACGGCAAAGTATCCTTAAAAAATCGGCTCATGTTAAAGGAGTCTCAGCTTAAAAAATCCTTTACCGTGCCGTGCTTTTAGTGAGCTTAAGCCATGACGCTTCCACTACAAAACTTCAAATCATTTTTTTAAATCCTAAGGGTTCAATCCACTTCGCCTTAGATTCCTATTAACACGTTCTTTAGAAGTACTCCCGTGATAAGTTCAACAAGGTGCGAGGAGCTCTAAAGGAGATTTTCTTTGCCGTTGAAGAGGAAAATTATCTTGATCGGATAAGAGCTCTTCAGTTTAATTATGTTTCTGGTTTCTAACACCTTGTGGGTTCTATTTAGGGGACGTGTAAAGATGCGTGAGAGATCTTACACATAGTTATTATGTATTAAGATTTCAAGCGAAACATTGGGCGTCCGGAAGCAAGATGGGTCGAAAGAATTGTGGGTCGAACCTGGACACGAATGGCGCAGAGTCGACGTGAATGGCATGACATGCGAGAGGCCTATACCAGCAGTGGGATGTAAAGGGCTGTGGATGATGATGAAGATTTCAAAATTGATTTTTTGAGATGAGAGCTCAGGTCGTATGATTTATTCATGTGAAGAACTTGATTATTCACAAAGAAATTTTGTTACAGTCTAAACTTATTCATATTCTTTTTTTATTTGATACTGCTTCACTGTTAATAAACGCAAGTTTTTGATACCTATGTATTTTCTCAGTTTACCAAACGCTAGTTTTCGGCACTTTTGTATTTTTCACAGTTTAACAAACGCAACTTTTCAGTACCTATATATTTTTCACAGTTTACCAAACGCAGGTTTTTGGTATCTAGTTATTTTTCACAGCTTACCACACGCGAGTCGTCGGTACCCATATATTTTTTACAATTTACCACACGCAAGTTGTCGGTACCTATGTACATATTTTTCAGTTTACCAAACCCGAGTTTTCGGTACCTATGTATTTTTCACAGTTTATCAAACGCAAGGTTTTGGTACCTACCTAGATATTTTCTCAGTTTACCAAAAGCCAGTTTTAGGTACGTATTTTGCACGGTTTACCAACCTATTCTTTGTAATCACATTCAAGCAGTGAGCGTAGACAACGTGTATGTAGCGCGTAATGCGTGCATATCCATCCAATTATTTATCGGTCCACCATGCATGCAAAAATAAATAAGAAGGAAATTGTGTATACCTTTGTAAGATGTACATCAAATAGTGTCATATTGTGTGAGTGGCAACCTAGCAACATTATTTTTTGTAGATACATATAAAAGAAAATGAATTACGAAAACAGTTGATAGAACTGTTTCGGAGAATCCTCGCAACATCTCACGCGATCGTATGAAATTGCTTTGCTTTTTGTTTTCTCAATCTCAAGTACGTGATAGAGAGCCCAAGAGAGTTTATAACAAAACAACTAATGAAAAAATTATCAAAGGAAGAAAATAAAGCACTATACACTATAGTCTTCTAAAGGCCGTAAAGTGAAACAACAGTTAAATAACAGGGATGGCCTGGCAAAAGCCATATTTTTATTGCATAATTGCCGAACCGTCTAGTAGGGCCTTTCTCTATTTTTAACCGACTTCAAAAAGGAGAAAGTTCTCTGTTCGGTTGTATATTTTATCATTTTTTATGTTTGTTACCTCAGAACTCCGTCATTTATGAACCGTTTTGGAAAAATCTTTTTGCGTTGGGTTCAGTATAGCTACGAAATGGTCCCATATAAAAATCATCGATATTTGATCCTGGACTTCGAAGATAAATTGAAGTCAGTATTTGTTTTTTATTTTGTTCCGTATATTTCTACTTATAATTATTTATCTCCATGTTTATTCAATGATTCATCGTAAAAAAATATAATTTTAACTACAGGTTTTTTTATATTGGTGAATGAGACAAATTATTTGTTTTGTTTATGTCAAATATTAAGTAAAATTATATTTTTTATCTCGGCTGATCGAAGCGAAGATGAGGCGTAAGATGAAGCACGCATGCCCAAAAGATGCCTATTCACAGAGACACAAGCTGTAGCTGTTTGGGAACAAAGACGCTGGTAGAGCGTTCCACTCTTAGCACTCCTTAGCATATTCGTTTGTTTACCATTTCACCCCAAGTGGATACATACAACAAAAAAGTTTGAAGCCCCACTCTACCACACTCGATTAGCCCGCGACGGTTGTCACTCTCCGCTAAAAGCTCACAACTCAATGCCTGCATCAGGCATTCAAGTGCCGCAGACGACAATCGTGCGCACCTGTCGTCTGTAAGCTCAGCTCAAGTTATAAGCGGCAGTGGGTAAGCAGACCTGAATTTGGCTTGTGCAATGACAGTCTTGACTAAAGTTCCACTTTTTTAACGAATGAAGCAACCTAGCGCGCAATTTTTTTTTATGCACCCGACGATTACATAATATGTATATTATTATCTCTTTTACTAGAATTCCCTGTATCTAAAGAACCAGAAACTACGAGGACCATGGTCCCAAAACACCCAGCCACGAAACAAACGATTGCGCTTTTTTTTCTGTGCACAAACATTTGTGTCGTCGCGGAAACGAACCCGCAACCGGTGGATGAGATTTGAGCCAACCTGCCCAACCACTACACCACAGAAGCTACAAAATCGTTTTTACGTGTTTTACTCGTATATGAACATTTTCGCGAGCACACCATTGTGGTACTTCAATATTTCTCTTGTTTGTCGAATAAAGGCGTTTTGTGGAAAGATATCATCATTAACATCCTTTAATTACTGAATATTTCCTGTAGGCCTATCTAAATGCACGGCATCGCCACTGAGTTCGATGTACGACATAGCTTATAGCCCGATCTACGACTTTGCTCTTTAAAGGATGCAAAAAATAAACCATCAATTTAATAATCGTAAATCGCTAATGCATTACACTTTACGCCACATGCTCTCTTTGTTTGGGGCCAGCACTTAGCAAGGGGTGTCGCAGGTGCGTGTAGGGTACGTGCCCAATCAAGGGACGACAAATTGTCAGACACGGCCCTTTGATGTTTGCCGCTTAGCCCTTTCCGTCGGAATGTCTGGCGAAAGGGATTCCTGCCATTCTTGGAGAATAGCTTGACCGTTTGTGAGGAAATGGCTAACAAAGTTTTCATACACAAGGCATAGTGTATTTTAATATTTTTTATAGAAATTTTAAAAGGGGCACCCCAGGTACTATCTGTGCCCACATCAAAGCCTGTGCTTTCGGAAAATTATGTACGATATTTTCATTTTAGCACATTCTAGAAATTATGCATTATGGTCTATACTTTATACCGTACTTCCAAAACATGTTAGTCCTTTCTGTTGGAAGAGATTGCTTTGACCGTTTAGACCGCCTATTGTTATGCTGATTACTGTGAAATGTAAGAAATGTACTTGATATTTCATTTATCTTTCTTTAACAATAAAGTGTTTATCTATCTATCTATATATCTTCGTAGTTGGTTTTTATTTATTGAGTTGCAATTTTTTTGACAATGTGACATTATTTCTGTAAATTCTACAGAATTCTACAGAAAAGTATCATTTTCATCTGCTTGGTAAAAAGTTAAGTATTTTCATACAAAATTAACTCACAAAATAAACATGACCCAACTTGCTATCAATCAGGCTCCAAAGCAATTCTCGTACAACAATATACCACAAACGATTTACTCAGTCTTGTCTTTGACTATTAACAAAAGAAAACGTTAGGCAGAGGCATATCCTTTCTGCCAAGGTATATAATTATATGGTCACTTTGACCATATGTGAAAACGTGAAACTTAACCGATGTGTGTATGTGTGGATGTGTGTGTATTATTTACTTCACTCCCCCTCAAAAATTTACAGAAAAAATATTTGGGTAATAAGATAACGCGTTGATATCCATATCCACTTACCCATATCTCATGTGTTATTCAATCGACGGTTGTATGAGCTTTTAGTATCTAATAAGACGGCCCATTGCAGTTTGACACCTATATTTAACTAGCAACTTATATATAATATAGTCTATGTTACTCAGATATAGTATAGCCTTAGAGTATATATAACTAGTTATGTATACGCTACGAGTATAGCTCTCTATCAGTGAAAGAATTTTCAAAATCAGATCAGAGATTACCTTGTACAAACACGCATACAAACAATTTTACCTCTTTATGATATTAGTATAGATTTAATTTATCTTTAGTTGTACTTTATTTTACTACGTTTGTATTAAGTCACTTTCTTGTTTGTCTGTCTGTCTGACGTTTCATATGGAATCTTACAACTTAAATTTCGAGCATCCCGATTAGCTATCCGGCTTAAACTTGCAGGTTAACTCACAACTTGATGAAAATGCATTCTAAATCCATAAAGACGGTTAAATTATTTAGTTTTTTTTTATATGACTTTTTTTAATCTATTACGGATTTTTTTCTGTTGTGGTATAATACCTCTTTTACTAAATACTCAAAGGTGTTGGTACGTTTACAATCGTGTGGCCCAGTTTTACCACCAAGCTAACACGAGAACGCGTGTCGGACACGGATTACCTAAGGATTACATAGTTGCACAGCTTATTAAGTTAAAGAAGGAGGGGAAACGTCACAAGATTGTTTGGGTATAAATCCTAATTAACACGAACGAAGAAAAGGCGTAGCCAAGGGATAAGTTATAAATCAAATCAAATCAAATCAAATAATCATTTATTTGCCAGAATGTAGTACAAAGCAAATGGTAATGATTAGAATTAGATTCAGTACATCCTACCATAACAATGGTGTGCAAACATAATATTTTCAAATTAATAGCAAAAACATTTAAGTACAATGGAATTATCGAATTAAAATTTTACATCACATTCAATTAATTATACAACGTGTAACATAAATGTGTAGTAATAATTAAACCACGCATATAGAAGCTTATTAATAATTCAAGTCCAAGTGCAAATCACCAGAAACTTTTTAAAATCACAAGATATGATAATTTAAACATTTCTGGTAATCAAGTTCATTTCAACCCTAACAATCAGCTGATAAAGAGCAATGAACTTGTGACAAAGAATATTAGTGCGCCGCGTGTACAGATCTGACAAACAAATTTTATCTTCAGTTAGCAAAGCCAGCTGTCCTACCAACCTTACTTTACAACTAACTTTCAAGCAAACTGCTTTTTACGCGACTCCCCAAAAAAGGAATATAATGTTTTCGGGGTTAATGTATGTGCGTTTTTTTATTACAAAATGCCTCAACAGATTTGGATGTATGGGGTATCCTCGGAATCCTTAAATCATCCCAAGTGATAATGTTTTTGGCAGGGTATTTTTTTATTTTTATTAATGCTTACTTATTAATTACAGCATTAAACATCATCGCTCCAATTAACATTAAGGAATAAGGATCTAATCAGTGTAAACGCCTAATAAGAGCGAGCATGGCTGATGTTCTTAAAAAATACGTGAGGTCACCAACCACCGTAGGAATAGGATGTAAAAAACATCATGCATGAATTTCAACAGTAGGAATGTAATAGGCTGATAATGATGATTAAGACATTTCCAACATTTGATTTCATTGCATAGTAAAAGAGTGTTCGTAAGTCAGTAATCAATAAAGCGTCTTTACTTAGTCAGTTTTCAGAAATAAACCTGTTTAATCTTTGACAAAACGCGGCAAACACTAAAGCTATCAAACATTCGCCGCCGCTTCATGATTCGCTAGCCTTGTTTCGTATTGCACCAATCATAAAGATGTAATCCTAATAAATAATAGCCGCTGCTCCTCATTGGTCGAGCGGCACAAACAAAGTTACCTTCTAACGCCGCCCCATAAAACTCCACCGAAAAGGACCGTTTTCGTTTCGGAAATTCTTTTTAGGTTATTTCTGAATATGAATTCTAAGACGTCAAGTTGGATAAAAATTTAAAACTAATCAAGGCAAGGCTAAGTCGGGTACGTTCGCGGAGATTTTTTTGTATACCGGTTCCGGAACATGCAAAAAAACTATGGTAAAAAAAACTTAAACCTATGTTTTTATTATGCTTTTAATGCATTCAAATCTGTCCAGGCAATAAGAAGTAATGGTGGAATAAATAAATACATACATACGTAAACCCTGAAATACTCCTTTTTGGGCAGTCGTGTAAAAATGTGGAAATACCCTTTTTTACGAGTGGGTTCCGGAACGGATACGACCGAGTCCGAAGATCCGTTCAGTATGAAATTCCGGTATTTGAGACTCGAAATCAAGCCCTTGTAAAATGTTCGGCGTTTTCAAAGACAGAGCGCCTAGGCCACAAAACAGATAAATACAGAAGTTAATCTCATGTATGTACTTTTCATACATTTCATACCGGACGGCGCAGGAAGTTTTTGGGAGGAAAATTGATTGATTTAAAAATATAACTGTACACGATATCGACATAATTTTTTCGCAGTTACTATTATAACTGAATAAAGTTGTTTTGAAGACAAAACAAATGCGATTAGTTTACATTAACATCTTCCTCATTAGATTATTGAACACAAGGCTAACACAGCTTATACTACAATAAATATCTAATTTTAAATTGTAAAAATATGACAAGGCTACAAACTTATGTTCGCTTGTTCGGCGCAGGGCTGGGGGCTGGGGCGCTTACCTACCTACCTAACTATTTTGTGTTACGTGAAAACAAACCATCAAAATACAAGCAAATACCTACTTACCTCTCTGAAACAACTGGTAGCTTAAAAAACGACAATTCACCGTTTAATGTTGAATTTAAACAACCGTCCACCAAACAGTTATAATAACCTATTTTTAACCGACTTCAAAAAGGAGGAGGTTTACAATTCGACGGTATGTTTTTTTTTTTTATTTTTTTTTTTATTTTTTTTTTGTGTGTTTGTTACGCGATTACTCCGCCAATTATGAATGGATTTCGATGATTCTTTTTTTGATTGGTAGGTCATACTTCAGAGGTGGTCCCATATAAATTTTATCGAAATTCATTCAGCACTTTTTGAAAAAAATTGCGAAAACACAAAAAAATATAAGTTTAATCTTCAAGTCGGTTCTTGTTTTTGTTGTAACCGACTTTCTAAAGGTGGAGGTTTGTATTCGACTGCTTCACATGCTTCACCCAGGGTTGACTTCCGGCGAGGGAACTCCTCAACGGTGAATAGTACAGACACAAAATTTTGTAAATGGATTTAACCATAATAGCCTGTTCTAAATTCCACCATGACATGGCTGATACACCCAGGAATGACTTCCGGCGAGGGAACTCCTCAACAGAGAATAGGAGAGTTATGAATTTTTTTTGTACATAAATTTAATTATGATAGCCCGTTTTAAACTTCGTCATGATGTGGCTGCTAGATCATAAATGCTTGTCTTTAAAAACTTTTTAAATTAATTTAATTAAAACTTGTTTTGCACTAAAAAGGTTAAAATAAATTATTTTTCAAAAAAAACTAAACCGACTTCAAAACCACAAATAGGCACTCAAAAGTGAAAAATAAATCAATATAATTATCATAAGCGCTGCCCACTCATATATTTGAAGTCGGTGCCAGCCAAGTCTAAAAGGTAGTAGATAGATACTACCTACAAGTAGTAAAATACAATACAGTACAATACAGTAGTACAATAGTTACTATATACATAGTATTTATCTGCTACCTAATAGACTTGGCTGGCACCGACTTCAAATATATGAGTGGGCAGCGCTTATGATAATTATATTAATTTATTTTTCACTTTTGAGTGCCTATTTGTGGTTTTGAAGTCGGTTTAGTTTTTTTTGAAAAATAATTTATTCGTTGCTCCATTTTTGCACAAAAAAGTTCACAGACGCGTGTCTCAAGCGGATGGCACTCGCATCCCAACTGTGCCCAGATATCGTGTCTGTGAGCGGTGTCTATGTGTGCGTTGCTCGAGCGCACTTTGTATGTATGTAGATTTCTGTACTAATCTGTTTTGTGCCTAGGCACAAAGTAGCTCGGTCAATGACCCGTACTACCGCGACTAGGCCACAGCTTGTTAGGATTGTCCAAAATAATTCAAATAAATAATTTTTGAACTTTGTATGGAAAATATAATAGTGTTTTTTTGGTTGTATATTCTGCCCAATGATTCATGACTAGATACCCATACACACCTTTCAGTATTACTACACATTAATGTTATTCCCTGTATATATGTCAAGTTTTATAATAAGTTACTGCAAAGCTTCAAAAAAATACTACAGGATCGAATCTTATCACAATCCTGCACCAATCCTATCCTATCCTACTTCCTATCCTATCCTACTTCCTATCCTATCCTACTATTCCTATAGCTACTAATATTATAAATGCAAAATGCCCATCAATTATCTTAATTCCTTTACTAATTCTGATAGTGTATTATACAATGTTACCTAATATAGGTGCCTGTAAATACATTTATGTAGGTAGTTACCACAGGGAGGTATTCACTCTAAACGCACAGTAATGCCCCGCGACTAGATCTGGCATTTCGATAACATTGAATAGTTGCGGAACAGTCGATAACCCGCTTACGACACTTCTACACACCAACCATCGATTCCCAACGCTAATGCTAACAATTTAGAGACGGTTTTTGCTTGTAAAATAATTTATCGTAAATAGATAGGGAAGCAGTGATTCAGAGTAATGCATCATTAGGCAAGTCGTGAGTTTGGCATTCAAGGTCCCTCAGGAGGGCACAATTTGGAGCGATTGATATTTCCTTGTCCCCTGCAAGTTTGCTATTATGGCGTAATGTCAGTTACATCTCAGGAAGGGGACGCATTCCTTTGTCAGGACTTGGAATAGTTCAAGAAGACGTCCATGACGCTGAGGGTTACTTGTAAAGTGCTTGTTATAAATTTTATGATTAATCTATTTGTATGCAGTCTACTTTTTAAACACTGTGTGTTATATTATCTGTCGGAGAATATGTCAAAAATAGTGCAAGTTCATTGCAAGTTAATTAACTAACGATAGCATTTCGTTTCATTGAAGAAAGAGTACCTTTATAAGAAAAGAAGATAAATACTATATGCTATATACTGTACTGGTGGTTTCTCGTATGCGAGAGACTGTCTGGGTGGGACCACCGCTTTGCCAGTTATTCTGCCGCCAGGCTGTAGTGCGCAAGCATTACTGTGTTCCAGTTTAAAGGGCATTGTAGCCAGCAACTTAAAGTATTTAAAATTACTTGGCATTATGAGACTTAAAAGCTAATTGTCTCAGGATGTCGAGCGCATTACAATGCCGCGCAGTATTTATCAAATCAAAGTTCTGGATGATGCTGCAACTGTTATGGGCAGTATGTATCGGTTCACCCGTTTCATAAACGGGTAAACCGATTTGGATGCGGTTTTTTACGCTATACGATGCCATAAACAGAACGCACGTAGTGGTCTAACTTATAACACCCCTCCTTTTTGCGCCGGGGGCTAAAAATAATTAAAAGGGTACTTTTAGTACTGCTTCCTTTTAAATCCTTTAACACTCGCTTCCCTCAATTTCCGAAACACTCCTTCATTTATTCCACAACTTTACTTTTATTTACTCCATCGATGGTCTAAAGAGCCTAACATATCGCACGGGCAATTTAATCCAAAAATAGTTTCCAATAGCGTCGACGCAGCAGATTTAGCATTCAATATATTCCAAGAACAGTGCCAAAGGCACGCCCAAGTCGTGTCGCAGGTATCGGGTGCTTACGGGGATTTACCTGAGTGGGTGTGTATGCAGCCTAACGTTAGCCATGGTGGCTATATCTACCATAAAACAGCCAGTATTAATAGGATTGCAAAGTGATAGATAATTCGCAGTTATTATCTATTCCGTGTGAGAAATTAGCCAGTTGGTTTTGTTTAGTTTTAGTTTTATCAAACTACTAGTGGCGATCGCAGTTTCACGCACCACGTAGACAATTTTATTTTGTTTGGGGGGAATATAAAAAAGCCTATTATAAGCCTCCACAAATAGCAGTTAACTAGTTTATTAGTTGAAAGGTAAATATATATAAATGTGAGATGGCACCATGCAATGCCATTTATAAATAGCATTAATTTGATAGTGATGACGTTAAAAGGTTCGATGAGTTTGTGAGTGGTGTTTCAACATAATGTACGGCGCTTTATTTGTAAAGAGCGAGCGACCAGAGCCAGTTAGGCTCAGCGGGAACTCATGCGCCTTTCGATCAGACGCACCTGGGTTCGAATCCTGACTCGGCCCTGCACCAATGACTTATAGTGCAGATTTTGCACGCTCGCTCTAAAACGGTGAAGGAAAACATCGTGATGAAACCCGCTTACGCGCTTTGGAGTAGTAGGCTCTGGCCGTGGTTGTAATACCACCCACCCAACAAAGCCATGCCGTCAAGCGACCTAGTCGTGTTTCGGGATGATGTTCGGTGAACCATCGGGCCAAGGGAGACGGGTCTGAGCAGCCTCAACCAACTCAACTGCCGTATCTCTTCTAGATCTATGTGCTCCTTCTCATATCTCATATCAGCCACATCATCGCTTCACATCAGGCGAGATAGTGGCCAAACATAGATCTATAAAGGTAAAACGATATAACGATATAAAGGTAAAAAAAAAAGAATTATCTTGTTATTCTAAAATACTCATACTTAATATTTAGATTGGAATTTTTAAATGACGAAAACACTTGAAAGTATTTTACATTGAAAACTGTAGTGTATGTGGGTAGAGATATATAAATTAATAATAAGCTAGGTGTAGGGTAGATTAAGTATCACTGGCAGTCGGAATATATCTGTACTACGGAGCACTCGCAGTTTTATTATTCATCCCTCAATCGGAGACTTTTCATTGGCGACGAGTTGTTTTTCACTATTACGTGATAGAAACCCCGTGTAAGCAGTTTAAGAATGTCGGTTGGTAAAATCAGTGAGTTTGACGTCGAAAATGGTGTGTGGTCGTCATACGCGGATCGCCTTGAAATGTATTTCAAGGTCAACGGAGTCAAGGCTGACTTGCAGTTGCCCACGCTGATATCAGTCATGGGAGATGAGGCGTACGAACTCCTGGTGAATTTAGCGAGTCCCAGAAAACCGAGCGATCTTACGTATTCGGAAGCGAATGACGTAATGCGTAAGCATTTGCAACCCGCCCCATCAGTGTTGGCGGAAAGATATCGCTTCCGGCAAAGGAGACAGCGAGGGGATGAAAAAGTGAGCGAGTACGTGGCGGAGCTAAAGAAGATGGCGCGGCATTGCAAGTTTAGCGACCAGCTAAGCGAAAATCTTCGCGATCAATTTGTGTGTGGCATTCGGAGTGACGTCATCCGACAACGGTTGTTTGCAGAGGATGACAGTTTAGATTTCGCTAACGCGGTGCGGATCGCGGGCTCGTTAGAATCGGCGGAGCGCGATGCAGCTGCAGTGGAGGCCCGGGCTGCGCCTGAGGCTGCAGCGGTGAGCAGTGACGTGCATGTCCTGCGGGCGAGCGGCCGCGCGAACTCAGCGCGCCGGGAGCTTGGGCATGGCGGCGGCCGTCAACAAATGGCGGCGGGACAGACACGGGCGATGTCTGGAAGGCAGTTGAACTGCAAGGGTTGCGGAGCGACGACTCACGACTATGGAAGCTGTAGATTCCGTGACTACGTCTGCAGCCGGTGCAAAAAGCCGGGACATTTGCGGCGGGTGTGCTGGGCATGGGGTGCCGGCACGGATTCTGGTCACAAGTCAAATGTGACCACCCGGAGAGGCGCCGGGGAGAAGGGTTTCCACTTTGGGATCACAGACCCGGAAGAAGATGTTATGAGCCCAGAGGAGGATAATCTGGATCTGTACCAGCTGAGTTTGAGAGACTACAGGCCGGTGAGTCTGCAAATTTCTATAAATGATAAAATAATAAACATGGAAATCGATACAGGGACGGCCATATCGTGTATAAGTGATATTACCTATAAGAAATATTTTAAAGAAAATGACATTATTCCCTATGATTTGTGCTTAAAATTTTACGATGGCTCAAATATTCGTCCGTTGGGGGTTATTAAACCGACAGTGAAATATCAGAACCGGGTTAAAGAATTAGAACTATTTGTTATTAAAGGCGGAACCACGTCATTACTAGGCAGGCAGTGGCTTAGCGAGTTAGGTATTCAAATTCCTATGCTGAACTGCAACAGCATAAACAATGATAAAATAGGCAATAATATAAATGTTTTGTTAAACAGATATAAGGAGCTGTTTGACGGGAGTCTGGGAAGGTTCACGGGAGGCAAGGCGACACTCCGGGTGCGCGAGGGCGCCGTGCCCGTGTACCACCGCGCGCGGCCGCTGCCGTTCGCGCTGCGCGAGCGCGTCGACGCCGAGCTGGACATTATGCTGCGCGCGGGGGTCATCGAGCCCGTCGACTGCTCCGACTGGGCTTCCCCGCTGGTGCCGGTCAACAAAGCGGACGGTACGCTCAGGGTTTGTGTTGATTACAAGGCGACATTAAATCCGGTTTTACTGATCGATCGATATCCTTTACCAAAAATTGACGATGTACTTGTTGCGTTAAATGGGGCGAAATTCTTTAGTAAAATTGATTTATCGCAATCGTATAATCAGATTGAGCTCGACGATTCGAAAAAGTACACAGTTATTAACACTCATAGGGGCCTATTCCGTTACAATCGTTTGGTTTTTGGTTTATCTTCGAGCCCGGGAATTTTTCAGCGCATAATGACAAATCTTTTAAAGAATATACCTAACGTGGCAGTATTTATTGATGACGTAATTATTGGGGGGAATACCAGGGCGGACCATTTAAAAGCACTGGAAGCGGTTTTCGAACGAATGCTCGCGAGCGGTTTGCGGTTAAAAGAAAATAAATGTGTCTTTTTAGTACAGGAGGTAGCATATCTAGGCTATATATTGTCAAAGGAGGGCATAAAAGTAGATCCAGCTAAAGTAGAAGCGATTGAAAAGATTCCTCGGCCACAGAATGTTTCAGAGCTCAGGTCATTTTTAGGCTTAGCCAATTTTTTTGCCAAATTTGTAAGGGGTTTCAGCCTTAGATTAGTTCCACTTTACAATTTATTAAAGAAAGGTGTGGACTGGAGTTGGTCTAACGAATGCGAAAGCGCATTCAAAAATATTAAAAATGTTTTAATGAGTTCACAGGTGCTAGCTCATTACAATCCCAACAAGGAGCTTATCGTAACGTGTGACGCGAGCCCGACCGGAGTAGGGGGCGTGCTGTCACAGCCGTGCGACGGCAGCGGCAGAGAGCGTCCAGTGGCGTTCGTCTCGCGTACGCTTACGAGTGCAGAGAAAAACTATTCACAAATCCATAAAGAGGCGTTAGCTATAATTTTTTGCATGAAAAAATTCCATCAATATCTATACGGGAGACGTTTTACCTTGCGTACGGATCATAAACCGCTTGTTTCTATTTTCGGACCAAATAATAACATTCCTATAATGTCGGCGAGTCGAATGTCGAGGTGGGCTGTCATTCTGTCCGCATATACCTACGATATTGAATACGTGCGCACCGGAGATAACAGCGCGGATGGGTTATCCAGGTTGCCTCTGCGTAGCGACAACAAAGCGGTTTGTCAGACTATACCGGAACAGACGCATTTGCACTTTGCGCAGGAGGCTTTATTACTAGATTATAACGAAGTTAAAAGATGCACCGCGCGTGATCCCATTTTAGGTAGAATTTTAGGGTTCGTGCGTGACGGTTGGCCGTCGGATTGTGAAGTGGTCGGAATGCAACCATATTTTAATAGGCGAAGTGAATTATACGAGGAGTTAGGATGTCTAATGTGGGGTCATCGGATAGTCATACCGGAAAAGTGTAGGGAAAGAGTTTTGAAAGTTTTACACGAACCGCACATGGGTATTGTGAAGTCTAAGTCTCTGGCTCGGAGCTATGTGTGGTGGGCCGGCATCGACGAGGCGGTGGAGGCAATGTGCCGCGGGTGCGCGACGTGCGCGGCGCAGGCGGACGCGCCGCCGCGCCAGGCGCCGCGCCCCTGGCCCTGGCCCGGCCGGCCCTGGTCGAGACTGCACTTGGACTTCATGGGTCCCATCTTTGGCAAAACTTATTTAGTAGTAGTCGATGCGATGTCTAAATGGTTGGAAGTTTTTCACGTCTCGAGTACAGCGGCCAAGTGGACGATAGAAAAACTCACGGAGTTGTTCGGCAGGTTCGGTTTACCTAAGCAGATAGTAACTGATAACGGCCCGCCTTTTACGAGTAGTGAGTTTGAAAGTTTCAATAAAAGTCAGGGTATTGAACATATATTCACGGCTCCTTATCACCCTGCGTCGAATGGTGCCGCGGAAAACGCGGTTAAGACGTTAAAGAGAGTAATTAAAAAAGCGGTGTTTGGGAAACAGGATATACATAAAGCCTTACATACATTTTTATTGTATTATAGGAATACGGAACATGCGTCAACGGGAGAAAGCCCAGCTATGTTAATGTTAAGTAGGAGGCTGCGCACACGACTAGATGCTTTGAAGCCGGATAGGGAGTCGCGGGTGAGTCGCGTGCAGCAGCGGCAGGTAGAAGACGCGGGCGGCGCACAGAGGATCATCGACCCTGGAGATGAGGTTTGGTATCGTCAATATTTAAAGGGGGAAAAGTGGGTGCCAGGAATTGTAGACAGTAGGCTGGGTCGTTCTAATTTTAAAGTTGTAGGGGTGCGGGGAGATCAAGTACATCGTCACGTCGATCAGATAAAACGAAGGAGTACGAGCTCGCTGGTCTGCCCAAGCTCTGAGTGTATAAGACAAGAATTGACAGCCGTTAGCAATGACCCTTCTATTCCCGAAGAAGTTGGGTCGGAGCAGGCGAGGGCCCCGAGTCCCCCGCCGTCGCCGGCTCCCAAGCCTGAACCCCGTGAACCTCCTCCAGACAACCAACAGACTTTGAGTACTCCTAAGAGTAGACCGATAAGGAAATGTAAGTTAATTAGGCCTAATTATAATAAGTAGTTATATAGGAATTTATAATGTAATGGAAGTACTAACTTCATCACAGATATTAAACTACAGGTTATAAATTATTGTCGTGGCAGGCTTTTTATGGCAGGTATGTATAACGTCATGTACACGTGGTTACCTAGTCCGTTATAAAAAGGTAATAGTGTAATAGTCTAGCTTAAGTGATTGTATAGCAGGACGAATATACCTAGGCATCACTGTTTGTCAAACAGAGTTATGCGTCATGTGTAGGTATATCGTACAGGGCGTAATTAGGTAATAAGATAAGATAAGATTTAGTTGAAATGTTGTGTTGTGTTCATATGAATTCTAAATTAAGTGTAGAGGAGTGTAGTGTATGTGGGTAGAGATATATAAATTAATAATAAGCTAGGTGTAGGGTAGATTAAGTATCACTGGCAGTCGGAATATATCTGTACTACGGAGCACTCGCAGTTTTATTATTCATCCCTCAATCGAAGACTTTTCAAAAACATTCCTACTCCTACATTGTTTTAAATGTTTTTCGGCGCTTTCTTTCAACCGTAGTTATCTATACAAACATAACACTAGGTAGGTACTAGGTACAGTCAAAACGTAATCCCTTTTCTTATCTTGTAAAATAGTTATCTCGCTTTAAAAGACATTTGAAGTAAATCTTGCACACACGGTAACAAGCGGGTACTACAAAAAGTAAACCACCATTTCACGAGACACTTTGTACACAAAGATACACTGTGTGCACAAAGCTCGAGGATATGAGCACTATCACTGGCTGCAGCTAAACTCTCCTTCTAATGACCGCAGCGTTTGTTCTTACACTAGTGTTTCGTGCTAGTTAGTTAGTAGTGTTCTTACACTTGAGTCGGATGCGTCTGGGTCCTTACACACGCCTTGGTGGAAGTGTGTATATGGCATGGAGGTAATATGTTAATAGTCCTGGACGCAACAACAAATTGTGATTTTGTCTGCTTTAAGTGCTTGCAGTTCTGCGAGTTGAATGTGCGATAGTTGTGGTGTTGTAATTTATGATTTTTAACCAACTTCAAAGAAAGAAGAAAGTTCTCTATTGGATTGTATTTTTTTTGTTTGATACTTCAGAACGCCGTCATTTATGAACTGATTAGGAAAATTCTTTTCGCGTTGGGTTCAGTATAGCTACGAAGTGGTCTCATATAAATTTCATCGATATTTGACCTTGGACTTCATAGATACATTGAAGTCGGTTTTTTTGTTTTATAAACCGTATTTGTTGATTAATATGTTGACGTTCTTAAATAATATTGCCTTTGACTGATATAACTTATTTATCTGTTTTATTTTTGTATTTCATGTAAATTATTGTTTGATATATTTTACTTTTTAACCGACTTGAAAAAGGAGGAGGTTCTCTATTCGATTGTATTTTTCTTATGTTTGTTACCTCAGAACTCCGTCAAGAATGAACCGACTTGGAAAATTATTTTTGCGTTGGGTTCAGTATAGTTACAAAGTGGTCCCATTTAATTTCATCGATATTTGACCTTGGACTTCGAAGATACATTGAATAATTTATTTGGTAATGGAGTTGGAGTCAGAAGAGATAAGAGCTATGTGATAGAATGAGAGGCGCTCTGTAGGTTAATATGACTGGTAGTTATGCAGCGCTACGCGAGCTGAATTGAATTTTATTGCGTCATAGCAAGAGTCGCTATTTGTTTAAATGTCTTTGCGGAGTGATGTTTCTGTCCCTTAGTATTCTGTGCTATAACCAAAGAATACTAACTTATAACTAAGAAAGCTTTTTAAATTTATTACAATAGTAGGTAGGTACATAGTGATGTGACGTGTGTGAATGCGTTAAGGATCTGCATAGCTCGCAGTATAGGTGCGGTGTTGGCGTGCTGAGTACGCGGGACGGAATAAACGAGTATAATAGTGACACCACTACATAAATATATATATATATATATATATATATATATTTATGTAGTGGTACATACACCACTACATAAATATATATATATATATATATATATATATTTATGTAGTGGTGTCACAACAAGAAATAAATTACAAAACAATACTTAAAGCTAAAGTGTTACAATGGGCGGTCTTATCGCTTATGGCAATCTCTTCCAGACAACCTTTGGATGGAGAGGACTCAAAGAAAATGTAAGGGACGGTGGTGTTGTGTATAAACAAACTAACCAGTATAAAATAATAATATCATATACAGACTACATAATCGTAATTATATATAAGTAATATATTTATAATATAGGTAAAGTAAGGTATTGTAGGTGGTGTAGTAAGATATTTATAATATAGGTGCCTAGGTACCAGAAAAAAGTACATATAATAAAGTATACATATATATTATTAAATATATAAATAAACATAAATATATTAAGTCGAATAAGTATTCGACGACTATGCGCAGATACAATTTTTACCACTGATCTAAGGTTCCCAGAGCAAGGTGCATGCCGCACGACCCAACACAGTCATAATTTCGGCTCCGCTATCTAAGCGGCTTATAGGAAAAATCAATTTCGTTTGTCGCATCCTGTAGGGCGACCATGGAACTTTTAATGGGATTTTATTCAAGTTCCTCTTCTTCTTCATTCAAGTTCTGTCTGAGTTTAGCTTTGTCCTCTTATCTTTGTTGAACAGTTGTCGATTGGATTTGTGCTTGGATTATTATAATGCTTTTGGGTATTTTTGGGTCAGCTTATTAGATAATGCTCATGTTTTCTGCGGTGAAGGGAAAGAGAGGGCTTAAATAATAATAATATATTTATTTTAGAGATTTATGATTATAGTTGGTGATTTTTTATTCAAACCATAACCGTATACTGAAACCTATTTGCTTCTCAGACAGTTCTCTTTCCTCAAGGGTTTGCTGAAAGAAAACTCTTTTTAACCGACTTCAAAAAGGAGGAGGTTCTCTGTTCGATTGTATTTTTTTTTATGTTTGTTACCTCAGAACTCCGTCATTTATGAACCGATTTGAAAAATTCTTTTTGCGTCGGGTTCAGTATAGCTACAAAGTGATCCCATATAAATTTCATCGATATGTGACCTTGGACTTCGAAGATACATTGAAGTCGGTTTTTGTTTTTTTCTAAAAATTAATTATTAGAGTTAAGCTCGCCTTTGTACATGTAGTTTATAATTCACGATGTAAATGTTTTAACAGTGTACAATAAAGAATATAAGAATATAAGTATCATTACTATTTTCTTAGCTATACCTATAAAAGCGAGAGCTTGAGAGTCTACGAAACGGACGGACGGAACGGAGGTAAAGCACAATTATTTAACTTAATTGTGGTTTAAGATACTTTATTTCTCAAAAGAATTAATTCACTTACATGAGAAAACAATACATGTTAAACAATTTTGGGCTAAGCGTACTACATAATTATATAAAATGCAAAGACTTAAAAAATATCTAAATACTAATTTTATAAACTAAAATGTCGGTAGTTTAATATTACTTGCAAAAAAGAAAATAAAAGTCCGGTCGTACATTGTGACCGACGCGACGTGACGGTGCAAAACGTTTAGATGTTACAGAGTAAGCGCAACTGGAAGTGGCTCGGAATACAAATATGTCAAGTGTAATGTCTTTTTTTTTTTAATTTAATTGTACTTAGAGTAGGAGAAAAGCTAACAAGAAAAGCAGTCATTGGTCACGGCCACGTTGGGATTCGAACTTCGGTGCGTCAGATTGCAAGACGTACAATCACTATATGCCTCTCAATTTGTACGACAACTATCAAACAAGTAATCCAAGGAAATCAAAAAGAAGCGTCCACCCTGGTCACTCCAATGTAACCCTACTTGCGTCGACAGAATTAATTTCCTGGCCTATAACTCTCGTATATTGGACGCGGGTGACAGTCGCGAGAGGTTTCGATTTATGGCGGCAGTGTCGCGGGCAGGTGTGCACGCACCCTTATGTAGCTCGTCCACACTATGACATATCGGGAGAAAATACGTCGTTTAAAAACGTTACGTTCAATCACAATGGAGGGGCAGAGTCATTATGTGAAGTGTGAGGAAGTGGATGCGAAAGACGAGAGAACGTGGACCAAGGTGTCAGTAATAGGTTGGCGCTTTTGTAATTTTGAAATTGTACTACTCTCAAAATATTTTTTTTTTTGTAACTGAATGACGTGACGAGCTTGTCGTTTGCCTGATGGTAAGCAATACGCCAGCCCATAACAATAACAGCACCACCCTGAACTTTGTTATGCAAATTCCTGCGCGGCGCTGCACTGCGCTCGTCACTCTGAGACAATTAGCTGTTGAGTCTCATTATGAGACCCAACAGCTAATTGTCAACAACAAAGTTAAACAATATTGCGCAGGCAGTACTGTGTTCCAGTTTGAAGGGCATTGTATCCAGCGAAATTACTGGGCATGACTGAAATAACTTAATATCTGATGTCTCGAGGTGATGAGCGCAATGCAGTGATACGCAGTGCTTTTGATCGTATTAAAAGTTCTGGTGGTACTGCAATTGTTATGAGCAGGCGTTTTGTTTACAATCAGGTGAACGGCTTGTTTGTCTTGTCAATTATTAAAATAACCGGCCAAGTGCGAGTCGGACTCGCGCACGAATGGTTCCGTACCATTAACCATAAAAACGGCAAAAAAATCATGTCTGTTGTATGGGAGCCCTCTTAAATATTTATTTTATTTTGTTTTTTAGTATTTGCTGTTATAGCGGCAACAGAAATACATCATCTGTGAAAATGTCAACTGTCTAACTATCACGGTTCATGAGATACTTACAGCCTGGTGCCAGACGGATAGACAGCGAAGAAAAATTGCTCCTACAGCCAACGTAGTGGGAATGAGCTTCACGCTTACAACATTCCACTTATGTTATGTCGAACACAATACTTATATTTATACCAAGATGTTGTCTGGAAAGAGTTAGGGTGCTATTGGCACGTTGACAGTTTTATATTATTGGGAGGGCATGTGACGTTTCCATTCGCACTCAAGGAGACGGGTTGCGAAATGCGTATGCTAGAGATATATCCTTCCATTTTCCCACTTTATATTACTTACTTTCTTTTTCAAAATACTAAAATATCAAATCGATTATCTTCAGAATATGAATATGAGTTTGATGTTTGATGGTTATGAATATGTTTTTAATAATTCTTTGACATTTACTGTACTAATTATATGCATAGGACATTTTATTTCAATTTAATTTAAATAATGTAGGTAATATTAATATGAAAATTTGTATGCCAGAAATGGTGAGACGCGCAGAACTCTAAACTATATTATGACCGTTCTTCCTACAAATAAATATCATTTCATTTCATTTCAGCTTATCGGTTGTTTTCACTTCACAGTACTTATAAAATACCCGCGTCAGCCCATAGTCCCATTTGTCTCCTCCTTTTCAGGACAGAGTTTTAGCAAAGAAAACGAATTATTACTAATTTTAGGCTCTAATTTCCTGTAGTCAAATAAAGAAAATCGTTAAATAACTGACCCCATAGACATTATATATAATTCCAAGTCTTTATATCATTTTCGTCTGCTGTTGTTGGATGCAATATCGAACTGATTTTTTACTTAATATATATTATCTATTCAAAATTGTTGCATTTGTTTCGTGTCTGGGAGTCGTGGGACCATGATCCTTATAGTTCCTGGTTCCCTAGATACAGGGAATGCTAGTTAGGGGCCAGGATCTATGTATGTCATCGTTGGGCGTATTTATTTGTTATTTATTTTATTTATTTATTTAAAAGTATGTTAAGTAAAATTTTGGCGCGTAGCGTTTTATTATACCTATAATGTATTGTGAATTTAGTTTGAAACATATCTTGATAATGTTAATTTTGCATAAGCGATATTGTATAACAACCATTGCTAAACGTTTTAAATAAATAAAACAAAAATAAAAATCTTATAAAATGGCCAAGGACAAGTCAGACACAACATGTCATTATACCTAATTGGAGTTCTGTGCTGGCACATCAATATTATGCTCTTCGATTTGGGACCATAATTATTGTTGTTCCTGTTTCCTTACTTCCTTAAAGACAAGGAATAAGATAAGAACCAGGATCTAGGCATGTGCGTTAGTCATTATTTATTTATTTAACTACATTAATATATTGGGATTGGGGACAATTGAAATAACTAAGATAGGTATGTCTTGAAAGCACCCCGATGGTAAAGATTATACTCGTATAACACTTACATAGAATCTCCATCTTGGTCGAATTAAAAGTTACAGGTCGTGTGCTTGCTCAATGAAATACGATTAATGTTGAACCAACTACTCCAACCTTTTCAGTGCTATTTATATTTCATCTCAAAAACTCAGTTTCATTTACACACTAGGATACCTACATGCGCTCTCGTTACGGTGCGGCAACTTTCTCAAAGAACAAGTTTCACATGCTCCCATTGTTGCGAGTGACTGCTCGAAACACTCTATAATATACATTTATTACTTCACATCGCCCTTTGTGATGTGATTAAGTGGTTCCAATAGCCGCTACTGCTACTAGCTATGTTTATTAACTTCATAATTCTTAAGATTTGAAATAATTAGGAAGAAGAAAAATGATATTGCTCGGGCAGGAGTCGAACCTGCGTCTTCGGTATTCCGTCCCGACGCCTTAACCACTGGGCCACCGAGCCAACTGCTCGGGCAACCAAATTTCTTCTATCCTTCTTATATTGTCTTACAGGACGATAATTAAGAAAAAGAAGGATAGAAGAAATTTGGTTGCCCGAGCAGTTGGCTCGGTGGCCCAGTGGTCCGAAGATGCAGGTTCAATCCCTGCCGGAGCAATATAATTTTTCTTCTTTCTAATTATTTAAAATCTTATGATTTTCGCCTAGCATGCGCTAATGCATTCAATATCAGAAATTCATAGTTCTTTTTTTTTCTGATGAAGGTTACCAGACTTAGGCGCTTAATGGTATGAAAAAGCTACGCTTGGCTATAGCAGCCGCTGTGTAGTGCCACTCAGAACATTGAAGTTATTCAAATTATAATCAGTAATTAAGTCCCTGTATTTGACGAATTATAGAACAAAACCTTTACTCCCTATCACGTGACTCAATTTGCTTCCTAATTGTGTAAAACCGTGTCCTAACACAGTGCCCTACAAACCAACAGAGTGCCAACCACGTTAGTAATAATTACTCGTAATCACGGCACAATTAACGCGCGGCTGACTTACAAAGGGCCGCATGCCTTTGACGCGGCAGAATGTTGATCAAGTAATTAGCAACTTACATATTAAACGACGCTTGGCTGTCCGCAGGAGGTTGGTTGGTTCCCATGAGCTGTGGAGGTGACACTTTATCTTCAAAGGATCCTAAAAGAGTGATGATGTCGACGTCTTCCATATAAATCATTATTAGAATATCTTAGAGACTAAGGACGTATTTTGAATAGGTATTTACTATGTTTTGAATTGTGTATGTTTTGAGGTGGTAGGTTCGCCATGTAGAAGTTTAAGGGTCACCTTGTCATGCAGGACGTTCTTAACTGTGGTGATGATGATGTTGTTGAACTATAATGAAAAGCTGGTACACTTCTGGAGGCTACATGATGTAGTAGTGCTGTGTCAGCGGTCCTAATAAGTGAGTTTGGAGTTAGCACACCAGCACTGTTACTGCATGATATCGTGTCTTGAGCTGAAGTTTGAGCTCTTCACCATAATCCATGAGATTTCAAGTCTTCTATTAAGAAAATTACGCAAAAAATATTTTAAAAAATATACAATAATACCTTGTATTTACTGTGTTATGTACTGACTGTAATTTCGCCCGTCTTGGATGTAAAACAAGCTCAAATTTTTGGTATTGAATCCATTAGCGCATGCTAGGCGAAAACTTTACCCTGCCCGAGGAATATTTTTTTTTTCTTTCCAATTATAAGCCACCATCTGCCTCAAGAGAATACTTGAGCATTTCGACCACATTGCCAGGAAGGACAGAGACAACCTTGAAAAACTTATTTTCACTGGCTAGGTTGAAGGCAAGAGATCTAGTGGTCGCAGCCCGATGCGTTGGTCTGAGCAGATCCGCACTGTACTGGACACTTCCATTTATGATACTTTACACGTCGCCGAGAATAGAGGAAGATGGCGGAACATCATAAAAGAGAAGACAATGGATAGAGGTGGTCACGACCCTCAGACATGAGGAACACGACTCAAGGAGGAGGACAAGCCATAAAGTTCGTATACTAAAGTGAAAATGAGTTTATGAAACGAGCTCATTGCCTTCTCCACGTTTAGTGCTCGTCCCCACGAAGGCGCGAACGCAACTTGGCGCAATAAATCCTCGCGAACAAAGTTTCCATTGAGCGAGTGACGCCTCAAACTCGGCTAATGGTACGCTCTCGATTGAAACCGAGCCGGAATGATATATCGCTTGATTTATTGTACCCAGTCTTATTCTTGTTCCGGGCTTCGCTTCACAAAAGTATTAAATAAATTACTTATTTAAATTATTTAAATTTTCTAATATCTGAAGAGAATATGTCTGATTGTTTACCCTTTTCCTACAACATAATGATCATCTTAACAGATATAATCGATGTCTCTATTTATTGAGCCAAACTCAAAAACAATATTTAAATAGGGAGTTTATAATCATACGCAAGTGGCTCAGCGGAAACTCGTATCTAAGACTTTTCGATATATATGTATATCGGAGTCCTAATCACGCTGATCCCGACGAATTCTTAAGTTATGTTAGGCTTTCTCACTCGCTTTAAAATGGCAAAGGGAAACATCGTGGTAAACTGGCGTGTCTAAGAACCAGAAAGTTCAAAGACATGTGACATCCAACCAACCACTGTGCCAGCGTGGTAGATTACGACCCCTTCTATGAGAGAAGGCCCGTGTCCCCACAATGAAATTGGCTGATGATGATGTATCTAGAAAATTTTCATACCTAGATATAAAATAATTTTAAACGTGATTATTATATCTACCTTTACCCGTACGAACCTTCTAATTCTATAGGCATATCGTGGTAAACCGGCGTGTCCAAGAATCACAAAGTTCAAAGACATGTGACATCCAACCAACCACTGTGCCAGCGTGGTAGACTCCCCTTCTATGAGAGAAGGCCCGTGTCTCGACAATGCAATGGGAACGAAATTGGCTAATGATGATGTATCTAAAAAAAATGTATACCTATACATAAAAAAAATTTAAACGTAATTATTATACAACCTTTACCTTTACGAACCTTCGAATTCTATAGGCTTTATATAGAGATATAAAACCTATAACATTAACAGCTTTTGTATCCCCTTTTCTACTACTCTCATCCGACCGTAAAGTAGTCCATAGTAATACAACCCTAGTGTAACTTAATACGGTTATTTTGCGTTTAAGAGGCACTTAAGTATACCACAATAGCAGCTAGTGTAAGCACTTTATACTCGTTTCTAACGAGTACAGAGTTACGGCTGTGTAACCGGTTATGGATGCGTAACCGGTTGTGGAAGGTAAAAAGCTTACAATGGTTCCACGCTATGGTCGGTTCCTCCAAAGTATGTAGCTCGTTAAAATGAGGGTCGTCTTCTAAACTGTGGAAAAGTAAGCAAACATAGAGGTGGCAAGAATAGTGCAACAGCTCGCCGCATTTTTTTGACACTATACACATCGGGATACATAATAATGATGGCTGGTCCACAAGTCATATTCGTGAACGGGTGCTGCTTGCGGGGACTGGTCTGGTCTAGTCACTCCTAACTGATACTGTCATACCTACTTATAATTTATTTACACTTGTTTGTTACTGATACTATGACTATGGGACATCTCACTCGCACTTCTGGTTTGACATTCTGTTAATTCTAATTTATACGTAATTGTTCATTGTTATTTTTGAGACATTTTAAATAAGCTGAAAAAAAGACAAGAGTTTCTTGGTGCTATCTTCTCTAACGGGCGTATTTCCGAAGCTCTGGTAGAATCCGTTTTCGCATTTCTTTTCAGCACTTAGACTTCAATTTGAGTATAGGAAAGAAATGGGTAAACATACTTACCTTTTTTTAAAGTCATGTTAACATAAGTAAAATTTTTTAACATATTTTGGTTGTATTATGTGTTTATGACCTTTAAAAGTGCACGTTTGTGCCTATTTAATAAATATTTGACTTTGACTTTATCCCGATTTCACCAATTTCTCGGGCAACATTTCCTTCGCTCCACCTAGCCTGAGGGCGTCCTACACAACGTTTGCCAATTCGTGGTCTCCACTCTAGAACGCGTCTACCCCAACGGTTATCGGTTCTACGGCTAATATGGCCGGCCCACTGCCACTTCAGCTGGCCAATCCTGTGAGCTATGTCGGTGATTTTAGTTCTCTGTCGAATTACTTCGTTCCGGATACGATCCTTCAGAGAAACTCCAAGCATAGCCCTTTCCATAACCCACTGAGCGACTTTAAATTTGTGGATCAAATCAGTCAAATTATATAAATAATATTAAATATTATGAATTGGAAATATTAGAAATATTATGTATTTTTGCATTATTCCTCCCTGCACGGTTGTATGGATATCCGTAAGCCCGCCACTTGTATGTACAAGCACTTGTTTTAAGTTATTTTTTATTATTTATTAATTGTATTATCAATGTTTAAATTAGTAAGAATTATTTTTATTTCGTTTTTCATTTCATTATTCCTTGGTCATTTTTTTATATTATTCCTCGCTTTTATATTTTAAATAGAGGCATTTCTACTTAGCAAATATCGTACAGTACAAAACATCTTGTACCTAAACTCGCGTCTTCTCTACAACCCTCCAAAAACCTTGAACCTTTCGCACATGTAGGTACTGTTCGTCTCTACATAGATTAGTAAAGTCGCAGCCGTCGCGTCCCACACCTGCGTCTCTGTAAACAAACCTGCCACTTTACTACTAAAAGGTACGAAGCACGAACAAATTATATAAACAGTAACATAACTTACATGTATCTACTGTCTCGGGTTGATGAGCGCAATGCAGTGCTACGCAGTGCTTTTTATGGCATAAAAGTTCTGGGTGGCACTGTAACTGTTATGGGCAGGCGTGGCGCTTACCATCAGGCGAACAACTTGCTCGCATCATCACTCTGTTAAATAACAAAGAAAAATAAATACATTAGATTTGTAAGCATATATGTAAAGTTTATTGTAATCAATTTGTAGACTAGCTTTAGATAGGTTAAGTAAGTGCTAAGCTCGAATGGCTACCGCTAGTTTGTCGTCCCCCGAAACAAACCGATGAAAAAATGGGCAATGCCGTGCTTGCGTCACTCGGTTGTCACAGGCTCGCTACGAATGACTAATGAGTGATATTCAAATGTTTATTTTATATGTGCGATCAATTGATGTTATTTGAGGTTGTTATGACCTTTTTGGATGACGACGACGACCTGCTTTACAGAGGTAGAGCAGACCGGCTGACTATTTGATTTTGACATATAAACGAAACACATTGAGGAAAAAACGGAGAACAGCTGAAGACGGTGGAGCTGACCAGGACCTGACCTGACTGACGGAGGTCTGTCTATCTCTTTTAAAATGGTTCGTTATTGTTCTGTGTATGGATGCAAAAAACCACTTACACAAATAAGAATCGAAGATTTTTTTGATATTTTGCGTCTACCAGCCAAGCGCACACCCACTACGTGAAAGAGAAACACTTAGGTTGCTTACGTATAGCGTTGTCCTTGTCGCGCTCGATTCGTATTAGCTCATCCCTACAATAATTACGCACACACACAAAACGTGAGCTCGGCGAATTTGTATGGAGTGTAGGGGGTCTGCTTGACATAATTGACATATTTTAATTTAATTTGAAATATTTTTTGACTTTTTTAAGATTATTAATTAATTTAAATTGTTATTACTAGTAGTAGACCAAAAAAAAAACCTTAATGCTTTTAATGTTTTGTTAAATTATACATTTTATTGTTACCTGACGTTCAAAAGTGTACGGGTGCACCAAATTGAAACAAATTATTTGAATTGAGTTGAATTGAATCTGCTGCCACTACGACCTACCTACGTATCTGCGGTGGTTTCATAACAATCGCTTAAAACAAGTCTTATAAGTCTTAAATTGTTAGAAGTTCAGCTATTATTATTATTTATGTGATTGTTTCGGTTTTTTTTTTAATTATCCTATTAATATTATAAATGCCAAAGTATGTATGTTAGTGTATAAGTGTGTTTGTTCACTTCACGCCGCAACGACTAAACGGATTTGTATAAAATTTGGAATGGAGATACTTTTTATGAAATCAAGAACAAGTATACATTTTATAAAAAAAGCCGACTTCAACTGATGTATCTTCGAAGTCCAAGGTCGAATATCGATGAAATATATACGGGACCACTTTGAAGCTATATTAAACCCAATGTAAAATTTTCCAAATCAGTTTATAAATGACGGAGTTATGATATAACAAACATAAAAAAATTACAATCAAATTTAAAACCTTCTTTTTTTTAAGTCAATTTATTTATTTACTCATTAGGTTTTCCAACAGACTTAACTCAAAAACAATGATATACATCGTAAACAAAGACATCAAAACTATAGTGAAAATCCAATAACAGGAAAACACAACATGCAACTTATAATATACCTATATTATACTACGTGTGGAGTGTGCTGCGCAAAAACGGACCGTACCCAACGCGGTGCTCGGGACAGTCCTAACGTGTTCGCACAAACAGCTATAGCAGGAAAGTATAAAAAGAACAAAATGAAATAATACATTATTTAAAAAAAAAACTAAACCGACTTCAAAACCACATATAGGCACTCAAAAGTGAAAAATAAATTAATATAATTATTATAAGCGCTACCCACTCATATATTTGAAGTCGGTGCCAGCCAAGTCTAATAGGTAGTAGATAGATACCTACAAGTAGTATATACATAGTATTTATCTGCTACCTAATAGACTTGGCTGGCACCGACTTCAAATATATGAGTGGGTAGCGCTTATAATAATTATATAAATTTATTTTTCACTTTTGAGTGCTTATATCTGGTTTTGAAGTCGGTTTAGTTTTTTTTGAAAAATAATTTATTTTACCCTTTTTAGTGCAAAACAAGTTTTAATTAACTATATTTAAAAAGTTTTTAAAGACAAGCTTTTATGATCTAGCAGCCACATCATGACGAAGTTTAAAACGGGCTATCACAATTAAATGCATGTACAAAAAAATGTCATGTCTGTCCTATTGTCTGTTGAGGAGTTCCCTCGCCGGAAGTCAATCCTGGGTGTATCAGCCATTTCATGATGGAATTTAGAACAGGCTATTATGGTTAAATCCATTCACAAATCGTTGTGTCTGTACTATTCACCGTTGAGGAGTTCCCTCGCCGAAAGTCAACCCTGGGTGAAGCAGGTGAAGCAGTCGATTACAAACCTCCACCTTTAGAAAGTCGGTTACAAAAAAAACAAGAACCAACTTGAAGATTAAACTTATATTTTTTTGTTTTTGCTATTTTTTTCAAAAAGTGCTAAATGAATTTTGATAAAATTTATATGGGACCACCTCTGAAGTATGACCTACCAATCAAAAAAAGAATCATCGAAATCAATTCATAATTGGCGGAGTAATCTCGTAACAAAGACAAAAAAAAAAAACATGCCGTCGAATTGTAAACCTCTTCCTTGAAGTCGGTTAAAAATAAGGTAGAATTTAGTGACATACAAAATATTCATGTACAATGAGACATACACCATTTCTTATATTATTATTAAAAAGTAAGCTCTTTTGGTAATAAGTAAGCAACGACACGGTAGACGATGTACTTTACACCACTGAAACGCAATGAAAAAATATAGTGTAATCCCGCATATATATTTTCATTGCGTTTCAGTTTTGAGATGAAATTCTGCAACGTCACGCCTGATTCCATTGCATTACTAAACACACAAAGCATTCTGAGCATCTGATCATGGCTGTAACATTCGCACATAAAATTCCACCTTGGAAGTTGTGCTACTGCTGTTAACAATATACGTGCACCTCACCGAAAGTACAGAGGGTACGGAAAGTCGTAGAAATCTATTGAAGTTCAGGTGCTAAGTACGGTTGTACCTTTCAGTAATAGTTTTCTATTTTCTGTAACCGCTTGCTCGTGAATGTTAGCCGTCATCCATAAGCATACACAATGACACATGTCTTTAAATTTTTGTTCCCGTTTTTTATTTATTAATTATTTAATGCATTCAATTTATACAACAGATGGTCAATTTGTAGTCAGTTCACTAAGGACCCTGTCGGGCACGCATTTTAGAGCGAGTGTTAAAATCCGCACAGAGCTTTAAAAGTCAGTGGTGCGGAGCCAGCGGGATTCGAACTCGGGTGGGTCGGATCGAAAGTTGCACGTGCTCCCACTGAGCCACGCTCGCTGATACACAAATTTTATAATAGTAAGAACCAGTAGGTATACGTTTTATTAAACAAAAAAACCAACTTCAATGATTGTATCTTCGAAGTCCAAGGTCAAATATCGATGAAATTTTTATGGGACCACTTCGTAGCTATACTGTACCCAACTCAAAGAGTTTTCCAAATCGGTTCATGAATGACGGAGTTCTGAGGTAACAAACATAAAAAAATAAATTGAAAAAAATACGATCGAATAGAGAACCTTCTCCTTTTTTGAAGTCGATTAAAGATGTAACAGGTCTAAAAGAAGGTAGGCACATTTATAAAAAAAATAACAGGCAGCTTAAAGTATAAGTATTAAGTATAATGGTATTAGGTACTACTATATATAGTACCTATTAGAATTAGGTACCAGATATTTGTGTGAGTCTTTATTCCGGATGGCCTCTAAAAAGTCAATATAAAACAAATTCGCTAACAACGTAATAAATGATCATTTATCACTGGCAGCCAATAAAAGCGGCTGAATATCACGTAATTAAAACTAATCGTTAGCGTCGTCTCGGGAAGACAAAACAACGTGTCAATAGGATCAGCGTCCACCAACGATGACGGAGATTTGCTATGCGGAAGTGAAACTAATTAATTTTAATTACAAACAAACAAAACCTCTTTATTGCATACAATAAATAATAGTAGCACAAAATTCTTTACAATGGTAGTACAATGGGCGGTCTTATCAATCAAAGCGATCTCTTCCAGACAACCTTTGGATGGACGGTATCGAAAGAAGGAGTAGACGGTATTGTGCAATTCAATTCAAAAGTTCTTTATTTTAATTTTGTCGTCACAGACGCACTTATGAACATCAATTATTACAATGACTCTACCACCGTATCGGAAAAAGAACCACTACTCAGAAGATACCCTAATTGCTGCGCCCAACAGGGTCCATGATGAACTGTATTTTTATTTTACCTACCATCTAATTACATTATGGATTGCAATAAATAATTGAATTGAATTGAATTGATACGGCAAGAAACTGAGGGGCATATTTTTAGAACTTTTGCAATTAGATTACAATAGTAAATACATACTTAACATACATTCCAATACATACATACTAATACATAGTATGAACTAATATATATCAATATTACTCGTATTTTTTGTCACTATAATGCTATAAGTGACGGTTTTTATCATATTATTATTAAAACCGTCACTTAAGGTTACCTTTCTCAAAAGGAAACGGAGCCCGGAGTTATCACTTTTGTCCGTATCATCCTAATCCTATCAGGCAAGGAACGTTTTTTAGGAATAGCTAGGTATTTGTAGAGTAGTGATTAATAGTAGAGTAGGTATTGGTGTAAAGTTAAAATTAATCACAAGTGCTATTAATTATTTTGTGTAACTCGTAAATGAGGTCCCTTGTCTCAAGTTACGTGTAAATAACAAGCCTTTAACTATACCTACTCGGTAATTTTTCTTTCTTTTTTCTTTCCTCTTACTTCCGTTATTTCTTCTTATTTATTTTTTACATTCTTTCTATTTTCTTCTTCGTTCCTTCCTTTTTCTTTTATTTTTCCTTCCCTCCATTCTTCCTTCTTTCCTTTCTTCTTATTTCTTGATTTCTTTCCTTCCTTCATTCCATTTAAGATGTTTTTTCATTAAGCTTTGTAAATCTACAAAGACTCATGAGTCATGCCTCATTTGTTGATGAGAGATATATGACATGTTTTATGGTGTATCATTAGAAATTAATTATCTCCCACCCTAGTACTTACCAAACGGCATCGTCCAGAATGTAACTGTTCCAGCGTTCATTTGATGGCTAAACATATAAAAGTTTTTTTTAATGCATGGTAATGAGTGGTGAGACGAGCAAATCGTTCGCCTGATGGTAAGCGCCACAACAGCCCATAACAATTGCAGTGTCACTCACAATTTTTAATACCATAAAAAGCTCTGCGTAGCACTGCATTGCGCTCAACCCCCGAGACATAGTTGTTGATATAATATTGAAATAGCATCGCTGTTTATTTGGAGTTCTGGCGCTAAGCGCCCGTCTTCCGTCTCCAAAGAGCCTTGTTTTACAGCTCAGTGTCTGTTTAATTAAATTTTCTTCGACAACATCGTCTGTTTGCAAATTGTAAACGATATTGGATTTCAATCCGGAGTTTTGTGCCGTAATTGTTTTTGCAATGGACCTAGTAGTTGTTTTCGTGTTTTATATTATATTTTTATTTGTCATATCATCAGTATAGTAACATGCTTAGATTAAAAATAAAACATAAAAAATATGTTGGTACCTACCTACAATTACATTATATTTAAATTTTAGCGAAGTAAATAACAATCAATCATTATGTTTTCTTTGCTAAAACAAAATATATTTTTTGTATTACAAGTATAAAAAGAACAATGTTTAATTAATTGATCAGCCAGCTTTTTTTTAGAGGCACAATTATGCAAGGAGGACTTCAAACGCGCAAAGAATTCCCACACAAATTCAGAATTTTCCCGGCAATTATTTATCTAACGTTCTGTACCATAATCACCGCGGACCTCCACCACAAAAAATGCAAACCGCGAACATTTACATGAAAAATTCCCGCGGAGCAAGCCGGAATCTAAATAATAAATTGTCCATTGTTAGACCGGGTTATCCAAATATATATTTATTTATGCATACGACATAATGAATTCTCCGGGGATGCCCGATTATGCAGATTTTTTGCGTTGCCGCTCTTTGAATTATGTCCCTATTATGGAATTTCTTGGTCACACTGCAATGTCAGCACGGCGATGAAGTTAGAGTGAGTTACATACATACAACTGCCAACTGGTATTGGGTTGGAGCATTTGAGCTATCCATTATCTATAGGCCTTTAATGGTCTATGGGTTGTCTAATTACTTCTCCTTGTATGTAGTTAGTTTAGTTTTAGTAAGTAGAGTGTAGTTTGTTTTTAGTAATAAAGGCATACGCCCGTTAAAAAAAAAATATACATTATTTTTTTATTAAATTAGAATAAGTGATACCCTAGATAGGTACAGATACCTTGGCAGGATTTTGCATTTTATGTATTTTATTTTTGTATATTAGTCGTATCATGATAATGTACTGCAGAGTTTTAATAAAAAATAATATGAAGTCTCATAACAATAAAGTTTCATTTTATTTGATTAAGACTGACAGTGAAAATCTGTTTTCAAGTTGTATAACCCTCTGTCTTTCCTCAGATCTGTATTTCCTCAGATTCCTTTTTCCTATAAAGTAGGTATCTATTTTATCAATACATGTTGTAAAAAGACATTTAAATGTCCTAATTATCAATGTATACCTAATAATGGCTTATATTACTAAAATAATCTTTATAACAAGAAGCCCTTTTGTTTTTGCAAATTGCCAAAAATATTTCGATTTCAATTTGGTTCTGGAATAAGCTTTCTCATAATTCAATAATGAAACTCTGAGGAGGTTAAACAAGAGCCAACGAGAATAATGTTAAATTCGCAGTTTTGAAGTCATTTATGTGCGGAATTCAACTCGTTAAGACATTTAATGGAAACTTAATTTTACCTGTTAAGTGTTTTTTTTTTGTAACAACTGTTGTCAACTGAGACGTTAAAGATGTGTCCATTTCTCTGGTTGTCAGGTTGTGCCATAAATAATTGGTACTGAAGTAATATTATTAACCGACAGAGAACCAAAGTGACCGACGCAGCCCACAGAATCAGCAAGCTGAAGTTGCAATGGGCTGGTCACATCTTTTGAAGGACGGACAACCGTAGGAGGAGACGTGTCCTTGACTGCTAATCGGCAAGCGTAGTGTAGGACGCCCACCGGCCAGGTGGAGCGACGACCTGCGAAAGGCGGCCGGAAGAAACTGGATGAGAAGAGCCGAAGACTGACTCAGTGGCGTTCATTGGGAGAGGCCTGTGTCCAGCAGTGGACAAATACAGGCTGATGATGAAGTAATATTATTATCCATATTTGATAAAGTAGTCAAAGTTAATTTTAAAATATTTAGATACCCAAATACATAAAAAAAAATGTCAAAGGTTGTCTGGAAAAATGGTTTCAAGCGATAACATCACCTTTATTACTACAGTAAACAAGTATACGTTTGATCAAACAAAAAAACCGACTTTAATGTATCTTCAAAGCCAAGGTCAAAATAGCGATGACATTTATATGGGACCACTTCGTAACTATACTGAACCCAACGCAAAAAGAAATTTCAGAATCGGTTCATGAATGACGGAGTTCTAAAGTAACAAACATTAAAAAAAAAACGAACGGAGAACCTTCTCCTTTCTCAAAGTCGGTTAAAAATGATGTTATTATGTTTTTATGCAAACTGGTATACAACAAGGAGTATTTGTTGTATTGTATTGTATATGAACAGTTTGTATCTCTCGAAGCAGCTCTTTTTTTGCCAGAAATGAAGTCCATGGAATGCTACATGTGCCTTTTGTAAAGTTTTACCACTTTACTGTAACGCTATGGAAGAGTGAAGAGAGATGTAGCCGTTGACCTTAAACACTAAAGCATAATACTTATTAAAACTTGTTATTTTTAATTAGTTGACACTGGCTTAATGCACAAAACGCGTGAAGCCATACCTATAAAGCACGTAGTATAGCGCCATCTGTCGGAAAATCTCGACACCAGTTAGTCAAAAGAGAACTAGAAAATTAAAGCTCGCGCTGTTTTCCGCCCGAACTTTCACTACGCGCGAAAATGCTTTTAATGCTGTGATAGCCGTGTAGATGGGATTAAAGTAGCTATAGTTGGACAAAAATATTGGTGATTCGGCGAAAGTTTAACGCTTTCACCCTAATTTATGGCTAAGGAACTCAGTGCATTGCCGTGGAGGATTTTGCATAAAACAGTGTTTATTTTTATTTCTTTTCCTCCTCTTTCTGAGAAATTTGGCGTCGCACGTTGTGCATTTGCCAGCGTGTTGTAAAACAGTGTTCTGAGTGGTGCTGCAACTCTTTTTTTTATCTTTTTCTTTAAATTCGCCTTGTCTTACGTAATTTTAATTTGATACTTAGTTTAATATTCCTGTTTTTGTCGAGAATGATGGTCATCAGCAACAAACCGGACCCTCTCCTAGTGCTTCAATAAAGTGGTGGAACTTTATTCAAGGTTTCCATGGACTTTTTGGGAGAACATCTTTTTTCAAATCTTTTTTCATTTTCAAAAGCATTTTTTCTCTATTATGTGTCATTTGCCTCGTGCACGTTTACGAACACATAATGGTTATATTCCACCGATATTACACAAACATGATCATTCGAAATAACATTTGTTTGGAAAATAAAACAAAATCGAACTATATCACTTTTCACTTCCCGCCAAAAAGTCCGCAGGCGTGTTATTTACCATTAGGTCAATGACCTGCCTGTTATTTAGTCAATAACATACGATTATGGTAACATAAATCGAAGATTTTCATAGATGCGTCGCAGCATGATTGTGGCACTACCATGCCTCATCATCATCGTCAGCCCCTTGCGTTCCCACTGCTGGGACTCGGGCCTTCCCTCTTAGAGAGAGTATGGGCCCTATTCCATCATGTTGGCCCAGTGCGGGTTGGTGAATGTCACATGGCCTTAAATTATTGTGATAAATTCTTGGACATGCCGGTTTCCTCACGATGTTTTCGTTTAGAGCGAGTGTTAAATCCGTACATAACTTAAGAAAGTCAGTGTCAGTCGGATCGAAAGTCGCACGTGCTGCCACAGAGCCACACTCGCCTTACTGAGTGAGAGTACTGAGTACCATGCCTACTAAATGCAAAAATCAAGGAACTCAAAAGCAGCCATTTTATCTTTACCACTGCGTGATAGCCTGTTATCTCACGATTAGAAAATTAATCTTCTTCGTCTTCTAATAATAGGCCATAATTTAGGTGTTCAATGTAATATTGCCAAAGAATGCGTTTAAACTCGATACTTCCCATCATAAAAATCGCACGCATTATATCGTCAAAATTATCGTAAAATGACATGAAACAATTTGCTATGACATGACAGACAAATTAGTGTTGTGCAAATACAAATTGTAATTATTATTACGGTACTTCCGTTGCCGTACAAATTAAATTTGCCGCTTAAGTTGCCGTAATCTTTCTTTATTTTTAAACGACTTCAAAAAGGAGAAGGTTCTCTGTTCGGTTGTATTTTTTTTTAATGTTTGTTACCTCAGAGCTCCGTCATTTATGAACCGATTTAGGAAACTCTTTTTGCGTTGGGTTCAGTATAGCTACGAAGTGGTCCCATATAAATTTCATCGATATTTGACCTTGGACTTTAAAGATACATTGAAGTCGGTATTTGTTTTTTGTTCTAAAAATTAACGATATCCAAATATATTGCATTTTTTTAAATCTATCATAGTTTAGGTACCTACTGTGTCAAAGTTTTTAGTCCTGCATGGCTTGTATAACTCTATAGCCTTTTAGAGCTGGGTTAATAGACTCAATGTCTATTATCATCCATACAAAAAAAAACAAGTTAACCCGTAAGTTTACCGCGATTTCGCGCTGGTGTAATTTTTTTATAAATAAAGACCTATGTTCGGCCACTATCTAGCCTGATGTTAAGAGCGATGTGGCCGCTAGATAGAGCACATAGATCTATAGGAAGACCCTGCACTATCTCAATAATGATTTTCTGAACAGTTAGCAAAAATAACTACCGACTTTTATTCCTTACTAGCTGGCCCGATAGACGTTGTCCTGGAGATACAAAAATCCAATAGAAAAAAGAACTAAGTTTTGTTCGAATATTCCAATTTTGCAAGCAATTTTTAGAATTTTTCTTTCCTAAAAAACCTATTTTACAACGGGACCTATTATACAAAATGACAAAATTGCCAAATCAGTCCAGCCGTTCTCAAATGATGCTCTTACCAACCAACAGCATTTAATTTTTATTTATATAGATGAGTATCTCATATAATTATTGTTTAGAAAAAAACAAAATCCGATTTGAAGACTATACTTACAGTACAGATGATTGATGATTACAGATGAGTTAGTCTAAATTTGTACCTACTACATGTAGGTACAAATTTAGACTAAAATCACAAACAAAACGTCATCTGTGTAGGTATATATTTTTTGATTTAGTTGATTTTTTCAAAAAGCGCTGAATATATTTCGATAAAATTTATATGGGACCATCTCTGAAGTATGACCTACAAAGCAATAAAGAATCACCAAAATCAATTCATAATTGGCGGAGTAATCACGTAACAAACATAAAAATAAAAATGCGGTACACCCGTCATCAAATATGGCATCCTGAAACGAGCAGGGCAACACTGATGCAAACAACTTTATTGTCTGCAACAACTTGTTTTTCATTCATCCCAGATAGTTTCTGTGATCAGAAACGACGTGTTTGCGCAAGAACGAGAATAAAAATTTGTCGTCAGACTTCAATGGGCCGGAATCTCGGCGGCGCGTTTTCATTGGGGACTTATCTATGCATGTGTTTGTGAGTGTGTGCGTGTATTGGAACTTTTAATAGGTCGTGGTTTTAGGTTAGTACCTTTCTATAAGTGAGAATAGGCAAACCTTGACCTACACATAAAGTAGGTAGATACGATCTCGATTTAGTTCAAGAAGTAAGTACCTATCTATATATTATCAAGAAATTATTAGGTTGTCAGGCATTCATACCTACCTACCGCATTTAAGCAATCTAGTTATGGCTTTTTGCACCAGGGCGGCACAGAATAAATAATCAAACAGTCAGGGCACAGATTAATAAATAGTTACAGCAGGGTTTTGATGTATAGAAATACTGATCATGTTGCATGTATAATATTAAGTTGCTGGCGGCTGCTAGTTTATTATCAGGAAAAACCACAACAACATTCTTTCCAAGCAAGCAACAAGCTCATTTCCTTAATTTAACAGTCAGTTTGAATTTATCTGTTATTAATTAATTAACATTAAATGTTCAGACGATCTGGGAGAGCTCGATTGATAAAAATACTTTCCAACCATTTAGCAGCAGACAGACGTTTACCGCAAAAAATTCGCCTAAACTTATTTTTAACAGCGACAAATGAACGGAATGTTCGAAATTCGAGAACCGGGAATTTGTTCAAGCAAATTCTAACGGTCCCGGAAGAATGGGAACTAATTCCTAATACGTCTATGAGTACCACACACACACACACACACAAACACGTACACAATACACATACATGTTTAAACACCTGTTTTCGCGGCAAAAGTTTTATTTTTAATTTTGTTTGGGCAACGGTCAGCTCTCACATACTGCCAATATATTATTTTCACCGAGCCGAGAGCCGCGCACACATGACATAATTTAGTGAGCTTTTACACCGGGAAAAACAAAAAAACATACGTGAACGAATGAATGAATGAATCCCAAATACATAAACTGGCTTTGCGCGCGTAGGACTACGAGTGTTTAAAACATTTGTAATATTTCTGTACCTTAAAAGCTGACGATGATTTAAAAGAACCAATTGGTGTTGTGAGTATTGTTTTCTTTATATTTTCCACGAAAAACCATATTTTTTAGGTTTTTTTCATATAACTGTTTAGTAGATTCAATATAAAGGCTGGAAAACGATTGTTTATTTATTCAGTAGGTACATTGAACTCTATTATTATTATTATAAGTTTTTATATCATGGTGTAAATCTACAATGAGATAATATGTTTGTTTTGCATGTAAAAAGGAAAATGTGAAACGCTCCTAACAACGTCACTGTCATGTGACGAGGTGGGAACCTCAATAAAAGCGCGAAACTGTTTTACGTCGATGATGTCCGAATCGGTGATTCGATGAGATGCGAATAAAATGAGGGAAGCAGTTGTGGGAGGGCCCGCCAAAACACACGTCAAGATCTTAAGGACAGGACGTCACGACTGATTGCAGGTTTTTTTTAAATATTTTAACGAACGAACGAAGTAAATAACTTGTTGTCAAACCTATCAAGCGTCCGTGTACAGACAAAAGAAAAACACCATTATAGATAAATTACAACTATATACGTTCTAGAAAAAAAACTCAGTTTATCAGTGATTTTTACAGTGTATTAGAATTCAACAAACTTATATACGAGTAGCTTACTTACTTACTTTTTGCTTACTTTTTTGTTACTTTTTTTTACTTATTCTCGTGAGTGTAGCCGGTTAGTAAATGATAACTTATTAAGCGTCAATGCTGTCATATAAGTATGTCAGTTTTTGTTCTATTTTTCGTTAGTTCTATTGTACCCGTCATCAATTGGATTTTAAGTTTGTGGCACTCTAAAAGGTACTGTGTCCGTAAGTAGAATGACGTTCTGTAAACGCTGCCAAATGGAAAATGTCTCTTATGTTTCTTTCTGTCTATTGGTCTATGCGTAAATGCGCGGCGTCGCAGTTTTGTGCATTTGCCAGATGAGTTATGTCAGTTATTTTAGAATGATGTGTCCGCTTCAATAAAAGAACAAGTCTTACAGTATTTTAAGACTTGTGTTCTTGTCGAGTGACTCAGCCTTGGTATTTATACAAAATTCAAAATTACACCTGCTAGCTATAACACTAATAAAAACATTGACGCTTTTAAAGTTTTCGTACTAAAATGCCAGTGTCCATAATAATAAAAGCGCGGGAAGAATTTTTACGGCTTACTTTTCAGTCTTGTTTTTACGTCTTTGAATTCTTGTTGTGCAAGATTTTTATTTTTATAATTATGTTAACAACGTTTTGTGAGTTTTAAGGCTGCAGGTTATGATTAGGCCTAAGATACTCGTAATTTACTTGTCAAAACTGCTATTACTGTGAAATTCTACGCACATTACATTATTTTATTGTCCCATTACACTAAACCCGTGTACCGAGTCCGTAACAATGTAGAACATAACTATCTACGTTGTTCCTTGTTTACTGATGCGACCAGCAAAGGACATGAGACTTTGTCAAATTATTCTGTGACGGTGTTTACCGGAACCCCCGGAACTTTCAGAATGACCGACGAGGCCACCGCCGCTCCAGCGAGCGCACTGAATCTAAGACATGGACTCACTGTAAAATCGATTGAGATAATAGTCTCCAGTTTTTTATTGCAACTGTATCAAAAAAAATAATCAAACTTCCAAATTGATTGTCTAACTAATAACCTCATTAGGCTGTACCAAGACTTTACAATGGGAAGCCGGACAGTAGCGCTTTTTGCCATGTCTCCAAGTAAACATTAAATCTAGTATTTATTACTATAAATAAACATTTTAACAAGTTTCGAGATGTTTCAATCGACGTTTTCCACGTCCGAATGTTTTATCGCCCGAAAACTAGTGCCAATCGGACATTAGCGGCGTTAGCGGATTAAAACCGCAATAAAAACAAGTTTTAAAATGTACAAATGTTTACAACGAAATACGTTTTTCTGGTTACAGTTTAAATAAAGCGGACGTTTAGTGATACTAAAACAGAGAATTCGCGTAAAGATTTCAAGTTTGTTAAAAATATCATTCGGAGGGATTTAGTTTTTATACTCCGAAACGAACGGATTGAATCGCGATAATTCTCTGTGTGTATTAAACTAGCTTCTATATTTTTAACACTCTAATAATGAACCTAAATCCCAAATGTTTCATTGTATTTAGTAATTTTAATCTGCAATATAACTTGAATCGCGACTTAAATGTTTTTGTGTTGTTGTGTGGCCATCTGTGGTGTCTGAGTTATAGAACGAAGGTATCCGAAATGGTATTTTTTTATTACCTGATAGGCAAGCATTTGGCCAGTCGCACCTGATGGAAAGTGATGACACGTTCGACAATGGATTATGCTTGCCGAGAAGATACCGATTCAGTATGGACTTGAAGACACCTAGATTAAACGATTGGGGAAATCGGGGTCTTAGTAGAAATAATAACAATTTAACTTTTTGGGGTAATTTTTCGACGTCTACTTTTAGATATACATTTTTGCATAGACGTGTTCAATAACGCCATCAGGTAACGACTTTTTTCTATATATTTTTAGTGGTATGCATATTATACTACTTGCCAGTGCAGTATTGCTGAGTGTTATCGTTCGGAGTCTTGGAAGAATTTCGTTCTTAGGTACTCTGAACTGTGAGCAAAAACTACTCAAGTGTTAAACTATGCAGAGTTACGTATTTAAATAAATATTTACATTATCTTACAGAAGGTAAATGCGAAGCGTCTATGTATATTTAAGTCTAGAGCTAATTCTATTTTTATCTCTGCAAAATAACAACTTTACGCAAAGTTATGTTTAGCATTTCTAGGTATATATATGTATTTGCGCTTTGGAGTGGTAGGCTCTGGCCGTGGTTGTAATACTACCCACCGAACAAAGCCATGCCGTCGAGCGACCTAGTCGTGTTTCGGGATGATGTTCGGTGAACCATAGGGGAGACGGGTCTGAGCAGCCGCTCAACTGCCGTCTCTCTCTAGATCTATGTGCTCCATCTTAGGCCACATAATCGCTTCACATCCGGCAAGATAGTGGCCAAACATAGATCTATTAAGCGTAAAAAAAAATATGTATTAGAATTATTATAGATGCGAAAGTTTGTATGTTAGTGTATATGTATGTCTGTTACTTTTTCACGCTGTACCAATTTAACAGATTTGAGTCAAAGTTCAAAGTTCAAGTTATTTATTCATTTTTGGCATCACAGACGCACTTATGAACTTCAATTATTACAATGACTCTTCCACCGTATCGGCCATAAAAAAAACCACTACACTAGAGTGAAACTCGGAATAGAGATAGCTTTATACCCTAGATTAACACATAGGCTACTTTTTATCCCGGGAAACCGCGGGGCGCAAATGGATTAGAATCATTTTTCTTTGTAACATATGTTTGAGTTATAACAATATTGCTGTCGTGTTCTTCTACAATTATATTTAAATAGCTGGAACTTCTGAAAAAAAATGTTTTATGTGAAATTTTCGTTGCCAACTGGTAGTATGGGCTGGAGCATTTGGCCTTCATTAGGTTGTCCAATTGCTTTATAGATAGATAGATAGATAACACTTTATTGCACTTAAAAAAGAAAACATAATATACAGTTGGTAACACATAATCAATAAGCACAATAGGCGGTCTTATCGCTAAGCAGCGATCTCTTCCAGACAACCATAGGGTAAGGAAAACAACATCTTGCTTTATCTTGTAAGTAGTTAAGTTAGTTTCGGTAAGTTGCGTGTAGTAACTTTTATTAAGTGTTAAGTGTGTAGACATCACTTACTTGAAGTGTAAAAGTTAATTTTGACAAAATTAATATGTTAGACTTATGAAGTTGAACAGAAGACAGAATGAGTTTAGTTATTTATCACAATAAGATCAATATGTATGATATAAGGACTTACCACTGGGCGGGGGTGTTGTGGACACTTGGATTTCACTTGTTTTTTGTGATTCAATGAGCAATTGCACTGTTAAAGCTTATTTTACTTCGGAGATGCGCACACACCGGAACTAATTTTTGAAGAGAGTGGAAATAGGGTTGGGACAATGTAGGATAAAAGGATGTGACTAGTGTTGTCCATTCAATCAAGCATAATTGTAGAAAATCGATCGAATGTTCGGTGTTGTGACAAAATTAACAAAAAAAAGACGTGTGGCACTCGGAGACTGCCGCGGTAAAGCTATTGCAAAGCATTCGGAGTGGGGGGTGCAAAGCATTCGGAGGTTATTTTCGTTACGGAATTTCTGGATTCGGTCTCCACGCTCAAGGCCCGCGATAGAAGCTATGCAATAGCTTAATAATTATCCTGAATACGTAACACAATACACCGCGTAATCTTGCCTGGAGTTGTTTACACTCTTGTCAGAAATAATCTACATGTATCCTCTGAACTTGTGTAAAACTGTATGACGGCAGGGCAGTGTTTTTTAACCACCGACGCCAAAAGGAGGGGTGTTATAAGTTTAGTGAGCCGATTTGGATGTGGTTTTTTTATTTGAAAGCAGATTTTCTAGCGGTTTTTAGACATGTTTTATTGCGTTAGGGGTTTAAAATTTTTAAATTTATTTAGTAATAACATTAGGTTTATTATTAGATTTAAGGTTTAATTTAAGATAGCTGGCGCTTTGGTATTCATAATCATCGTCAGCCTATATCCATTGCTTGACACAGGCCTCACCCAAAGCATGTCGTTGAGCCCAATCTTCGGCTCTCCTGCTTCAGTCACTGCCAGCCACCCTGCGTATATCGTCTCTCCATCTAGTCGCAGGACGACCGATACTACGTTTGCTGATCGCGGTCTCCATTCCTAAACACGTTTACCCCATCTATTATCTTTCTTTTGCATTTACTGTAAGCTTGCTATCATTTCCTAAATAAATAAAGAAATAAATTACCCAGTAAAAACAAGTTCTAATAAATCATATTACAGTGTATCCCTATGATCAATGGTGTTGAATTAAAATTGGGTTTAAAAAGTGGTTAAAAATCAATCTAATTTTGCGCTTACCATTAGCCGAACGACTGTCTCGTCTCATTGGTCAGTTGCGTAAAATACGCACCGCTACAAAATGAGTCCTGCTATAGATAACAATTTTTTTTTATGTAACTTAGTGACGAGACGAGCTGGTCGTTTGCCTGATGGTAAGCAATACGGCAGCCCATAACAATAACAGCACCACCCAAAAATTTCTTGTGTGAACTGCGCGGCGCGGCACTGCGGTCGTCACCTTGAGACAATTTGCTGTTAAGTCTCGTAAAGTCCAGTAATTTCGCTGGCTACAATGCCCTTCATACCAGAACACAGTAATGCTTGCGCACTACTGCTTGGCGGCTTAATAACTGGCAAAGCGGTGGTACCCACACAGACGGCCTCTCGCATACGAGAAACCTACCACCATTAACATCTATAGATTTGATTTATTTGAGATTTAATCAAGTGGAGATTCAATCTCCGCTTTACGCTACCAATTACGGGGCGTGAATTGTTTACTGTTATGTCCTATATAGTAACCAGTTACTGACAATAATCTGTAAGTCCTTGCTCCCCAGCCAAATTCCAGCGAGATGTGCTGTCGCGGCTATAAAAACAAGACTTATTATTTAGCACCTACACATTTCATCTGCGCCTGTTATATTTTTATACTTCTGTAAAAGTGGTGGCGAAAATAACCGAGCCGTCTGGAATGCGCTGAGTTATTTGGGAACTCAGCCGTCTCCTGATAAGTCGGTTGCGTGACTCAGTTACTGCGCACAATGTTGGACTGATTGATTGATTGACCGACTGATTAATTGATTGACTGATTTGGTCGAACATTGTAAAAGTTTGTCTGACCAAAATATATATTCGTATACCTTAACCTCTAGCTATGGTAGATAATTTCAAATAAGTTTAGGTATACACAGAAACACAGAAGACAGACTTTCTGATCTTTAACATGTTTTATCAATAAAGATATGCTTGTGTATGTAGGCATAGATAGTACGATGATCCAGATACGAGTATTGAAAAAGGTTATGAAACAGGGCTCTTATGGTAAACAACGGATAAATAATTTTTTTTTTTTTTAATGATCTGTCTCAAAAAGACATCCCATTAATATTACAATCTGGCCTAATAAGACTAATAAGTAATTTAACTTTGACTTAAATTGCTAAGTATAGTATAACTAAGAATGTGTCCATTAACACTTTTCTTACTGTCTCTATTTAGGCGAAGACACTTTGTTGTTGTGTTCTTTACGGGTAGCACTAAAGTATGTATAGATACTACGATACACTGTCACTTCACTACACGATCTCAAAAGGTTTTGCAAGGTTGCAAGCATACTTATAAATAAATATGAGGATGATATTTTAATGTCTATATCCGTTTTTTTAATTTCAGTTACAAAAGCACGATTAAGGATTGTGTACTAATCTAAATATTTTAACGCAACACATCACCAATTAAAATAAATAATTTTTTGTAAACTTTTTGGCACGTAGCGCGATGGTGGCACGTTTCTCTTAGATTTAAAAATTAAAAAAATATTTATTTCATAATTTGTACTAAATTACCTACAATTTGTTGCGACTCTAGCCACCAAACTAGGTGTTGACACACCTGTATCTTGGCAGTTAGCTTCTTCCCAGCTTTGTTCTGGCTCTTGTACATATAGTTAAGTTAAGTTAATTATAATTACTTCAAATTGCGGGTAGTCATACAGTGCAGTATGTGTATAAAGACAAAGACAATATTAAAGACCTACTTTTAATTAAGTTCACAATAAGGCCCGCCAGAAAAGAATAGGATCCAGAACTATACAGAAAAACAGATGGAACTGGGTCATGTTCTGATAGTCCTAGTCTAAAGGTACCTAGGTCGACTAATTCGACAAACTACGTGAGCCCTAGCCGTTGTATTAAATATTTACGGTCTTACTCAATTCCATATGTCGTAATTTTAATTCCATTGAATAAACTCATCGCATATTTTCGCGCCGGACCAGTCGTCTGTGCCAAATTGCACAAAGCAATGCAGTGACTGCACAATCAAAACTGTACATGTTAATAAACATGCTAAATATCCACACTGATCGTTTTTACGCACTTGTTATCTCATAAATCGAGGCTATTTATTAGGGTTGCCACCAAGTGAAAGCCTGTGATAAAACTTTAAATGGATCAATGCCAAATAATATAATAGCTTTGGCTGTTTTGGCTCCGGCTAGGCTAGGATGGCTCACCTGCACCTGCAAATTGCGAAAATAACTTTTTCAAGTTTTTTAGTATTGCTGGTACAAAATAAAATTTATTATTATTTTTATAATAAATTAAATTAATTTTTTTAGTTACCATGCTAGGTAGAAGGTAGCAAATGCATGGATAAGGAGAGCTGAATATCAGGCTCTATGCGACAGACTATATATGTAACTCATGGCTGTTGAGGACTCAACTGAAGTCCGATACACTGTGATTAGACAAAAAGCCATCACAACACAATCTAACTCAGATATTACTCTACTCCGACAATAGTTTAAGTCGACATGACTTAACTAAGACACTTAAAAATAGAATTCATTAGCATGAGATTTGTCAGATTTTTGGAAAAAAAAGCACCTACAAATTTCAGTTAGCAACCCTAAATTTTGTTCACAAAGTCGACTGCATTCGACCTTCAGTTTGTCCGCATTTCATGTCATTCTCAGTGTGTTTACATTCGGGAAAGATTTAGTGGCTCATTTAAATGCAATGTTTTGTGCAAGTTCAAACCTTATTGTGATTGCGAGAAGAGTTTATACATTGAAGAAAATAAAAGTTGCATTTTCGCATAAAGTGCATTCCTAGTTTTTTATTGGTCTTGACACTATGGAATCAATGTGAGATAGTCCAAGAGACTGCGACTCTTAAATCATATTAAAATTACCAATTTTTAACTTTACTGAAGTGGTTGACACTACTATTAATTATTCTGTGGCCGGACTATGTAAGCGAAGATAAAGTAGGTAAGTACTAGATAGAAAAGATAGAGCTAAAATAGAAATGTTTGCACCAATTTTTAACAACAAGTAGGTATTGGCGTTGGTAGGCGCTTCGCCCAAAATTCTACATAATTATATTCTTTTAGTTCTGTATTTTATCCCATATAAGAAGTAAATACATATAAGAAAGCTGGAACATAGATTAAACTGTTTATTGTACGTAAAAAATACATATAGAAAAAAAAAGTGTGGCACTCGGAGACTGCCGCGGTAAAGCTATTGCATAGCATTCGGAGTGGGGGGTGTTAGGTTATTTTCTTTACGGAATTTCTGGATTCGGTCTCCACGCTCAAGGCCCGCGATAGAAGCTATGCAATAGCTTAAAAATAAAATAAAAGGAATATATTTGCCGGGGATACGATAGGCAGCATTATTGTCTTGTAATTAAAGGCGACCGCTTCCAGACTTTTGCATGAAGACACAGAAATCTAAATAAAAAGGGAAGAAGAGGACTAGGTAATAACGTTCTTCACCAGTACAATGGCTTTTAGTCACCAACATCCATACAAAATGTTAATGTTTGGGTGCTTCATAATCATTACCTGACATAAGGGCATAAATGGCAGATGTGATAGATAGATAGATAGATAACACTTTATTGCACTTAAAAAAGAAAACATAATATACAGTTGGTAACACATAATCAATAAGCACAATAGGCGGTCTTATCGCTAAGCAGCGATCTCTTCCAGACAACCATAGGGTAAGGAAAACAACACATAAAAGAGGATAGTGCGCAGTAGATAATAAGTAGCAAATGCTTTTAAACTAAAATGGTTAAAATATGATATATATATATATATATATATATATATATATATATATATATATATATATATATATATATATATATATATATATATATATATATATATATATGTGATAAGCCATTCTTAAAGCTCTAAATGTACCTAATGCAACTGAAAATCATCGCTTCCACTTTTAAAAAATGGAGTTCAATTCTACCTCCTAGACTAGGAACAACATTAGAAACAATAATTGGCAGTTACAGCTTAGCGGAAACATAAATTGGTGGAAATAAAAAGCTTAGATTAAGAATTTATTTTGTTTATCATATAAACAGCATTTAGATCCAACATAAAGCACTGTACATTAGACAAGTGCTATTTCAGATCTTCAAATTTAAAAGCAGCGTCTGTGTCTTTTTGTTCGTAAAATATTCAACAGCAGCTTGTCTCAAATTCTATAGAATTAAAACATATAAAAACACTTTTCGGTGAAGATTTAAAGTCATTCCTGAGCCAAGAGTGCACTAGTAAACGAAGTAGTGGTCCATAGCAAATTTCTTGTAAATGCATGTTTTCAACAGCAATAACTTTGATGTATAATGACTTCATCTATTTAATAGATTTGTTTTCGTTCCTGGTCTTGACCTTTCTCAAGTTTAAACAGCTAGCGTTTCTTGCCAATGACTCACACTATACAGTTCGTTAATAGCTTGTGCAACAAAAACCGCGTTCAAATTTAGATTGAGCCTCAAACTACCCTAAAAATACCGAGGTATTTTTAGTGAAATTAACAAATTGCTCGCCACTGAGCACGATCTCCGGCTACTCTCATCCAGCTGCTGCCAGCCACCCTGCAGAGATCATCGCTTCACCTAGCTTGAAGGCATCTTATATTTGCCAAACCGTGGCCTTCACTCAAGAACACAGTTTTATAATGTTTCAAAATAATCTACGCTCTACCGCAAAGCATCGCTCTTAGACCTGAATTCCACAAGTCTTTTAATCTGTCAACTACTCCATGAATCCCGATTCCAAAGTCTAGTTCTATTTTTTAACTGCATGTTAAAATGAAATAACTTCATCACTCTCGCTGTCACAGCGAAGGCTACTCCAGCTTTATTATGGTTGACAAAACATTTTTCCAGAACTTTACTAGGTCGCTGGGAAATATGCGAAGAATGGTGTTGCGTGACACGCATGGTTATTTTGGGCAGCATTGTTTGAAAGAGTGGCGGAATTCTTTACGAAGACTAAAGAATTCTTGGAGGTTGATGGCTTGAAGTTTCAAGGGCTCCGAATTTACTACGGTGTCGAAATTAGTGACTGTATCTATGGGTGAATGATTTGAACTTTATCACTTTGGATATCTGTTTAAGATATGTGGCTATAGTGGGTAAACAGAAAATTAAGCTTAATTTACAGTCAGAAGTCTATAAAGCACTTGTTGTATATTTTTATTTGATATGTAACAGAAAAAAATGATTATATATTTCACCATTTTAGATACGATAAAATTGCCAAATGCCATCTCATTATTCCTTTCATAACACTGCTTGGTCTGCCAAAAAACCCTCTCAATCTGCATAGTTATATCTAGATTTCAGTGAACTTAGCATAAACTTCAATGTGTCAGCGCGTTCCATAAACCTTTCAAAATAAATTAGGAATAACATTTCACTTTTTATCCTCGATAAATAACACTCGCTTTCCAAATCCTTATTTCTGGCTCGCAACCGCGCGTAACGTTCTTGAGCCAACAATATTACCTTTGTCAGTTCGTAAATAAGATGTTGCTAAATATACCAGGGAATGGGAGGGGTATATCGGGAAACGCATCGTGACGCATTGTGACTCACTACCGCCGGGGAGAATGCTCAGCATTCTCTGTTCCGATGCACGTGTAACTGTTACCTACTGCGTGGATGACTGGGCTGAAAATAATGTTTAATTATTTTATGACTGAAAATATCGCATTCAGACCAAGACGGTTGAGACCAACACGTACAAAAGCTGATGAACATTCTTTCATTTAAATAACAGGGTTTTTTTTATTATTATTTATAGGCTTGCGTTTGACCGCTATCTCACCTGTTGTTAAGTGACGATGCAGTCGAAGATGTAGCACGCTCGCCTAGAAGAAACCTGTTCACTCTTGTCTTAAAGACACCCAGATTATAGCTATCCGGAAACACAGATGCCGGCAGAGAGTTCCACTCCTTGGCCGTTCGCATTATGAAGGTCGAAGCAAAGCGCTTGGTGCGAGCAGGAGAGATGTCAACCATATATTGATGACGGCTTGCCGTACGCCTGGTCCTCCGGTGATAGAATGGAGATGGCGGAATAAGTTCATGTAATTCCGTCGCACACTCTCCGAAATGTATCCGGTAAAAGACCGATAAACTGGCAACTTTGCACCGATGTTCAAGACTCTGAAGCTTAGTTTTAACCAGCGCATCGTCACCAATGAACTTTTTGGCTCTTCTTTCAATGGTCTCCAAGGCTTTGAGCTGGTATTTGGCGGAGCCGTCCTACAGGTGAGAACAGTACTCCATACACGACCGGACTTGTGCTTGATACAGAGTTAGAAGCTGAAAAACTTTTTTTTAAGGGTTAGGGTAAACTTTTTTTTTAAACGGGCGAATGCCTTTATTACTGAAAACAACTCTACACTCTACTTACTAAAACTAAACTAACTACTTACAAGGAGAAGCAATTGGACAACCCATAGACCATTAAAGGCCTATAGATAGCTCAAATGCTCCAACCCACTACCAGTTGGTAGCGTAAACTTAATGAGTATGGCACACATTGCTCGCTCAGACATTAACTATTTTTGTGACCGAGGCGTGTAATCTTCCAGTGTTACCACTGGAGATATCACTTCCCGAGGTACTCGTAAACACAAGTATTCACATTTGCTGCCGAATAGCTGACAGTGCGGTGGTATCCTGGAGGGGCGCTTGCAAAATAGCTGAATTGTACAATTACTGAACAAGATCTAGACAAACACAACACCTCTCATTTTATTTACATTTCTTTAATTTCTATTCTTCTTTTTCGAGTTCGTCATCGAAATTTACTGTTATTAATATTATAAACACACTAACATTATACAGCAGAATCTGCAAGAATCATTATATTATGTAGATCATTGTTGAATAAAACAATATGTAGATATGGGAATAGATACTCGTAGTAAAGTAAAATGAATTAAAAATAAAAATATACATAACATATAAATAAAATTCCCTCCGCTATTTTTTTATGAATATGATAGTGAGTTTTGTTTTTTTTTTAAATAACTGAATGACGAGACGAGCTGGTCGTTTACCTGATGGTAAGCAATACGCCAGCCCATAACAATGACAGCACCACCCAAAACTTTGTTTTGCAAAATCCTGTGATGCGCTGCACTGCGCTCGTCACCCTGAGACAATTAGCTGTTGAGTCTCATAATGCCCAGTAATTATAGTTTAATATTTTATATTAAAAATGAGGTATAAAAGGCATACAAATGAATAATGTGAAATAAATGAAGAAAGCCCTGAACTGACCCTAACAAAAACCATTTCTGTACGACAAGTGTTTCGCCTTCTACACGAGGCATCAACAGGCGTCGACTCACCGAACGCTAGAACCAGAGTAAGTCAGTCAGCAACGGCGCTCCGTCGCTTTAAATACCCTCTCGCCCGTAGTCCCTACAGCTGAAGATGCGTAATAACGGTGACTATATATTTTCATTGCATTTCAGATTTGAGATGAATTTCCACAACGTCACGCCTGATTCCATTAGTTTCTTAAACATATTGGTATTAATCACCTGGAATGCCAGAGCTTCAGAAGGTTTCTGGTAAACCATCAAAGACGCTAATTGTCAGTAGGTCGTGCCGCTTTCCGCCTCACAGATGTTCCGTCGCATATATCACAGCAATCCTTATGATCCGTGATGACAGCTACTATTAATTACTGGAGAATTTTATGATAATTGCTTTTGCGACAAGACGAGAACAGTTTAATTGCAAACATATGCAGAACCCGCTCATGTACAATTTGATTATAAGACTTGAAAATTTTAAAATCAATTCATTATTCGAGATTTTTCAAATACAAAAAACAAACAATATAAAATCTATTCCAAACCACAATATTTACTTTTTCTTCCGATTCTGTCGATCCAAAGGACAAAAAAATCATGAAAAAAAAACGTAGGGCTACATTTTTGTTATTTTTTTTTGATGATGTGTTGTTAAATTGTATTGTATTAATAAAAAAAAACTAGGCACGCCGATCAAATGTCATACAACATTACGATTATTATTTTATCCAAGTGATTCGTGCTCGACCTACTGTGCCTGTATTTTTTTTTAAACACTCGCAAATTACTGACTGGACAGCCAGTTCTATTGAATCCTGTGTAATTGACCTCGGTAATTATTGTCCGCACCAGATGACATATTTGATGAGGTCATACTATTCAGCGATTCGGTGAACATTTGTTCCGCTGAGTTATGCACGAGCCGTTCAGAACAGTTCAATAAAATTTACAATGGTGTAATACTTTACTTGTGGTAGGTCTCTCGTATGGGGGAGGCCGTCTGGGTAGGTACCACAGCTTTGCCAGTTATTCTGCCACCAAGCAGTAGTGCGCAAACATTACTGTGTTCCACTTCGAAGACATTGTAGCCAGCGAAATTACTGGGCATATGAGACTTAACATAACTTACATGTATCTGATGTCTCGGGGTAATAAGCGCAACGCAGTGCTACCATTGCTTTTTTTTGGTATTAAAAGTGCTGGGTGGCACTGCAATTGTCATGGGCAGGCGTGGCGCTTAACATCAGGCGCACGACTTGCTCGTCTCATCACTTAGTAACATAAAAAACATAATATTACGTCAGTCATACCAAGTATACGTGGGAGATAGTAGGTATCGCGAAACAAACGATGGGTAAACTTTATATGACACGTAATAAATATCGAGTAACATATAAGCATCATTACGTTTCGAATCCCACGAATTGCACAGATTTAATGTGACAGCAAACATATTACATAGATTATTAGAAGACACGTTGATATTCTCTGTAGTCTTTTGTACAGCGTGTTTCATAATATTTAAGAATGTCATGCAAATATCACAAAATATTTACTGTGATATTTTTTATGCAACTGCATGCTTCACGTACATAATGACTCGGTAGCCAAGGTTAAGGACGGCAATCCAAAAACGCAGGTTCGCATCCTCCCTAAGCAATTTCATTTTTCTTTTTTCTGTGTATTTAGAACTAGCTGCGCCATGCGGTTTCACCCGCGGTTTCCCGGGATAAAAAGTAGCCCAGGGTATGAGCTATCTGCATTCCGAATTTCACTCAATTCCTATGAGTTGAGCCGTTACAGCGTGAAGAAGTTACTAACACACTTACGTAATAACTTTCGCATTTGCATTATTATAGGTAGTGATCATAAAGATATCATAAAGATTGATTATTTTAGAATAACTATTATTATAATAATATATTATTGACATATTATTGCAATCAAATCTATATCCATATTATGTAAATTAATTTTAATTTGTGTATAATTATTTCACATTGTAATTTAAATATAATAACAATAATAATGTAATTCCGAATGAAATTTACTTATAAATGTTATTAAACTGTTACAATTTTATGTATTTGCATGTCACTAATAATTGACTATGTGTTTCGGATCCAATTATATTTAATGTATGTACCTACATGTACCTATTGCAAATAAATGTTTTCATTTCATAAATATTTACTTTGGGAATGTGGAGTATATTCCCAATCTATTATGCAGTAAAAAATGAAAGGCTGAATTAAATACTGCCGTCCATATAAACAGATTTGCTATGGAATATTTCAACAACAGATTTTTGATTTCAAGGTATAGAGCATTCATAATAACAAAGATTATGAAGCCGGTCGTTATTTATCCAATCTCCAATGATTAGATATATGAATGTATAAATAAATTTGTTGGAACTCGAGTCATTTCAGCTTCAAAATAATATGTATATTTTAATTTCAAAATAGTATTCTGTTTTCATAAACTTACTGTAGTTTCTGTGTTAAGGTGATTTTACAATGATCTTTTTTTTTATATTTAAAGTGTAATTAATATTGTGATACAGGTTGATTATCCTTCAAAAAAATATCGTATATTTTTAGAACACGAAGGCAAGATAGTAAAAATGATAATGATAAAAATAGTATGATTATAGTATTTTATGACTTCAAAAAGGAGAAGGTTCGTTCTTTCGATTAGGTCTGTTCGTTATTCGATTGTATTTTTTTATGTTTGTTACCTCAGAACTCCGTCATTCATGAACCGATTTGGAAAATTCTTTTTGCGTTGGGTACAGTATAGCTACGAATTGGTTCCATATAAATTGCATCGATATTTGACTTTGGACTTCGAAGATACATTAAAGTCGGTTTTATTATATATTTTTCATAGAAATACTATCAATCAATCAGTTTATTGCAAATACAAATCGTGTGGTACAATCAATTCTATGCTCTCTGAATCCCACATTAGGATAAATTTTGTGTTCATTCAGTTTAGTCTCTTTCATTTGGTATCACTGTTTACAAAGCGAAGCAAACATAGGTTAGATTATAAAAATAACTTAGGTTTAAAATAAAAAGTATATAATTAGGAAGAAGAAAAATGATATTGCTCGGGTAGGGATCGAACCTGCGTCTTCGGAACATTGACGACGGATGACGTAGAATCGTCCCCGTAAGACGATAAAAGAAGGATAGAAGAAATTTGGTTGCTCGAGCTGTTGGCTCGGTGGCCCAATGGTTAAGGGGTCGGGATGGTATTCCGAAGACGCAAGTTCAACCCCTGCCCGAGCAATATCATTTTTCTTCTTCCCAATTATTCAAAATCTTATGTTTTTCGCCTAGCATGCGCTAATGCATTAAATATCAGATATTTAAAAGTATATATATCATGTGAATAATGATAATAAGTATAATTAATAATGTCAAAGTCTGTAACCCTGTTATTAATTACTTGCGAAAATTGCACACGTTCACTCGGGATAAACTTAACTTGTGAACAAAGAACACCATCTGCACAATCCAGGTCACCACTCACCTTTGAGTAAGGTGCACTGCATCCGTATTTATTGCCGGCTAAATGGCGAATAACACTTAAACACCTGATTGTTGCTCTAACCAGCTGGCAACTCGCCAGGTGTTGTGGTAAAAGGACCATTGTGAGCTGGAGATTTCTTAATCTTCATACTGAGGATTCAGACTGAACGATATAAATGAGATAAGGACAAATATGACAAAAATACTTACGAACTCTGATGTGTCGACTCGAAAGTTGCACAATTTCGCTCATATAGAAATACTTATGGGGTCACTATATAAGTTACTACGTATGAGCAGCTTTGGCTTAAGACTGTGTAGAACATTTTTACTTGTGGTAGGTCTCTCTTATGCGGAAGGCCATCTGGGTAGGTAGCACAGCTTTGCCAGTGATTCTGCCACCAAGCAGTAATGCGCAAGCATTTTAGTTTGAATAGCATTGTAACCAGAGAAAATTAATAATAATAATAATTAATGCTCTATTGTACGCCAAACATGACATCAACAAGGTACGCTGCCAACTGGTAGTGGGTTAGAGCGTTTGAGCTATTTATAGGCCTTTAATGGTCTATGGGTTGTCCAATTGCTTCTCCCTGTATGTAGTTAGTTTAGTTTTAGTAAGTAGAGTATAGTTTGTTTTCAGTAAGAAAGGCATTCGCCCGTTAAAAAAAACAAGGTACACGAAAGACTCTTACAAACTATAGTACAACGGCACATTACTAACGTCGGCACATTATCAACTTATTAACGGAAAATTACTGGCATAATATTATGCGACTAAATATCTGATGTCTCGGGGTGATGAGTCTCTTTAGAATCTAAGGTTTAGAATGACAGGTTGACATCGTGATGAATTGGTCAGTGAGAATGGAGGGACACAATTTCTCAAAAAATACACAAAACCAAAATGACGTCATTATGCATTTTGCGAGAGTGAAGGCGGTGTCTTAACCCGCGATGTATGTGCGTTTACAGTGCGGCAACTGAACCACCATTCAAACTTATCGAGACCACTACAAATACGTAAACAAGCATGAAAAGCGACTTTATTGCCGTATTAAAAGGTTTATTCAATGCAGGTGTATATGAATAACACATGAACAGTGATTGCAGCCCTAACCAGCTGGCGCCTTGCCAGGATGAAGGGAGCACCGCGAACTCATGTTCTGGGTTTTGATAAACGACATGCCGCAGAAACACTTTAGAAACTGAAATACCTTTGTACTATGTTGTTGTATTTACTTGTGACTATTATATGTGTTTATTATGTACACCACTAAACCGCATTAGATCTTATACCTGTTCTATCCATCCAAAGGTTGTCTGGAAGAAATCGCTCTAAGCGATAAGACCGCCCATTGTACGTCAAAACTACGATGTATTTTGTGTATATTTTTTTTTGTTTTATATAATTGTGTATATTATTATGTAATTTGGTGTGCAATAAAGTGTTATTGTATTGTATGTTTCACTGTAGAAATCTGTATCAGTTTTATACATGTAGGTCACATTGTACTTATCATTCAGTGGCAAAGCTTTCCATTTAATTTTCTTTTTCATAACAAGATCATAACATATTTTTTTTTTATATTTTCCAATTTTATTATTATTTTTATTTACTGTATTGCGGATAGGCAATGTATACATACTATTTATACTATTAAGAATATAATATATATTTCTTCCTTTACTTATATATTGAATATTTTATAGCGTTATATCAAAACTGTATGTCCAATTATTTATTTCCGTAGTTTGATACAACAAGTTCGTGCGTCACCGAGAGCCTGAGCTGAAAACCAGCGTTGTGGATTCTTCACAACATTATGCCGAGCACAGACCTTTTTTGACTGCACTGTACACGGCAGCGGTCTCCATACACATGCTGTAATTGTTTGTCTTGGTCTTTTTAATTTTTTTTACTTTGTTCTCCTACACTTGTGTATGTACTGATTGTTGTGTGCAGTTTTCTCAAAAATAAATTGTTTCTTTCTTTCTTTCTTTATAACATTAGGTACATAACGCATGATGCATCTAATGTTTATCATTATTATAACGTTATTCGTCATCAGTCCTTTATATTGCCGCAGCTGGGACATAGACGTTCTCTCACAAGGAAAGAGTATTGGCCATAATGTCCCACGCGGGCTCAGTACGGCTTGTTAAATTCGGCTGTAAAATTCGATATTTGAGTTGGAAGTGACTAGGTTTTCCAGTCATGCCCCCTCAAATGTCTTTGCTTGCGGCGGCTCTGTGTGTCGGGTCACTCCCTTCCCTCCAATATGGTTGAGCGGACACCCTCCTCAACCATATTGGAGCCATCACTGGCTGGTCAGCAAGTCATACTTGTGAACGGGTGCTGCTTGCGGGGACTGGTCTGGTCTGGTCACTCTAACTGCTCCTGTCATACCTATTCATATACCTATTACTTACATTTTTCTGTTACTGATACTATGACTATGGGACACCTCACTCGCAATTCTAATTTGGCATTTTGTTAATTTTAATTATATACGTCATTGTTATACTTTCACACATTTTAAACAGGTGATAAAAAATACATCCCCGACCCCGTTTTCGCATTTCTTTCCTGGGCCTGGATTCAATCTGAGTATAAGAAAGAAATGAGTAGACATGCTTACCGTTTTTTTTACCGTTCTGTTTTTTTTTAATTTTGATAGACGACACAATGTTGTAAAGTTAGGTATACCTATGATTCTTTGATATGCGACGAATTATTTACTGGTGGTAGGTTTCTCGTATGCGAGAGGCCGTCTGGGTACCACCGCTTTGCCAGTATTTCAGCCGCCAAGCAGTAATGCGCAAGCATTACTGTGTTCCGGTCTGAAGAGCATTGTAGCCAGCGAAATTACTGAGCATTATGATATTCAACAGCTAAGTCTCAGGGAGACGAGCGCAGTGCAGCGCCGCGCAGGATTTTGCAATACAAAGTTCTGGGTGGTGCTGTTATTGTTATGGGCTGGCGTATTACTTACAATCAGGCAAACGTCCAGCTCGTTTCGTCATTCAGTTACAAATTAAAAAAATTAACAGTCGCTCTAGTTAAGGTTGAACCCCACTCGCGGTGGAAATAGTCGCTATCTTTTTTTTTTTTTTACTATTTATAGGCTTGCGTTTGACCGCTATCTTACCTTTTGTTAAGTGACGATATATCGCTCGCATTTTCACACACATGCACTTTATTATTATTAGTGACATTAATTGGTATTTCTTCGATGAATAATATCACTAATAATATTATTTCGATGGCCTTCCAGCAATGGCATTAACCTCTTTCTCGATTAATATGTTTCAGATCTTTGAAGTGCCACTCGAGTTTATTTTGATTTTCAGTAATTCCACTGGAATGTGCCTGCAAGTTCTCATAATCTGTTGAGAGTTTGCATTCCAACTTGGTTTTGGTATGTTAAAATTAGGCATACACACGTGTGTCTAATTAGGTATAATTTGATTTCATTCAACGTATACTTATGCAAATTACTAACTTCTTTGTTTCCAAATTTATAGGTTCGTTCCGGAACGGAAAATGTTTGTGCACAAAAAAATACGCAAGCATTTGTTACGTGTCGGGGTGTTGTAGGACCGGGGTCTTCGTAGTTCCTGGTTCCCTAGATACAGGGAATCCTAGTTAGGGGCCAGGATCTTTGTATATGATCGGGTTTATTTATGTTTTATTTATTTATTTTATTTATAGATAGATAGATAAATAAACACTTTATAGTTAAAACCTTAGGTAACAGCATAACAATAGGTGGTCTTATCGCTCAAAGCGATCTCTTCCAGACAACCTTTGAACAGAAAGGAAAGGACTAACAAAATTTGGAAGGACGGTGGTGGATTAAATTATAAATATATGTATAAATATAACAACCATATACATATATATATATATATATATATAAGTATATATATATATAGATATATATATATAAGTATATATATATATATATATATATATATATATAAGTATATATTTAAAACATAATCAAAGAGAAACATGACATATACAGCGTGTAACATTAATGTGTAGTAATAATTAAACCACGCATATAGAAGCTTATTAATAATTCAAGTCCAAGTGCAAATCACCAGAAACTTTTTAAAATCACAAGATATGATAATTTAAACATATCTGGTAATCAAGTTCATTTCAACCCTAACAATCAGCTGATAAAGAGCAATGAACTTGTGACAAAGAATATTAGTGCGCCGCGTGTACAGATCTGACAAACAAATTTTATCTTCAGTTAGCAAAGCCAGCTGTCCTACCAACCTTACTTTACAACTAACTTTCAAGCAAACTGCTTTTTACGCGACTCCCCAAAAAAGGAATGTAATGTTTTCGGGGTTAATGTTGAGCGTTTTTTTATTACACAATAAATGCCTCAACAGATTTGGATGTATGGGGTATCCTCGGAATCCTTAAATCATCCCAAGTGACATAGGCTATAATTTTTTGGCAGGGAATTTTTTTTATTTTTCTTAATGCTTTCTTGTTAATTACAGCATTAAACATCATCGCTCCAATTAACATTTAGGAATAAGGATCTAATCAGTATAAACGCCTAATAAAAGCGAGCGTGGCTGATGTTCTTAAAAAATACGTGAGGTCACCAACCACCGTAGGAATAGGATGTAAAAAACATCATGCATGAATTTCAACAGTAGGAATGTAATAGGCTGATAATGATGGTTAAGACATTTCCAACATTTGATTTCATTGCGTAGTAAAAGAGTGTTCGTAAGTCAGTAATCAATAAAGCGTCTTTACTTAGTCAGTTTTCAGAAATAAACCTGTTTAATCTTTGACAAAACGCGGCAAACACTAAAGCTATCAAACATTCGCCGCCGCTTCATGATTCGCTAGCCTTGTTTCGTATTGCACCAATCATAAAGATGTAATCCTAATAAATAATAGCCGCTGCTCCTCATTGGTCGAGCGGCACAAACAAAGTTACCTTCTAACGCCGCCCCATAAAACTCCACCGAAAAGGACCGTTTTCGTTTCGGAAATTCTTTTTAGGTTATTTCTGAATATGAATTCTAAGACGTCAAGTTGGATAAAAAGTTGAAACTGATCAAGGCAAGGCCAAGTCGGGTACGTTAAGGCATAGATTAAAAGTACCGTTCGCGGAGATTTTTTTGTATACCGGTTCCCGAACATGCAAAAAAACTATGGTAAAAAAACTTAAACCTATGTGTTTATTATGGTTTTAATGCATTCAAATCTGTCCAGGCAATAAGAAGTAATGGTGGAATAAATAAATACATACATACATACGTAAACCCTGAAATACTCCTTTTTGGGCAGTCGTGTAAAAATGTGGAAATACCTTTTTTTTACGAGTGGGTTCCGGAACGGAACCAACCGAGTCCGAAGATCCGTTCAGTATGAAATTCCGGTATTTGAGACTCGAAATCAAGCCCTTGTAAAATGTTCGGCGTTTTCAAAGACAGAGCGCCTAGGCCACAAAACAGATAAATACAGAAGTTAATCTCATGTATGTACTTTTCATACCTTTCATACCGGACGTCGCAAGAAGTTTTTGGGAGGAAAATTGATTGATTTAAAAAAATAAGTGTTTAAGATATCGACGATATCTTAACGACGATCGATATAATTTTTTCGCAGTTACTATTATAACTGAATAAAGTTTTTTTGAAGACAAAACAAATGCGATTAGTTTACATTAACATCTTTCTCATTAGATTATTGAACACAAGGCTAACACAGCTTATACTACAGTAAATATCTAATTTTAAATTGTAAAAATATGACAAGGCCACAAAGTCATGTTCGCTTGTTCGGCGCAGGGCCGGGGGCCGGGGCGCTTACCTATCTACCTATTTTGTGTTACGTGAAAATGAACCTTCGAAATACAAGCACATACCTACTTACCTCTCTGAAACAACTGGTAGCTTAAAAAACGACAATTCACCGTTTAATGTTGAATTTAAACAACCGTCCACCGAACAGTTATAATAACCTTTTTTCGTTGCTCCATTTTTGCACAAAAATGTTCACAGACGCGTGTCTCAAGCGGATGGCACTCGCGCTCGCATCCCAACTGTGCCCAGATATCGTGTCCGTGAGCGGTGTCTATGTGTGCGTTGCTCGAGCGCACTTTGTATGTAGATTGATTTCTGTACTTATCTGTTTTGTGCCTAGGCACAAAGTAGCTCGGTCAGTGACCCGTACTACCTCGACTAGGCCACAGTTTGTTAGGATTGTCCAAAATAATTCAAATAAATAATTTTTAAACTTTGTATGGAAAATATAATAGTGTTTTTTTGGTTGTATATTCTGCCCGATGATTCATGACTAGATACCCATACACACCTTTCAGTATTACTACACATTAATGTTATTCCCTGTATAAACACTAAAAAGTGCCAACTACATTTGTTACATTATTATGCTAGTTCTACAAATAATATTAATTATTTCTCATTTGTGTATTATTATTCATTTGTGCTTTATTATTTATCGCTTCATAAATAATACCGAGACACCTAAAACCAGGCCTAGCGCACTCCGCACTGTAGGTACTAAGCTACAAGTACATAGCCGGACACCGACGGCGGGTCGCGCGTCGTTACACGTGCCGCGTCAGAAGAGATAAGAGCTTCGAGTAGACAGCGAAAACTTCATCTGAGGATAAGAGCTATGCGACAGAAAGAGAGGCGCTCTGTAGGTTAATAATGTTAATATGACTGATAGGTATGCAGCGCTACGCGAGCTGAATTAAATTTTATTGCGTCATAGCAAGAGTCGCTATTTGTTTAAATTTCTTTGCGGAGTGATGCTTCTGTCCCTTAGTATTCTGTGCTAAAACGAGGAAATAAAATTCGCAGTCTGACCTATACCTATTTATAACTTCAAACTGAAGAAAACATCTTGACTCGGCACTTTGTCACCCAATTTATTTGGTTAATAAAATGGTCCTTGTATCTGACTGCTAATATTTATTGCTTCTTGAAAAATATACTCAGAAATACGTTAGGTTTAATTTTTAGGTCGCCTTGCCCATCGTTCAACGCCTAGTAAATTGGTTTGTGGTGTTTGAATTGAATGGAGGACTTTACATGCAAATGTATGCAAAAAAAACGTCTCTCGGACCTATAATGTAACATACTCGTTTTTCGAAAAAAAAGGCATGCGTGCTATTTTGTAGATCCTACTAATATTATAAACGCGAAAGTTTGTAAGAATGGATGTATGTTTGTTACTCTTTCACGCAAAAACTTCCGAACCGATTTTAACAAAATTTGGTATGTAGGTACTTTAGGACTTGGAACTTACTTGGAATAGCACATAGGCTACTTTTTATCCCGGGAAACCGCGGGGCGCAGCTAGTATGCATATATTTTATATTCACTAAAAACATAGAGGACATTCTAAACATCTTCATTCTGCGAAACGATATTCGTTTTTTTTTTTATTTGGCCTAGTTATTTTTTCTCGCTTGAATAGATTTTAAGAATGACAACTACGGTCTATAAATATAAATTTTAACTCTTCCTCATGTCCTAAATAAATATATAAATATTACATCAAAATGACGTCCCGCTACACAAAAGCTACTAGGTTAATCGTTGACCATTATTACTTCATAGGAATTCCTGAGATATGTAGAATAACTGTTTGCACAGAGAATTTGTATGTCAGGGACTTCGAGGAAACATAAATTACGTTTTAACTGGAATGTGTCTGGTCTGGTATGACTCTAATAAAATTGGAAGTTCTAATAAGATTCAAGGCGAAATTCCAAAACAGAAAAAGTTTAAGAAAGAACAATCAGGGGTGTTATTGTATATAGTTATATGATGTTTACCTAATCACACAAGGAAATGGAAGAGTTCAACGTCAATTCAACAAACAATAAATTAGCAATTCATGCAAACGATCAGCTCGTTCGTCATTCAGTTACTAAAAAAAAAAACAACAGTTGTAACATAACAACATAAAACCTCTCCCGATATACCACTTCCGATTTCACCAGAGCTCGTCGGGAGAAGTAATTTTTTGTTATGTAACTGAGTGAGGAGAGGAGCAACTTGTTCTCTGATGGTAAGCGCCGCGCCTGCTCAAAACAATTGCAGTGCCACCCAGAACTTTTAATACCATAAAAAGCACTGCAAAGCACTGCATTGCGCTCACCACCCCTAGACATCACATATAAAATCTCATATGCCCAGTAATTTCGCTGGCTACAATGCCATGGCAAAGCTGTGGTACCTACCCAGAGGGCCCTCTCCCTCACTCTAGAGACCCTACCACGAGTAAATTGAACACTACATTAATTGTTACCATTAACGAAGCAACAATGCAGTGCAGAGCTATCAAAGCATAATCCGGTTTTGAAAAAGCTAATCTCTTACAACTAGGAAAATATACGTCTAGCTTCTAATTTTATTTTCATTCAAAACGACTAATACAAATGTCATTGATGATTTATGTTCAAAGAAAACATATTTTCGCAACAAAACAAATCTTTCAACGTTTAAAATTACATAATGCACCTGCGAGCCAAAACGTGTGTCGGATCCGGAGAAAACAAGTGACAGTCGCAAAACTAAAACTAACACTTTTATTGCAGAAACATACATCAATAAACAGTAACAAAACTAGGTACAAAAGATGCTCTGACTTTTATAAAATTATAGGAGAATTTGATTACACTAATATGCGAAAATAAATACGAATGTTTGTATGTTTGTTAGTGTGTTTGTTCCCTCTTCATGCCGCAACGGCTAAACAGATTTGAATAAAATTCGAAATGGAGATAGCTTACACCTTGGATTAACACATAAGCTACTTTTAGTCCCGGGAAACAGCGGATGACACCGCGAGGCGCAGCTAGTAAGTCAGAAAACTTTCTGCTTCTATGGCCACCCTTGATCAACACAAAAAAAACATAGACTTAATTACATAGAATAAATAAAAGTTCTACAAAGAATGCCTACCATTTCAAGTAGGTATTGTTTATTGATAAAATACATATGTTAAACATTGAAGTCACAGGTGCTGAAAAGACCATACTGTTTATTTATACGTTACTAGTCTCTGTTGCTTTTGTAGCATGTTGTACCTACTAAAGTTGAAAGAAATACTTTAGCCACTCGATTAAGATTTATTCCGAGAGACGTTTGTGTGGCATGCAATTACATGCGTGAAAAAGTTTTAAGAATATCAGAAATTTGTGGATGAATAGACAGAAGAAATATTTTTAATCTTGTGGCATTATGACACAATTTTCGAATCAAATCATCTGAAACTTTAGCCGGACTTGACCTGAATTCGTTCTAATTAACTCTTTTGTTGCCATGTCATGATCTTTACAAATTCTTTTTTTTAACCGACTTCAAAAAGGAGAAGGTTCTCTAATCGAATGTATTTTTTTATGTTTGTTACCTCAGAACTCCGTCATTCATGAACCGATTTGGAAAATTCTTCGTTGCGTTCAGTATAACTACGAAGTGGTCCCATATAAATTTCGTCGATATTTGACCTTCGACTTCGAAGATACATTGAAGTCGGTTTTTTTGTTTGATAAAACGTAGGTACACTTGTTTAATATTATTGTCACAAATTCTTAATTTTGAATCTGAAGCAGTATAGTTACTCGTATCAATATTAGGATCATTCAACTGTAAAATATATGTGTGAGTTTGTGTCATCACCGATGCTGATGAGCACCGAGCTCATCAAAATGGTGCTGTTCGTGGAATATCTTCGTTTAATATTAATTTAAAAACTAAGTAGATGGGCCATTGTCGATGTTTCAATTGTAATCAACATGTTTGTGCCCCAGATGTTCCATCTAATTCAGGGCTGTCGAACCGTCATCGTCAGCTCGCAAATGATAGGGTTTATATTTAACGCGTGCCTTGTTTACAATGTTTGCGCGACGAGGCGCCACTGTGGCGTGATTCATGTGATGCTGTAACATCCGGCAGTTGAAGACAATGTAGGCATTTGTTTTCAATTAGAATTAGCTAATGCTTTATTATATTTTAGAAGCGCACATGTCGGTCCAGTTAAATTCGCACCGGATGCTTTTACACAAACGCTCAAAATGCGAGATTTCAATTTCATCCTCTTGCAAAAATGTAACACGATAAGACGGTGATTACTTTGATCCATGCCGCCACTACTTATGATCAATCCTACCACCACTAGGTTTTTTTTATGCAACTGAATGACGAGACGAGCTAGTCGTTCGCCTGATAGTAAGCAATACGCCTGCCTTTAACAGTTACAGCACCGCCCAGAACTTTGTTTTGCAAAATCTGCGCAGCTGTGCACTGCACGTCGTACTTTGATCTGCAGTCATAAACATTAATTCTCATAAACAGAAGACGGCGAACTGATCGCTCTCTACGGAATATTTTCTATTCTATTCCACAGTCATCATTTATCGTCATATAAATATGCGTAATGCTGAACTACCATCGCGAGTAGTGACGAGATTCGCGTAGTGTTATGCTGTACTCGTACATCCGGCGGCGCCTACATAGATGGATGTTTATGTTATCTAGTTTGCTTTATGATAATGATGATCTGATATAGTTTGGTGTATTTTATATAGGCTTCGGTAGGTTTACTCAAGAAAATGTAGTAATTTTACCACCAGGTTCAACTAAATTTATAACTATACTTATAGCTAAAGACATGTCGGAAATCTTCGGGCGATCTATAAAGTCCGACATCAGGGACGATCACACCGACACGAGAAAGAAGAAGAAGCTAGAGCTTTTAATCTCCAAAACAATTGATACCTATTTTTTAACTATACTATCGCAGAATTTCTTTAGGAAGAATCCGATTACTTAGAGGAAGACATCACGTTTTTTTTTTCAAAGAATATTATGCTGTCTTCAAAAACTGGGGCATTACAACAAAGTTGACATATTTCAGTATCACCTGTGGATACGACTCAAATTTTTCTTACAAATAATAAATATCAAGATTTCATCAACCCGACAGTTTCGAGATTCAAACAGTGTCAGCTCTCGCAGACTTCATCAAGGGTATCACAAACAAATTCTTGGGAACGTTCACTAAACAAACAATAACCGTGACCGGAACATCAAACGGCTGCTTGTTTTTCCCGGCGCCACCTCGGTCGGCGTAAAAGTTATGTGGCATGTCACAGGGACACAGTATCTTTCCATAGAGTTCCTAAGCTTTCGCATTTCTTTAGATATTAGCTGGTGTAGGTCCGTTGTCCCCGTTAAACGGGGTCAGTGGTACTTTAATAAAATATTTAAAAATACGTCCCGATGTCCCCTTACTCTGTTTCCGTTGATAAAGTTAACTAAACTTTATATGCGAAAACTACTTTCTGGCGCTTCGCCGGTCGCTCCCGCGGCCGCGGCACGCTCGCTTCGCTCGCTCGGCTTGCGCTGTGTGGTCACAGTTCTAACATAACCTAACCTAGTCTCTCTATCTCCGTAAAGGGGATAATGGTATGAAAATTTAATGACGTCCTGTTGTCCCCGTAGCGGGGAAAAAGCCTACGGGGACAACGAACCTACACTTATTAGCTGGCTATATTTATTTTGCCCCCTCCACGACAGGATGACTGCAAGCTCATCATATCTTAGCTTAGTGACAGACAGCCTCAGCTGTGGTGTGGTGATGTGGTTAGTTCGTATTTCATATCCAGGCAGGTTTCAGAGTCGATTCCCGTTACGTGACAAATATTTGTGCACAGAAAAAACCGCAAGCATTCGTTTCGTATCTGGGTGTTATGAGAGCACAAGTTTCCCGTTTGGTAGATATGAGATATGCAGTATATAATAGGGAATCCTATAATTAGCTGTCATTATCTATGAAAAAAAAACATAACGCCCCACGTTCGCAGATCACACATGATCTGTTATCGAGGGGCGTTATGTTTTTAATTGAATTTAAAGTAAGGGAGCAATTACTATTAAAGTAACAGAATAATGAAATAAGCTTCTAATGGATGTTTTTTTTTACATTGTTTATTTGTCAATTTCTTTTCATCCCATCTATTCGAAAAGGACGACTTGGTTCGCCTTTATGTGCACTCAAAGGTGGTGTTTTCTATAAGAAATTTTTAGCGGGCAGTAATGAGTTTTTAATCCTCTTTATAAGTGCGCCGCAATTATCTTTGCCGCGCACTTTTTGAATTTGGAACATCTTAGTGTTCAGCACCAAAGAAATCGAACGCAAATATTGTTTGAATAAAGACTGGCTGGTACGACGGCCCATAGTCACGCCGCCGGATGAATGAAAAAAATAAACATCATTACTGCAGTATTGAAAAAATTTAATAAAGGATACTATTTAATTTCAATTTAGTTGTTACTCTATGTTTTATTAAATAATAATATTACAATAAAATATGAGGTGCTTTTATTTTCTCATAGTGGGTGATGAAAAGTAGAGTGTATCACTCGGGCGCAAAATATATTTTTGGCTCGGGCGACGTACTTTGAATCCCTCGCTACGTTCAGGATTCTACTAAAGAATCCCTCGCTACGCTCGGGATTCTACTCTAGAATCCCTCACTTCGCTCTGGATTCAAAAAAGCGCCCTCGCCGTAAAAATATTATTTTGCTCCCTTATGATATAATCTACTATTTCTCATCGCATTTTTTACTTTGCCAACGTGACGTGCATTTCACGACTATCTAAGACTTTTAACTGTTTTACACTGTGTCAAAAGGCTAAATCTGAAAGGAATGCGCCCCAGTCTTTAGACCTTGTTCTTGTTTACAAAACTTCACATATTTCTGGAATGCTCGTTTTTTTTGGTATAATTTACAGAAGTGTCAACAGAAATACGACATTTAAAAATAGCGAGTTGAGTCGCAGTAACGAAAGAACACGGGTCAAGGAGTCAAGTGGTGTGTGTTAAGGATGCCGAGGCCACCGCGCGAGAGCGAGAGTCACCGTGGGAGCAGGACGGAACATGCCGCCGCGCCATTGGCGGAGAACAATTGTTATGCGCCCTAGTACTGGAGTAGGGTGCGAGGTAGCGATTAGTATATAAGTAGGGTCGAGTTAGAAATAAAGTTGAGTTGACAGTACGCAGTCAAGTGAACAAGTCTTTTATTTGAACGAGAACCCAATAATACAGTCCACTAGAAGTAGGATCCAGAACAGTCTGGTCCTTCTCAGCCGGATCGAGGAACGGACCATGGTAATTACCCGTAGTCAAGGCGACGCCGCAGAACTTGAAGAACTTCGCCGCATCGAGGAACAGCGCCGCATTGAGGAACAGCGTCGCATCGAGGAACAGCGCCGCATCGAGGAACAGCGTCGCATTGAAGAGCAGCGCCGTGACGAAGAGCTTCGCCGCGTCGAAGAGGAACGACTACGAAGAATGTCGAAAGAACCGCCGGCGTCACCGTCGATGCCCGGCGCCGAAGAACTGTCTACGGAAGCGTCGCGACGGGATGAAACCGTCGTCACCGCGCTTGAACAAAGGCAAGCGCATGAACGAACGCGGTTGAAGGAACAATTGCAAACGCATCAACGAGCGAGATCACCACCGCTCTCGCAACGAACTACAAACTCCACATTAAGGCTGCGGCTTGCGGAGTTAGAGGCGGCGGAGAAACTCGCCGAAATAAAGCGGAAAGAGCTTGAGATCGACATCGACCTAGTAAGAAAACGTCTGGCTGCCTAAGTTGCCATGATCGAAGACAACGAGAGCCTGCATGAAGAGCCGATACCAAGCACCGAGGAGCATCGCAGAGTCGACGATTGGCTTCAAAATACGTCGACAATACGGGGGGAGCGCGACAGAGCACCGCGCCTCACGGAACGGGATCAAGAAGAGAAAAGAGCGCGATTCGACCGGAGAGATAGATCGCCAACTCCGGGTAGATCTAGAAGCGGCATCGGCATGCAACTGGCAGAGGCGCTAGAGAAGATGACTCGACCACAGCGCCGCTACAACTGCGATCTACCAGTATTCACCGGGTCTCCCAACGAATGGTTGCCGTTCAAAGCTGCCGTTCGAGATTCAACATATTTGTACAAAATACCGCCAGCGGAGAATTTGCTACGTCTGCGAAATTGCCTGAAAGGTGAAGCTCGTGACGCCGTGGCCGCCCTACTTTATACGGCCACTGATCCTGAAGTCATCATGCGGACACTTGAACAAAGTTTCGGCAGACCAGAGGTCATCATCGATAAAGTACTGGAGGACCTGAAGAGATTGCCAAAACCTGGCTTGGCAGCAACTGATCTCAACAGCTTCGCAGTGAAGATACAGAACGTCGTATGCATGCTACAGAACCTAGATCGTCGAGGATATTTATACACTCCACAATTGGCGCGAGAAGTCATCAACAAGCTGAGCCCGCACATGATTACAAAATGGTGCGACTATGCACACGACCACAAACAATCCGAGGAACCAGAGATTGTGATGCTTTCACGATTTCTTATGCGAGAAGCAGACATCGCATTGCGCTACACTTACGCACCTACAACGAGCGCCGCGGCGAACAAAGAAACAAGGAATCCTGCGGCGGCGTACAAGAAGAAAGGCGCAGTCTACAACACTGAAGGCGCAGAGGAAGTAGATCGCTGCCCGAGCTGTAACAACACACATATGTTACACCAGTGCCCCAGCTATCGCGCCTTGAAAATCGACCAGAGATGGAACTTCGTACGCGATAAAGGGCTATGCTTCAAATGCGTAGAGAAAAAGCATCGCCGTTTCCAATGCAAGGCGAGGCTATGCGGCGTGAACCAGTGTCGTCGGCCTCATCACTCATCGCTTCATGAAGAATCAGCTGTTCAGAACACCTCCGAACCTGCAAAGCGACCTCAAGAGGAACCGAAGATGAACCACGACACGGTCGTATTGTCAGTAGCCTCCCACACTGCTACCGACCCGAAGAAAGTACTACTGAAGGTGTGCCCTGTCGTCGTCTCCGGGCCTCTAGGAGAGGTCCACACATACGCGCTGCTGGATGAAGGCGCAACGATTACCCTGATCGATCAATCGTTGGCCGAGAGCATTGGTGCAGAAGGGCCCATACAACCTCTGCACATGAGCGGCGTGAACATGTCGCAGCGAGAAAGAGACAGCAAGCTCGTTACGATAAATCTACGAGGAAAGAGAGAAAACGAGATCTTCAAACTGAAGGCACGCACAATACGTGATCTTAAGCTGCGCGAGCAGTCCGTGCCAAGCTCAATGCTACAACAGAGACATCTGCGTGATCTTTTGGAAGAGGAGGTGTGCTACGATCTAGCGCGCCCGCGCATCCTGGTGGGAACAGATCACTGGGAAATCATCGTGTCTAGAGAACTTCGGATCGGCGGCCCTGATCAGCCGGCCGCATCGAGAACACAACTCGGCTGGGTGGTGCATGGAACCGCGCCACGCAGCGTGATCTACAGCGACGAAAGTGTACTTCATGTGTACACGCCCGACCAGCGTGTGTGCGAGAGTGAAGCGCACGATCAACGCCTCCACGAGTTGGTAGAAGCGCACTTCCGCATCGACGCACTTGGTGTCGCTCTTAAACCTCGAGTGAGCGACGCCGATGAACGAGCTATGAGCATCTTTAAGAAGACAATAAAAAAGATCGACGGGGGTTACGAGGTCGGCTTGCCATGGCGACACGACAACGTCGCTATGCCCCCGAGCTACACCGCAGCCGCTAACCGCCTAAGAAGCATCGAGAGGAAGATGGACGCCAGCCCCGACTTCGCCAAAGAATACTCAGCCCAGATCGAGAACCTATTAGCCAAGGGTTACGCAGCACTGTGTGACGGCACAGAAGAACAAAGCGCTGTCAGCTGGTACCTGCCGCACTTCGCCGTAGAGAATCCAAATAAACCTGGAAAACGGCGACTAGTATTCGACGCAGCGCATCGAAATCACGGCGTGAACCTCAACGATAAGCTTCTAGAAGGACCCGATCTACTGCTGTCACTGCAAGCAATCGTGTTCCGATTCAGAGAGAAACCAATCGCCGTCACCGCGGATATTCAGGAGATGTTCCTGCGGGTGAAGATTCGACCAGAAGACCAACCTGCGCAACAGTTCCTGTGGAGAGGGGCAGACCGAACGAACCCGCCTCGCCCTTACAAGATGACGAGCATGATTTTCGGCGCAGCAAGCTCACCATTCCTGGCGCATAGCGTGCGCAACTACAACGCTCACGCGCACGCGCTGACCCACCCACGAGCGCTAGTGGCCATCACAAAGAGTCACTACATGGACGACTTCGTGGAGAGCTACAGCCATGAGGACGAAGCCCGTCGCACCATACAAGAACTACGTGAGGTGCACGCGGTCGCAGGCTTCACACTACGCAGCTGGAGCTCAAACAAAGCAGAGGCATTGATCGATGTGCCGAACGAACTACGAGCGACTGAGCCCACTACACTGGGGGGAGTGGGCCCAGCAAACAAGATACTTGGACTCTGTTGGAACTCGAAGGAAGACGAGTTGGGCTTCAACACAGCGATGAACCGTGTACCGATCGAAGTACGCACACAGAAGCGTGCACCAACAAAGCGAGAAGCGCTTAGCGCGGTCATGTCTATCTATGATCCGCTCGGGCTGCTCAGTTTATACACGATCCGAGCCAAGATCATTCTTCAAAATCTATGGCGCCTACAAATGCCATGGGACGATCCGATTCCCACACAAGAAGCCGAACAATTCGCTGAGTGGCTAGAACAACTTAGCCAAGTCACCCGTCTACGCCTACGTCGAAACTACGAGCTAGAGGGATACGAGAACATAGAACTTCACGTCATGTGCGACGCGAGCGAGCAAGCGTACGCAACTGTGGCTTACTGGCGAGCTACGAAACCAGATGGAAAAGTGACCGTAGTCATGGTCGCTGCTAAAGCCAAGGTGGCACCACGACGCGCACAGAGTATTCCGCGACTCGAACTTCAAGCAGCGGTGATCGGAGCGCGACTCGCGGACACCATCAAAAGGGAACATCGCATCGAAGTCACGAAGACCACTTACTGGACAGACTCAGCGACCGTGATCCATTGGATCAAGAACGACGCGCGGCGATACACGCCCTTCGTCGCACACCGGCTTGGCGAGATTGCGGAACTCACTCATAAAGATGAGTGGCGGTGGCTACCTACTGAACACAATGTAGCCGACGACGCGACGAGACTTAACCGCACGCCAATAATCGCCGACGAACGATGGTTCACCGGACCCAGCTTCCTACTGAACCCGGAAGAAGAGTGGCCATCACATACAGTCTTCGCCGAAGAACACGAAGTCCTGCACACGAACGAGCGGGACGAGCCTCTTTACGAATGGCTGCCCGAACCGACCCGCTTCTCAAAACTTGAGAAACTGATAAGAACGACTGCGCGTGTCTTGGCATTCATCGACATATGCCGACGGAGAGCGACGCGCATGGAACTTGAACACATCGAGCGCGCCGAGAAAGCTATATTGCAACGCGCTCAGGAAGAAAGCTTCGGCACCGAGCTGTGTAAGATCAAGGCCGCACGCCCCATCTCTAGGTCGAGCCGCCTGTACAAGCTTGACCCGGTGCTTGAAGATGGACTACTGCGAGTAAGAGGTCGCATTGATGCTTCGAACGCACCCGCCGAGACGAAGCGACCAGTCATCCTGGATGGACGACATCACGTGACCAGGCTTATTGTGCTGAGAGAACATAGCAACGCCGGTCACGCTAATAGAGAACGTGTGACGAACGATCTCCGACAGCGATATTGGATTATCCATTTACGACCCACTGTACGCGCCGTGGAACATCAGTGTGCTCTCTGCCGAGTGCGAAAAGCAAGACCGAATGCGCCGACCACCGGGGACCTGCCACGAGCCCGTCTGGATCCATTCCACCGCCCATTCTCCAACTGTGGCTTGGATTACTTCGGACCAATGATGGTCAAAGTAGGGCGACGCCGCGAGAAGCGTTGGGGAGCGCTATTCACCTGTCTCACTACACGAGCCGTGCATTTGCATTTGGAGGTCGTCGCGTCACTGTCACTGGACTCCGCTCTGATGGCACTGCGACGAATGGCTGCGCGTCGAGGTTGGCCTCTCTGCATGTACTCAGACAACGCCACCGCCTTCCGAGGTGCGGACCAAGAGCTGAAGAAGGCCTACGCGGAGTGGGCCCCAGCCTTGCGGAACGAAGGGCTGCTGCACCGAATGAAGTGGAACTTCATTCCACCGGGGGCGCCTAATCAAAGGGGCGCCTGGGAGCGACTAGTGCGCTCCGTGAAAACCGCATTGGCCGTGACGCTGCGAGAAAAAGCGCCGCCCGAGGAGGTACTACACACCCTCCTGACCGAGGCTGAGTACTCCATCAATGCTCGGCCTCTGACACACGTGAGTGTGAGCACACATGACGAAGAGGCGCTCACACCCTACCATTTTTTGTTGGGGTCATCAATGGGGCTACCAACGACCGGCCCCTGCAACGAAGCCGACCGACGCATTTGGCGAGCCAGCCAAGCGCTCGCCGACTCCTTCTGGCGGCGTTGGCTGCGAGAATACCTGCCGACGCTGGTGCCGAGGGGAGAACCTGCAGACCACGGGAGAAGATTACGAGCTGGCGACATCGTCGTGGTAGTCGACCGCACGCTACCCAGGAACGTCTGGCCGATAGGCGTAATAAAAAACACCTATCCCGGCCCTGACGGTGGCATCCGGGTCGCCGATGTAGAAACTAGGACAGGATTATTTAGACGTCCCGCCAACAAGCTCGCCGTCCTGGTGAAGAAAGAGGAGGCTGCGCAAGCTACGCCGGGAGGAGGATGTTAAGGACGCCGAGGCCACCGCGCGAGAGCGAGAGTCACCGTGGGAGCAGGACGGAACATGCCGCCGCGCCATTGGCGGAGAACAATTGTTATGCGCCCTAGTACTGGAGTAGGGTGCGAGGTAGCGATTAGTATATAAGTAGGGTCGAGTTAGAAATAAAGTTGAGTTGACAGTACGCAGTCAAGTGAACAAGTCTTTTATTTGAACGAGAACCCAATAATACAGTCCACTACAAGTAGGATCCAGAACAGTGTGAATCTATAAAGTGTCCATAAAAAATTAAAATTATGTATAATTCTCTAGAAGACTTAAACAAAACGAAAAACAAATGAGGATGTACAAATCATTTATCAATTTAACGTTGCTCTTACTGCCACTGAAATTAATCCCAAACTAGCTTAGGCCGGGTTTCTAGTGGCAGTATAGTAGAAGTAAAATCGCTGACTACTTCTTTCATCTCCTTGACCCACAATCAACCAAATTCCTTATTTCATTAACGGATCGAATTCCTCAAAAGTTGGCCAACTTTTCCGTTTCAATAAATCAATCGATCGTACATAACCTAACCCAATGGGAAATAAGTAAAACTAGATCTACACAGAAAAATAAAAATGAATAATCACGATGTGCAAACTAAATACTTCTTTCTTCTATTTCACTTCACAAAATAAAAGCAAATTGGAATTCCTCACTTTATGATTGCAACGGAATTTTCTTAAAAGTGGGACATCCGCATCCGTCAATGCCCACTGGCGGTTAACGTGCGATAAATCAATCAATCAGCCGACTCCTGACCTTGCTGTGTTTATACAAATATAAGACTGAAACCAATTGACACTACCACTAGAATTCAAACCTTGGCTAATAGTATTAATTTATTTTTCGCGTAGGTTGATCATTCTTCAGTTAGTGTGCTGAAAAACAACAACAATACCAACTCCTTGGAGTCGGTACATTCAAATCACGTCGTATAAATATAGGAGTTGACCTTTCACAAAAGCTACTCAAGCTTTTTCAGAGTCAAAATTCTATCTAATTCTATCTAATAAGTAAAAACAGAAACGCAAAACAAGTTTATAATATATAGCGCTTTATCCGAAAGACGACATTACACTGACAGCCTAGATGCTAAACTTAGGTAGGCACATGTTTAAACAATGATTATAATTTGACATTAACTAGCTGTTTTAAGAAGAAAAAATGCTCAGTGCTTGTTATATAAACATTGAATGACAGAATGAACATTGCTGCATCAACTGCATTGTAAACTAAATTCTAATATTGCTTCATGTCAGTTTGGCATTCGGCAGAGGTATTTAGGACATATGCTGTGGACATCGGATGTGGCTTACTGTGGACGTCTCGGTAAGTGGGCCACCAGAGTCCGACCGAAGGGAATGGTATGCGGACCGATAAACAGAGTATTTTCAGAGTGTCGTGATAACTCTCCGCAAGAACATACCTGTGAAAGTTTCTTGAAATACGATGAGTAAGCCTACGAGTCTTAGGACATACATTGGAAGCTTGATCACGGTTCATTGGTATGATTATAGCTTTTGAAGACGTCTTTCTGGTACGAAACGGGGTGATAAAGTTTGACTAAAACAGACGATAGTCCAAACGCAATAGTCCATTATCAACGTATTCATCATACGGTAAAGAGACCAACCCTGACCGATTTCGACCTACACTACAGTACATTAGTATTTTGTTAGTCGCTGAAATCCAACCAGAATAAATGTAATGCAGTAAATTAAAATGGAGATATTGGAATCTTTAGAAATCGCGTCAGCCTGTGTAAGCAATGCTGCTGCATGCAGGTGGAGATTTTAGAAATATTGTGACAACTCTTTGCTATAGAAATCACGTCAGTAAGTAATGCTGCTTTTAGGTCTGTGCAATCAGTCAAAACTAAGACAAACTTTATGCCAGTGCATCACACAAATAATAATCAGAGATGACATCGACGAGGTATTCAGGGCATACCAGCCGGTGTGCCGTGGACATCGGGCGTTTTAGTAAGTGGGCCACCGGACACCGGCGTGCCAGGAGGAACGGCATGCGGACCAATAAACTGGGTATATTGGGCGTGTCGTGATAGGAGACATGTCTCTAGGAATGTGGGAATGATTAGTTGCTGGATATAAAGGAAGAATGATACCGTACCTGATGCTCTGCATAACTTTCTATTTGTAGTAGGTAGTTCTATTCGCTACGCTTATCTTCTACGAGTACCAATTTATCTTAAAAACGCATTCCAGAAAAACTTTAAAATCATAATCAAAATCAAAATTTCTTTAATCATTTTGGCATCACAGACGCACTTATGAACGTCAAATTATCACAATGACTCTACCACAGCATCGGAAAAAGAACCACTACTCAGAAGATACTACTAATTGAGATATAAAACTAAATATCTATATAATTATAATAGATAACCATTCTCAATGGTTTTAGTCAGTTTACTTGAAACAACATTGTTGAACGGACATCAAAATGACATGATAGTTTATCAATCTAATATCAATGTCCTTCGATAAAGCGCAAAAAACGACAGTGAAACAGTCAATTTCGTAAAAAAATTTTGTACAATGTTATACCACTATTGCTTCTCAAACACGAAACTATTCTACATATACCTTATAATAGGTATAGTACCTATAGTACTTTAACAAATTGATCATTTTAATCAACCTGGAGACTAACGCTGTTGGCAACAAAATTCAATGACAACTCGCTATTCATTTAAGTAGGTATCTATACCTACGTGTGATTAACTATTTTGTATTATTTATTATATTATTTTCCTCGTGCTATTTTGTTTTTCTTTGTAATATATCAATAGATCAGAGGGTTTTAATGGATACAACAGAATTAAGAAAGTTTGTGGTGATATGTCGACTTTATTTTAGGATAAATTCTGACGTTGATAAGTCTTTTTACATTACTCCGGCTTCTACGAGTGTCTTATGATCACTCGATGGTTTGATATTTGGGTTAGTAATACCACTGTTAATCTTGTTTATATAAAAAAAACTCTGCTTGAGTCTGATCGTCAGTGAGATCCAAACAAATTGTCTCGATTCATCCAGTTTAAAATAAAAAAAACTTGATCTCATTACTCTTGTCTTGACGATTATTCAGCCCTGAATTTATAACACAAACAAAAGAAAATAATAAAAAAATGTGAGAGACAAAGGCGCGTTGCAGTAAAATTTAAAAATACAACAGATGATAAAACTCTTTGTCCTCTATAATAAATAGGAGTTCACAAACCCTTCATTCCGTGAAGTCGTGAAACTTTTGTCGTGAGCTGGTAGAAATTAGAATCAAAGTGACCTGCAGCTTTGGCAAGCGCCAAATGCAAGGTAATAAAAGTCTAGAGAAAACAATGTCATGCAGACCACGTCATGTTCCGTTCACGTCGTCGTAAAATTCATAACCTGCCTCACATGATTCTGTTTCAGTCGTTTAATTAAATCTATCGTCCAAACTTTTGATGTGTTGCTGCCGGTAGCTACCTACTACCGAATAGTTATTTAAAGCTGTAGGGCTGACATCACCAGTTCAACTGCTTTTACTACTATTATTAAGTATTAAGTTAAGTCTATGGAATCCTTACCAGAAAACCCAACATAGTGCTTAAAAAAGAAAGCAGCTTTAAAAAATCGTTTTCGGTTTAGTTTCCCGCCTGTATACCTACTATTCATTGTTTACAGAAGGTATAAATAACTGCCTTTTATCGGATAGCGGTATGCGATTATTAGTTATAATTAAGTAACGATAAAATATTTCGCAGTATTATAATATACACAACACTAAGTATCAGATACAATACAAAAGAATTCAGCTTATTGTCCCTAGTGGGTATGAGTTGGCCTGAAAAATATAATGAGACTCAATTCAAAGAGAATATAGGAAGAAACCTCTGAAAATTCAAACCACGACGTCCACCTCCATCCATAGATTAATTAGTATACCGGGTAATACGGCACTTGTTACCATGATATAGTCACTATACTATACATGAGAGAGATATCACTATATTATAGTGAATTCTCTCTTTATCTATCAATTTCTGTCTCTTTCTCTCCCTCTCACTAATCCTCTTAGCCGCCGAGAGCCCAGCAGTGCGAAATTAGCTGCTGGATTTGACGCCAAGCTGTACATGTACAAACAAAATACGGTCTTCAAAAGAAATGTTTAAATAGATGTGCCTATGAGGCTAACAGCCTGTAGCTATTCTTGTTTACACGTGTTACCAGCTTTACATTCTCGCTACAAAATAATGAATAGTACTATAACCATAACAAAGCGCGTAAACAAAGTTCAGGTATGCGGTATCACTCTGCACCAGTGTTTTTGCGTGAAGAGGCGCGCGTGTGCAGTGCTCACGCGACTAGCCAACGTGACAGAAGCCGTGACGACTAAAAACAATGTACATTTTATAATTATCTTACAATAAAATGACAGTATTGACAATTTCTTTTGGTCTACTCACTATTTAGTTCGATGTGAGGCCGATGGCAAAGAATAGTAACTACCGACGGCTTGCTAAAGGGCTATTTTAACTGAATTAGTATTCAGCAGAATATCGGAACACGATAGTTTTCAGGTTTACAGCAGTAAACCTGAAAACTATCGTGTTCCGATAGCGTTACTATGGCAACACCTGAAAGATTTTCGCAAAACATACAACTGCAAGACGATAGCGGTACTTACCCGTACTAGGTATATTGTTGACAAAAATAAGTAACAATTTAACTGATTTGCACAAACAACTCAAAAGAAACCCGAAGAATTCGTAATTCAATTGTTTAATTTATCAAAAACCAAAAGTTATATAAACTAACCATTTATAAAAGTAATTCTGCACTCAATCAAAAAGTCTTATATTGCTTGAATTTTTTGGCCATTTGAAAAATAACGTGCGTCTTTCGATCCGACGCACCCGAGTTCGAATCCCGCTGGCCTCACACCACTGAATTTATCACAAAAATTCAAGGTATGGGCCATAATCAACCACGCTGGCCCAGAGCGGGTTGGTGGATTTCACATGTCCTTGAATTTTTGTGATAAAATCTTGGACATGCTGGTTTTCTCACGACGACGTTTCCCTTCGACGTTCTTAGAGCTAGTAATAAATCCGCACATAACTTAAGAAAGTCAGTAGTGCGGGACAAACGGGATTAGAACTCGGGTGCGTTGGATTGAAAGTCGCACGTGCTCCCACTGAGCCACACTCGTTCTACTTGAGTAATAACCCTGTGTATTGTATTATTATTGTATTATCTTGTCTTACCAGACTGCTGGAATCCATGTTTGCAGATACCGTCTCATAATCTACACGATCGTCTGCGGAATGTGATATCGATAACTTTAGCCGATGAGTCATCCCGTTGCGCCTAAAATACTCTCTAAATAGTTAAGGTCAATGACACGCAGTGGTAATGTCTATCTATTTACTGCCATAAATCTGTGACGCTTAAACTGCGCTGAAAAATAGAACGAGCTTTGCTACATCAGCATTGGCGACAGGCATAAAAAAAATATTCTAAATAGCTACGTTCCGCATTTTCACGAGGTTTATTCGGATGAATCGGTAAGAGCAGAATATTAAAAAATAATGCAAGAAATCCTTAAAAACTTTTATTAGTCATAAAAAACTGCTAAGTAATTCTAAACAAGAAGCAACAATGTAAGAGAAAATTAACCATAGACCACAGAGCACAATTACATCCAAGAGAGTTCTTTTTTTATCTATATTGGCATATGTAAAATTTTTAAACTAACACGGTTTTCCGGGACAAAAAGTATGCTGTCCTTTTCTAGGACTTTTTACCTACATACCAAATTTCATCAAAATCCGTTCAGTCTTGTTTGCGTGCTTGAGAAACAAACATCCATCCATTTAAAGCCAAAAGTCAAAAGATATTAATTAAATAGGCACAAAATATGCACCTTAAAGGTGGTACGTTTCTTCATACAAAATTCAACCATTATTACTTGTTCACTGAATAGTAGAAATGCCTGAATTTGTGCGTGGTGAACTATTTACAGATGGTTATTTACGCAAAATTAATTAAATGGCGCAATTTATATCAAAGAAAGAAAGAGAAAGAAAATACATTTATTCGGGACATCACACAACATTACAATGAACATACTAGAATAAGGACAAAACAATAAACAATAAATACAACCAGTGAAATGTTGCGCGATGTCAGGATAAGGTTAAGGTTATCAGGTTTCTATATATAAATTGTACCATAAATGGTACAATAACAAAATGGTACGAACGGCATATAACAAATAATAAAAATCAATTAAAATTCGTTAAAAATTGTAACTTAAATATCATGACTTTGAAAAAAAAGGTAAGCATGTCTACCCATTTATTTCCCATACTCAAATAAACTGACTCTACCAAAGCTTCGGAAATACACCCGCTAGAGAAGATAGCACCAAGAAACACTGCGGGGATGTCTCTCTTTTTTAAATCTAAATAAAATATAATACTGAACAATGAGGTATAAATTATAATTAACATAATACAATGTCAAACTAAAAGTGCGAGTGAGATGTCCCATAGTATATAATAATATAGTAGAGTGAGATGTCCCATAGCCATAGTATAAGTATGAAAATATGACTATTTTATAAATAGGTATATAGATACAGTAGCAGTTAGACCAGACCAGCTACAAGCGGCACCCGTTGACGAGTATCACTTGTGGACCAGCCATCAGCGCTATTATCTTTATTGGACCATACAAACCAAAAGTCAACTGCCTAAGAGATGCTATTGTAAATGTATAACAAAAACTTGGGCGTCTTTGTTTCGTGCCGCAACATAGTGCCTGAATTTGTATTTAAAGATTTGTCCCAATAATTTCAAACGAACTTCTAAAATGATTTACAAAGCATCGTATGGCCAAGTACGTAATCAATTTTCACAACAATTCTACACTTCGTTAGTATACTTCCGTTCCGTATCGGTTTTAATACTCATATTTAAGTGTATTTTTCTCTCTTTTACATTCCCCAAATAAAACTGTCTCAGTATGTCGCCGAATGCCGTGGATTCCAGATCTATTTATATTAAGTTCTACTGTCACAGCTTAGGTTGCAGTTAGTGGTGTCGGTTCTCTCAACTAATGGTTATATAGAGCATTTTAAACTTACGGTTATCTACTGGCTGATATATAAATATATTTATTCTTCTAAAGTCCTTAGACGAGAATCGTGTTATTAACTACTTGAATCCCTATATTCAGAATTCAATAACTACAAAAACCATACAATACTCCCACAGACACGTAACAACACCTTGCAAGTCTATTAGCCAGATATTACTATATAACTACTAATAACAACTAACTTAATATGTATTAGTGTCACAATGGGCGGTTTTATCGCTCAAAGCCATTTCTTCCAGACAACCCACAAGTGGAGGAATGTAGATAAAAATATTTACGTTAGCGAGCGCTTGAAAAATACAAATACTGTTCCCTCTCATTTGTTTAGATCAATTACTACAAAAAAACAAAAGTGTTTTGTTTTTTAAATAAAATTTGAATCGTTGAGAGCTCAGAGTTATATTAACTGGGTTTAGATGCGACAAATATTAAGTAGGATTTGATTTGTGGGATTCGTTGGGAGATACTCTATAAAAACACAGGAAAACCTTGGAAAAACCTATTTCATCTTCGAAATACGGATATTTTGATGTTTTTCACTGTATTTCATCCTGTCAAGTCGCCAGCGGAGCCCTACGGATCACACCTGGCAGCCTCGCATTCCGCCGCTCGCCAAATTATATTTACACTTCCGCTGTACATCAAGGATAGCGGCGATGTTTTAGTTTTTTGGGAGTTGTCATATTTAAGATTATGATGCCAGAAGCAGAACATTCAAAACATAATTTCTGACGCCAGGTAAAAAATATTCAAGTCTTTTTTTATGGAACTGAGTGATGAAACAAGCAGGTCGTTCGCTTGATAGTAAGTGTCACGCCTGCCCATAACAATTGCAGTGCCATCTAGAACTTTATATACCATAAAAAGCACTGCGTAGCACTGCATTGTACTCATAACCCCGAGACATCAGATATACCTAGTGATTTCGCTTTATCATGAACCAAACTTTTTGGTACATGGCTTTATCAAGTTTTTAAACGAAAAACGCGCAGTTATTAACACTACTATATTTTTAACAATAGTAACTCAATAATTTCTATAGCTATGTAAAAAGCCTATTTTTATAACGGACTTCCAGAAAGAGGTTTTCAAATTGAACCTGTAGGTATATACGTTTATGTGTTTTTATTATTACCGAAATTTCTAATCCGTATTTTTATATTTATGACTAGGTATTTAATTACCTTTTTACGGAACTTTAGGGTGTATTTATAACCATTTATTATTTATTTTATTTACTGTTATTATTCAAGACATTTATAGCTACTGAATAGCATTATGCACCATTAAAAATTGGTGTCATAAATCGCTTCCTGCCGCTTGCTTTTTAACTTTTTAAAATAAATATATAATAATAATATTTTAGAAAGAAAGAAGAAAGAAAGAAAGAAACGTTTATTTGCAACAACTTATAAACTATGAGCATATGATATGAAAAACAAACAGAAAATAAAAAAAAACATTAAGTCTGTAAATTTTAATAAAAGAAAACTCATTTGTTTTTATAGATTGTTAAATTTTTATTTGTATTTTTCTCTAGTTTTGTACGCGCCCGTCACCTATGTATGTACGTGTTTAATACTTAGTTACTTATAAGCACTTATAAGTATCTAAGTAATTAAGAAAGAGTCGAGAAACTTTAATTTAACTCATTATTGTTTTATTCAAAGAAATTAGTCAAATATTATATAAAGCAAGCGGCAGGAAGCGATTTATGACACCAATTTTCTTAATGGTGCATAATGCTATCCAGTAGCTATAAATGTGGAAACTTTTAATTAGCCATTAATATTTACTTACATTGCCAATGTATTGCACCTAGCTGTTTTTTTTTCGAATAAAATAAAATACATAAATAAAAATTCTAATACCTAAACATGATTAATTGCGAAGAACACTCAGCATCAAAAAGAAGTATTTTTGTACTATACTATCATAATTTATATTTGAAATGTTTTTTCTCAAATACCTTGATATGGAAATCATTATGCGACTTGGCACCTATTACGACAATCGTGGCGCTTACCATCAGGTGAATGACCTGCTCGTCTCATTACTCAATCGCATAATTTTTTTATAAATGTTGGGAATCCAATACTAAAGGTATATGGAATTGATCCAAGCTAAGTAAAGAGATCAAAGCAAAAGCCGAGAATACAGTCTACCACATAAAAGTTACCCAGACCGTAAAACATCACCTTTAACCACGGGTCGTAAGAATCAATTTACTTCGCATGTTGGTCTAAAGATGACTGTACATTTTCCACACAGAACGCGGACGTTGTTGCGTTTGACAGACGTCGGACGCGTTTCAGAAGTTCATTCCTACACGTCTGAAAGTAAATATGAAACTGACTCGCACCAAATCGCACTGTCTGGTTTTTGACTGCTTCGCTATTCAGGAACTCTGACCACCCTCCATATATTTGCTGTCAAATTGTCACAATGCCTGCGTGAACTGCGTGCCTTGAGTCCCCTGTATAATATATTAATAACACCTTCACTACTTGGCATATACACAACTTATACTAGAAGAGTAACATGAATAAAAAGAAAACTTTAGAATTGATACGTAACTTGACACCTACTAAACGCTACTAAACGCCACCGCTTTGCCAGTTATTTAACCGCCAAGCAAGTGGTGCGCAAGCATTACTGTGTTCCGGTTTGAAGGGCATTGTAGCCAGCGAAATTACTGAGTATAAGACTCATCAGCTAATTGTCTCAGGGTGACGAGTGCAGTGCAGCGCCGCAGGATTTTGCAAAACAAAGTTCTGGGTGGTGCTGTTATTGTTATGGGCTGGCGTATTGCTTATTATCAGGCAAACGACCAGCTTGTCTCGTCATTCTGTTACATTCAAAAAAAACTATATTACACCAAAATACAGCTCTTCCATACGTGTTATCAGGTACTATCATCATAAATTTGAGCTTTATTTCTTGATTTGTCTCTACCGTCCTTGGTTCGAACTCATCGAAAATATTTATAGTTTAGATAGAGCCATAACCCTACCAACAACACATAAATACGCTAATTCTGCCAAACATTACTCTGCTATCAGATAATGATTTTCTTTAAGTAGACAAGCAATAAAATAATTTTACACAAAGTTTTATTGTGGGTGTAATAAAGACACCTACACACTTGAGGTGCGTCGCGGTTGCGTTTTCGCTGCGGTCCTACGGAGGTATGCTGGCAGTACGCCAGATTGACACGGCTCGGAATGCGACACAGAGCCATCGCTCAAGAATCGCACCGAAATGTTAATGGCTATGTCGAAATAGAGGGAATTCTTTCGGGAGAGCAAAGGTGATGAGTATAACAAGTATGTATATTGAAATTGATGGACTACAGACGAGAACTGTTCTTTTATAGTCATTTCCCGAACTTTAACACGCTGTATAACATATCTACCTACGAGTATATGTTTACTTTTTTCCCGTATTATTGTTTATTAATTGTTATTGTATTACAGTAGTTTATGTGCTTACGCAGATAAGTACTACACGATGTGGTTTACTTAGCACAAAACAGATTATTAGCTGAAATTCAATGTTCCCAGCGAAATTATATATTTTGTATTTAAAACTTGAAAGTTTCCCTAGGGCTACAATGGCAAAACAGTACCACACTCAGTGACATACTCGTAAGTTCGAAGTAGTCTCTAATAGAGAAAAGTAAGTACGTATCAGCGTCATAAGCGCGATTTTCCTGTCGGAGGCATCAGTTTTGTTTACTTTGCGCCATAATTTTACTGTTCCAGCTGTTAACTAACTCAAATTAGCCACAAAAAAAAGAACGTTTGTTAGTGACCAATTAGCGAACCTACCAACTTTCCATTTTGAATCATAATGTTGAAAATCATTCATCAGTCAATGCTCCAGTCGCTGTCAAAATTTTCATACATCGCGTCAGAATAATGAACAATAGCCATTGGTATGTGCACGAAACAGAATTTAAGAAAATAAAATAGAAAAATACCTACCATGCAGCGTTAATTAAAATGTTTTTATTAAGCTATTGCATAGCTTCTATCGCGGGCCTTGAGCGTGGAGACCGAATCCAAAAATTCCGTAACGAAAATAACCTAACACCCCCCACTCCGAATGCTATGCAATAGCTTTACCGCGGCAGTCTCCAAGTGCCACACGTCTTTTTTTTAGAATTAATTAACTAATTCTACATATTTTTTAAATTACTCGCTATTGATAGTGTATAACAGAGTGTTTAACTCGGGAGTTAAGACCCATTTGTTCGTGCGGCTAACTACTTAGCTACTTACCTCCATGTCAAGTAATCTACTATGGAGAATTGACGTGACTGGTCAATAACTTGACGGCGACGTAACTAATGTTTATGTAGGAGCCTTTACCTTTTTTTATTGTGAATTGGCTTACGTTTGACGACTATGTTACCTTATGGTAAGCTACGATGCGGTCGACGATCTAGCACGCTTGCCAAGATATTACCTGTTCACTCAAGACTTGAAGATTCCTAGATTGTAGCTATCGGGAAAGACTGACTCTGGCAGGGAGTTCCACTCGTTAGCAGTGCGCATAGTAGAAAATGTTGAAAATGTTTTTTATTTATTACCCTTAAAAAATTAACATGAACATTGATTCACTGCTATGTGAAACTATATATTCAATCTTTAATTTAGAAATAGTAAAAGTGGAAGCGAAGTGCTTAGTGCGCGCAGGAGGATTATCCACCATGAAACGGTGGATTGTTGCCGTACTGTGTGTCTCAGTGTTTATACTAGAAATAAATTTCTTCATATTCTTCAGAGGATCCTGAGTTTACCATGACGCCTTGTGAGATTTGCCTAGAAGTTCCTGGTGAACTAACTTACATTTTTAGTATTCTACCACAGATGCTTACAAACATGGAGAAATAAACCAATGGAGAGCTAGTCTGCCTATTTCTCCATGTTACACATATCACCTTCATTTATAAATTCATTTTTGCGGACCGGCGGTGGCAGAAAAATAATGACTGCTCTTACAGAGTAAATCTTTAGTATATGGCAAATGCAGGGTTATTTCAGTTATGAACCGCTAAATTGATGTACCGTGAGAGAGGAGGCTCGGGATTTTGTAGTTTTTGAGTACGTTTAGTTTACCTTTATTTTTATTTACCCCGTTTTTATTAAGTCACTATGTCGTTTGTCTGACTTTCTGTCGTTCCGGGTGGAATCTTGCAATTCAAATCACTACCCGATTTGGCTGAAACTTTCGGGGTACATATAACAATGCATTCTGATTCCGAATTCAAAAACATGGTTTTTAGATTAATATTTTAATCTATTGGATTCTTGTTTTCAAAGTCATAAAATTAAGTTAAAATTTTTAATTTCTTTTGTATTGTGTGTTTATGACGTTTAAAAATGCATTTTTGTGCCTATTTATGACATTGACCTTTTTTTAACGGGCGAATGCCTTTATTACTTAAATTAAAACAACTCTACACTCTACTTACTAAAACTAAAATAACTACTTACAAGGAGAAGCAATTGGACATTGCAATTGACTTTGACCTTGACTTTGCTCGGTGACGAGTTGTCACACATCACGAGCTCTACAAATTCATTCTTGGAACCACGACACTTTTACACCTGTACAAGTTAATTGGCAGTCTCAACGGTCACCGTTCGTTTGCTATGGTTATGGCAAATAATTTTTGGCAGTGAACAGAGACTAGAACGAAGGTACATTCTAGAAGGACAAAACAACCTGGGAACAAGTCCAAATACCATTCAAATAACCTCAATGTTAGGATTATTTCAGTCCGGTGTCCGTTATCATTGAATTCCACAAAATGTTTATGGCTTATATGATATTTTTATTGACTGTTTACTTTAATTTAACGAGAAATTGTTTGTAATTGTTGACATAATGGCGTGCAGTGGCTGCCATCTGGAATTTTATTCACCGCTATTTCTATATTTTTAAGGTGACATTGGGCAGTTCATTTGAGATAAAAATGAACTATAGGTGCCAGTAGGTAATAGCACAGAATACTAAGGGACAGAAGCATCACTCCGCTAAGAAATTTAAACAAATAGCGACTCTTACTATGACGCAATAAAATTCAATTCAGCTCGCATATCTACCAGTCATATTAACCTACAGAGCGCCTCTCTTTCTATCGCATAGCTCTTATCTCTACTGACGCGGCACGTGTAACGACGCGCGACCCGCCGTCGGTGTCCGCCTATGTACTTGTAGCTTCATACCTACAGTGCGGAGTGCGCTAGGCCTGGTACTTAGGATTTTTTGTAGCCAGTAGCTTACTCATAGTTAAAAACTGCTAAACAGAATACATAATATATGTGTTTGCTAATAGTGCATACTGTAATCCTAAATTAGCTAACGAGTAGACAAACATTCAAGTCTGCGCCGGTAAATTCCCCGGCGCCGATGAATCATGAGTACCTGATTTAGCTAAATCTATTTGTCACAACTTATAGATCTGTCATTATAGTATCTCTCAGTATTTGAAATTATTGCTTTTTTTCATTAATTTCATTAGCAGGTGAAACGTTACTCGTTAGCATGCTACTTGCTTTTTTTTAATGTAACTGAATGACTAGACGAGCTGGTCGTTTGCCTGATGGTAAGCAATACGCCAGTAATTTCATATGCCCTTCAAACCGGAACATAGTAATACTTGCGCACTACTGCTTGGCGGCTGAATAACTGGCAAAGGTGGTACCCACCCAGACGGCCTCTCGCATACGAGAAACCTACCACAAGTAAAAATTGCTGCCGTACGCCGCGTGTTATACGATAAGTTTTATCATTCATCGAATTTCACAACTACAATTAATTTGATTAATGCTAATATAAATTTAGCAGCTTATTCAGGCTGTGAATGCTAATTATAGGTATAATGATTTTACGCAGGAGTTCTAACAAGTTGACATTTTCTTTGAATTTATTTTTTGCCAATTATTATTCAACATATATTGCGATTTGTTTTACAATAGTAGCTTTCTATTGGCAACTGAATTGAATAATTATAAACTCTAAAATAGCCATGGAATAATGTTATATACTTGCAACTCTCAAGGACATTGACAGTCACCGGAAGTTTTTCATTTTCCACGCCTTCTTCCATTTTACGCAATTAGTCTCACGTGGTTTTACATTATTTTTGACATTTCACATAAGCCATCAATCAACACACAAAAAAATATGGCAAAATAAATTAAAACCTGTTTCAAAGTTATTTCTAATTACCGTCTGTAGGTAGCTAGCTAATTACAGAAAAACTTTGAACTTGTACCATGAAACTTTGCCAATCTGTCTGTCCGTTCGGTGCCCAATGTCGCAAAAAAATGCTGGCGATGTTATTTCTTATGTCATTAACTTTTTAGAAATATGTTGTTTTAAGTCATAGGACAGACCAGACCGAAAGACGCGTACTTATGGCTAATTCAGTCAGCATATCAATGAATCTTCACATAAACCCTTTGAGCACACGTTATGCAATAACAATAAAAATTAGTGTTTGTAGACCAATAATGTAACAAGTGCGGAAGACATAAGAATTAACGTATTTAAAACCATGTCGTTTTTTTAACTGACTTCAAAAAAGAAGAAGGTTCTCTATTCGATTGTATTTTTTTATGTTTGTTACCTCAGAACTCCGTCATTCATGAACCGATTCGGAAAATTAGCGTCGGGTTCAGTATAGCTAGGAAGTGGTCCCATATAAATTTCGTGCATATTTGACCTTGGACTTCGAAGATACATTGAAGTCGGTTTTTTTATTTGATAAAACGTATACTTTTGCTTATACTATAATTTGTACCTACCATGAAATTCATATCAGGTGCGCTCACTATGTGCACTAAGGCTCTCTGGTCTAGAATATTTTTATTGATCTTATTGGTGATTGTCAGCAGATCTATTAGTTAGTTAGTTATTTATTTCTTAGCGAAATTAAAACACAAGAAATTAAGATTAACGGAGGTCCATAGTATAAGCAACTGAAATAAATAAATAAAGAAATAAATATAAAATTAGCACTCAATAAACCATACACACTACTTCACATGGTTCAAAAATAAAATATAAAGGTCAAGTCAGAATTCAGGAACAGTTCCTTATGCACCTCCGGAACGTGGAGTCTACAGGACTTAGACTATTGACAAAACTGCTCTCGTTCTTATTTTGCGTAGATTCTCATCTACTGTCTGCTGAGCTGTGTACTTGGTGATCCAATAGAACAATAGTCCAGCCGAAGCACCTAATAATAGCGGACCACATGTACCTTTTCAGCAACGTAATTAAGATTGGCACGAAACCAACTGCTACTATTAACTTTTTCGTAAATAAGTACGAGCTTTTAGGTACAGCCAGTGTCAATAATAGTAGCAACCATGTCGCAATAGTTTTTTATTTTATTTCGCCCGTTTGGGCAGGCCAGTCTCTAGGACCATACTGCCTTGTCTTACGTAGATTTTATTTGAGAGTTTAATATTCCATTTATTATAGTTTTGTTGAGAATGAGGTTCGTCAGCAACAAGCCGGACCCTCTCCTAGCTTCAATAAAGTGGTGGAACTTTATTCAAGCTTTCCATGGACTTTTTGGGAGAACATAAAAAACAATGTTTTTCTCTATTTTGTTTCATTTGCCTACACTCGTGCACGTTTACGAACACATAATGGTTCATATTCCACCGATATTACACATGATCACTCAAAATAACACTTGTTTGGAAAATAAAGCAAAATCGAACTGTATCACTTTTCACTTCTCGCCAAAAAGTCCTGTCAATAACAAATCATTCGAGTGAAACAAATGTCAAACTTTAACAATGACAAGGTCCTAAAATTTATACATATTATTATTATTATTATTTTATGATGCACTAGCAGCTTGTTGAGCTGATGCGTGCATATCGTTGCACTTGTGATTTGTTTTTAAACGTTTGTCAAGTCTGTTTTTAAAACTATTCACTGATGGCGCACTGATCACTGACTCTGGTAGATTATTCTAGTGGTTTACTACGCGACTTGGCAAAAAGTGTGTCCTAGGGTTGCTAGTACTAGGAGGCTTGGTAAGTTTCAGTGAGTGTCCTCTTAAATGTGTATTTGGATTCATACTGTACAGGTTTTCAAAATAAGTATGCCGATTGTACAAATAAGTAACTAGTAAGAATGACAAATAAACTCAAAGTAAAGGCACATTGTTACAGATTTGAAAGACATTCTGGAAACTGCCTTACCCCTATAAACAATGGGTGACATCTGAGTTGGACCAACCTGTCTTACGGGAACTGTCTGGAACCAACCACCATGAAGAACTACCTAAGTACTTAACCTATACATATATACCTACTTACACTAGGTATATGATAACACCAAAACAGACCAAAACAAACTGGAGTGGTAGGCTCTGCCGTGGTTGTAATACCACCCACCGAACAAAGCCATGCCGTCAAGCGACCTAGTTGTGTTTCGGGATGGTGTACGATGAACCATCGGGGAGACGGGTCAGCAGCCGCTCAACTGCCGTCTAGATCTATTTGCTCCATCTTAGGCCACATCATCGCTTCACATCTGAGATAATGGCCAAACATAGATCTATTAAGCGTAAAAAAACAGGTCACGAAAGTTTACAGATAGATTCGCAGCGATTTCGTAGCCAGTGAAATTACTGGGCATTATGAGACTTAACAGCTAATTGTCACAGGGCGACGAACGCAGTGCAGCGCCGCGCAGGACTTTGCAAAACAAAGTTCTGGGTGGTGCTGTTACTGCTATAGGCAGACGTGTTGCTTACCATCAGGCTAACGACCAGCTAGTCTTGTCATTCAGCTATAAAATATATATATATATATATATATATATATAAATATTATCAATGGCCACTGAACATGTGCGGTCATTGCTCCTAAGGCTCCCGCAATCCTGAACTAATATCTATTAATTTTCCATCAACATACAAGACACCTAATAAAGACACCCGTCATTAGAAAATTAATGAAGGTTTCAAGCTGAGTTTTGCGTCGTTAAAAAATAACGGGATCAATGCGGAAGCGTATTGTCCGCCCTCCCCACCTCACGCCTCCCTGCGCCCACACATCTCGACTATTGTATCGAGAGATCAACTATACAGGAATATATGACTGCGCCATACAAGCTGGTGAGCAATCTGTGGCATCACCCGTATCAACTGGCAAGTATTCTGTGGCCTCGCCGTACTAGCTACGTAGTATTCTGTGGTGCCTATTTCGGTACAGCTCAATGCCACGGGGCCAACAACATTGCTCAATGAAATTATACTCAATTGCTTGGCAATTAGGTAATACCTAAGTAGATTTTGAAATAAACATTACTAGGACTTATTTCAGCGGACTAAGTTGTTCTTGGTGTTGAAAGGGTTTTATTTATCGGTCTCTGGTAATCCTATATATAGAATTAACTAGGTACTTCGAAATGGATTCAAGGTGTTGAAAGTTGATAAAAGATAATTTAAATGTTTATTTTGCGTTTACGTAAATAATGTTTTAATAACTTAGTGAGTTAATGCAATAAGCTTTTCAATTATTATTTGAAGTTGCAACAAAACCTCTACTTAATTACCTAATAGTGAAACTAAAAAAAACTAAATATCCCTATAAATAAATTCCACTACATTAATATACTTTAACCAATAAATGGAAATATTTTTGAGGGTTTTAACGAGGTATAGTTACTTATAGTGTAGTGTAGCGATAAGGACAATGAAAATACTTAAAGAAATTTCACAGCTAATTTATTTTGGTCCCATAATAAATATCTAAACAAGCTTAATAATACATTGAAACTTAACATATAAGTTAAATTATCACATTTCTTAAAAATATGTTAAGATGTGTTGAACATATTTTTGGGTTTTATGTGGTTTTATGTTTTCTTAACACAAGTCACGTGAATTTGCACATAATATAAAATAGTGTTATAAAGACAAACACCCTTATTCTTAAGCAATTCCTCGACCTAGCACGAATGGTTTTTATAAAAACTTGAGAAAATGATCCCGGAACTAGTTTGAGGAACTTACTTTAGAATACAGGTGTCAAAAACGTGAAATACACAAGTTCGTGCACATACGTCACAAATTATTAAAACTAACGAAAATTGAGATTTTTTTTCACGGCAACCAAATTGAAGATTCAAAACACCAATCATGTTAGCTACGTGAAATCATTCATTTGTATGTTTTCATTCATTTTGGTTGCTTTAATTCAAAAGGCAGTAATGGACTGCGTATATCGCCTTTGCATTCACAACTTACAATTTTTCATTCCATCACTCAGTCTTATATTTTTTTCATTCTTCGCGCTTACTTCGTTAATTTAATCACAGGTGACCTTATCTTACTACTAAAGCTTAGTATACCTAATGTTCCTAGGCGTATCCAGGAAACGTCTAGAAGAAAAGGGCTTACTATTAAAGTGTTACTTTTTAACTGAAATTATCCAACCAACCCGACAATAATATTGTGACCAATCATAAATCGCCAAGGTTTATGCGCAAACATGGAGCCGAAATGCATACAAACAAAACTGATGAGATTCTACTTTTCCACAAATCTGAGCAAATATAAGTTGCTGATTGGTAGGTTAAATAACGGGTTATTGAGAAATGTAACAAGGGATAAGCGATATTTAGTTAACGACTGTAACAGAAATTTACTTATTATCTACTTGCTTGCAATTCTAAATTTTGTAATAGATTCTAGCAATTACCTTCTGCGTTACGCCTATAATACTTTCGTCTCATGTTCAACACTTTTCAATCGGCCCGTACCGCTGCCTGAACCATGTCATCCCCCTATAATCGGGCTCGTATACATCAGGGATCTCCTTATCGATGGCTTCGCAGTAGACCATCTTGACGGATGCCTCGCCGAACAGTCTCTCTTCATATTTGATCAGCTGCTTGAAGAAACCGGTGTTTGGTCGGATTTGGGGTCTAGAACAATGAGAAGAAGCTGCTAAAGAATCTAGAATGTTTCTATTTGAGTTTTAGCAAGAATTAGTATTATATAAAATTTTATTATTTCAAGCGTTAGCGTTTACGGTAAAGTAACTTAGTTGTATAAAGAGTATAGATCAAGAAAGTTCGTAGGTATTTGAACTGCAAACTTTAACTATCAATGCCTTTACTGCGTGTCCTGCCACCTGTACGCGCGAGAACCGTACAACTCATCCAAAAAAATATAAAGCCAAAGGACCGACTCGCTAAGAAGAAGAAGAATGCTTTCCTCGTTGCAAAATAACAGGATAGTTCAAAACGAGAAGCTTACCGTCTTTCTTTCATGTAGTGATAGGCGTCTCTCAGGGTCATTTTCTGCCATTTGACGAGGTACGCCAAGCAGAGGGTGACTGATCTGGACACGCCAGCCACGCAATGGACTAAAACAATTTCACCGTTCATGACCACCTGCCACAAAAGAGAACATTTATTGAAATGGGGAAACAAGTTGGGAAAGTTCTTAGGACTTAGAACGTGAAGTCAATACTGATATCTTGTACTAATAAGTGCTGGAGACAGCCTATTACTATTCTAAGAAATACGCGACTTGCATGTCTTACTGAAACCTAGAGTATTAGAAAATTGTGAATATTGTGAACACACAATACTCGCTTTTGTGAGTATCTCTGTCCTTACCTCATTAATAAGGTCAGCAACTCCATTCATATACAGCAGCATATCAGAGTTGGGGGTGTCCAGCAGTGGGACAAAGTGTCTAGGCACGTAGTCTTCTGGCGGCGGAGGCAGTTCCGGAGCGGCGCTAACAATAAGTCCTGGATGCAGAACCCTGACCGCTCCTGGGAGGGCGTGAGCTCCGCAGACGTAGAGGTAGTTGGTTATGCGAGAGACGCCAAGAGGACATCCTCTGTGAAAAAAAACCTTAGTCAAAAAGAGGAATGATAAATGAAAAATAGAGAAGTTTTACGAGGCACACTGCACTCGCATGGACTGGACAAACCCTTAAAGTACCGGTGAGTTGGCCTTTAATGATATATCAGTAAATTAATGATTCATTAGCGTGGCATTAGTAATTACATAAATGCAACGCAATTCCAATTCGTTCTAATCTGAAAACTGGACCACAAAATCATAACAGAAATTCCTCCGAATACGACAACAAGCGAGATTTTCAGCGAGTAAACACCACATTCCTGCTGGTTGTGTCACTCTGGCAGACTGCCAGTTCAGCGAGTTCAGTCTGACCTAGCCGATCGCTGTTCTTAACTATTCGCTTATGGCCTTATCTTTGCTGTTGTTCAGATTTATGAGTAGCATTGAACTTTTTATGTAATTCTGTTGCAGCTGTTTCGTTTGAAATGAGGAATTTTGCTGACCTTCTTTTCGGTTTATCTTTGATGTTTAGTTCCTGTTTTAATTAACACAAATATTTCAATACCCGTTTATACAAAATGTGTTTAATATATGTTTTCACAATTTACTCTTTCGATTCAAATTGGCGTGTTTTCGAATAGTTTTATTAGTTTGCTGAGTTATAGTAACTTAATAAGTTATAGCTCAAATTACCAAATTATAATCCCCAAATATTACTAAAATTATTAAAATGCCTAAAATGATCCCTTTGTAATATTTATCAAAGGAAATAAACATACTTAACTATATTTTTTCTCATATTTACGTCTGATTACTGAGCTGTGACACTTATGAACTATTCGTGTTAAAAACAATATATTTAATCAGTAAAGGTCACTGCACCTTACCTGTTCAATTCCTCTTTGGTAAGTTTCTGCGTATCAACCACTACTGTGGGCTCATTCTCTCCCACACAGACCACTTTATCTTGAACTGTAAGAACTTTCATTGCCACTCTTATCTCACTTTAAAAAAGTTAAAAATCCACTTTCACTTTCGCACTTTTATCAAAAGTTTCGATTACTTGCTCGACAGTTTTATCAAAACTGTTTAATAATTCAATTAGTTTGTCGAAATCGTCCAAATCTTTGCAAGGTTTATTCAATTTAAAAGTTTCAGTCAAAAGTTTTCATTTATCGTGTTTAAGATCGCGAGAGTTCGTCGGGTTGGTACCACAATCGCGTGCGTCCACGCAGGCTGACAGATTCGTACTGAGCTCGTGGCTGGACGCTGCGAGCACCTGAGGCATCTCGCGGGCAGGACTGCAATATCCGGCATTCCAGACTATTCCTGGCGCGGAGTGACGCTTACTTTGTTTACATCGTTGATGCTTTTGGTTTAATGAAAGGTTTTTTGTTTGTTTTGTGAAGTGGTATTTTCAATAAGTGTGATTTTTTTAGTTTTCCAACAAGTTTCGTTTAAAACGAATAACGCGAAACCGTACTGGAATCAACCATGGTGGATGTTCTAAAGGTTATGATTGACACTTTTTTAAATATAAGTTAGTGTTTATTATAAGTAGCTAAAGTTTGTCACATAGAAAGTTAATAGTTTATAGCAATACTTGCGTCATTTTTCATCTATATAAGCTTACTTTTGGCCGTTATCTCATCATTAAAAAGAAAGTACAATTGGGGTTAAGGATATATTATGTAGAAAACAATAATGTTACGATTTTGTTGGAACACTTTATCAATAAAATATATAAGTAACTGAATTTCAAACATAATAGATATCTCTACCAAGTTTATATTTTTTTTCGTATCTACAGAGATTCTCGTAACTCTATATGATTTAAATAAAAATAACTAAATCGTTTCAGGAATGTGAAACAGTCGTGTCGTGTCTAATATTATTTGCCGCATATTTCTCAGGTGCCGCCACTTCCGGTCGCTCAAGGCGAGTTTGTATCATTTTGCAGTTATTCCATTTTAAAATAGGATGTTCTGTTTCACTTTAAACTAAAATTATAAATGAAATTTAATTAAATTTATTTGCTATGGGCAAACGTGGCGCTAACCAACAGACAAATTATTGCGTATTATCATTTCTTCTGCGTTCGCTTAAACTCCTACACCTACGTCTATATACTCTAGAATCTAGATTATCAAAATTCGTCATCAAAATTGGTTGACATGTACTACCATGTCATAACTAACTCGTGGTAGGTCTCTCGTATGCGAGAGGCCGTCTGGGTAGGTACCACAGCTTTGACAGCTATTTTGCCGCCAAGCAGTAGTGTGCAAGCATTAATGTGTTCCGGTTTGAAGGGCATTATAGCCAGCGAAATTACTGGGCATATGAGACATCAGATGTTATGATGTCTCGGAGGGAAGAGCGCAATGCAGCGTTACGCAGTACTTTTTATGGTATTAAAAGTTCTGGGTGGCACTGCAATTGTTATGGGCAGGTTTGTCGCTTACCATCAGGTGAACGACCTGCTCGTCTCGTCACTTAATTACATTAAAAAGCTGGAAACAACGTGCTCCAGTTTAGGTCATGTTCATCAATTCTTGTCCCGCTCTTTTGAGTCACCACTCAACTGGCATAAAAATGAGTGTAGGCCGTGGTGTGTTAAATGAATAAAATTGTTGTTAATTTCAGTGATGACACAATAACAATTGCTATAATAGCTCTTGTAATCTTTTACAATATCATAAGTAATACTAAACCCCACAGCTGTAACCTACAAAATAGGATTCATCCGATTCACGCGACAGCTATAAAAAACCGATTAGGTACATCTCGCGCGATTTTTCAATAAAGCTTACAATAAGGCACTTTACAGACGGTGCTACAAAATGTTACCCGAACTTCAAGTTTTTTATACAACTTAGCAATGAGACGAGCAAGTCGTTCGCCTGATGGTAAACGCCACGCAAAGTACTGCGTAGCACTCTAAGTAAAGCTAGTCGCCTTGAGACATGAGATACAGTAATTTCGCTGGCTACAACGCCCTTCAAACCAGAACACAGTAATGCTTGGTCACTACTGCTTGGCAGCAGAATAACTAGTAAAGCGGTAGTACTAACCCAGACTGCGTCTCGCATACGAGACCACCTAGTAAATAATATAAAGTGTGTATATAGACATAAAATAAATATTTTGATGGAGATGAAGGAACAAAATGTGATGGTAAAAGGCGTCAATGAATTCTAATTTTTCAAAGTCTTCGCATTTCTTTTCTAGGCCCGGACTTCAATTTGAATATGGGAAGGTTGTGAAGAATGGATAGACATGTTATCCTTATTTTTAGTCATTAATTTTAAGAAACAATTTTTAACGAATTTTAATTGATTTGTATTATGTGTATATATATGACGTTTAAAAGTTCATTTTGTGTGCCTATTCAATAAATACCTTTTGACTCTGATTTGATTTGATAATTAATGCTAAAAGTATTTGACTCCAATCTTTGTTTAATAATTATATTTTCAACACACTTGCTCATAAAGTGGCTCAATGGTCACCGCAATATAAAGCCATAAAAAAAAACCTCATCCCTTTAGTCTGTGGCTGATCGCAATGCGCGCGCATAGGAAAACTGATTAATTTTTCCCGCCATAGCGAATCATTTTTCACAACTCGTTTTTACTGTTGAAAAAGAGTTTTTATTGTTATTTTATTCACAAGTGTGTTGAAAAACGTCGTATGATACACGCGTGTATTGATGATTAACGTCCTCGGCTCTCTTAAGACCCTCACCTAACGGCTCGGGTCTTAATGGCGCCTCAGAGGTAATCTCCAACATTACACACAAGTACCATAATGTACTAACTGAAATTTAAATTAATATTTTCATTAAAGGTTTGCAGTAACTAACTATAAAACTATAATTGTGATATGAAATTTTGATTCGATAATTCATTTTTCTTCAAATGTTAATGCTATTAAATTTGAAAATATTATGTTTGCATACCGTTTTTATGGTACAATGTACTAATTCTAATTATTACCATCTGCTTTTTACTACATTCTGGCAAATAAATGATGATTTGACTTTGACTAATTCTAACACTCCTTTTCGTCAATCTCTATGTCAAAGACATCTATAACAGATAAGTCGTCGACAACAATCTCCCCGTCTGTATTGGGCCTAATCCTTCAACATTAATTACTTCCTAAATCCTTTCTGCGAAATAACACATGTTCTGTTTTATCTTCTAAAGATATTAGTGTTTAAATAGTGGCGCAAAAAATGCACTCGACTGAGAATAAAATTAAAATTATGAATTCGAATTCTGGGGAGGCGTGCCAATTTGCACACTTTACATTTGTCGCTGTGCATTTCTCTGAAAATAAAAATTATTTGCTACGATTTTTATAGGTTTACCTGCTTGCTTCTATAAATTACTAGCTGGCCCGCCTTTTTTTATTCTTTTTTAATTTAGTGAAATCCATTCATAATGCACCTTTACAACCTAGGAACATTTATCTATATTTATATTTCATGTTACCACTATCTTCAGTGGTTTAGGCTGCACGTTGTCTCTCATGCCAACCAGTGAGTTAATCGCGGAACTGTTTTATATGTGTACGAGCTTTTACCCGCGGCTTCGCTCGCATTGAAGTCATTACAAAAGTATCAGAGATCATTACAATAGAAATGAATCTATATGATAACTACATATATTTTATTGCTTGGCTGGGACTATCAATTTTCCAAAACTACTGCATACAATGAAGTTTCAAAAACTTAAAATATGCGCCACGCCTGCCCATAACAATTGCAGTGCCACCCAGAACTTTTAATACTATAAAAAGCACTGCATTGCGCTCATCACCCCGAGACATCAGATATTAAGTCTCATATACCCAGTCATTTCGCTGGCTACAACGCCCTTCAAACCGGAACACAGTAATGATTGCGCACTACTGCTTGGCTATAGAATAACTGGCAATGCTGGGGTACTTACCCAGACGGCCTCCCGCATACGAGATACCTACCACAAGTAAAACTAGTTATATATAGTATTGTGCTTGCAGGGTAAAATATTGCCAAACGGTTTACCGAAGATTCTCCCTAAGTATAAATTTAATAACCATTACTATTAATTATCTCTTCTGTACTACTAAGAGCGCCTGCCATTAAACTACTAGCATTGAAACTCATATCGCGCCTGCTAACAAGGCACAAGCAATTCACACATGTCTTCAAAACATGATCACTAGGTAAATCGTAGACACGCGATTTCGTCCGCATTGACATAATAAAATATACTCAGAGATAGTGTATCTAGTTTTATATCAGTGAAAGAAGTTTCAAAATCGGGCCGCAGTAGTTCTAGAGATTAGACAAACATTCTCGCAATTTGACCTCTTTATAATATTAATAGTAGCGCTCGTAGCGTAGCTCCCCTAGCCGTTTGTGATATGTTCGCAGCGGTCACAGCTTGGATGGGTGACCGTTTGTGTGGTATTTACATCAGAGCGCTACCGTGCTTCGGGCACGTTAAGCCGTCGGTCTCGGTTGTTGTGTTAAGACAACAGTCATAAGAACGTGCCGGAGGCCTTCGGGCGGGCTAAATAATCCGACACCAGGGTGGCCACACACCCACACGAAGAAGAAGAAGAAGATAATATTAGTATACAGTAGAAACTCGATTATCTGGCCCTCAGTTATACGGATTCGCGATTATCCGGACTAACAACCGCGACCAATTGAACTTTTACGTAGGTTGTTATCTGTTGATAAAGATAATGTAAGAGTCGTTTTATCATCTTTTAAGGAAATGAATTTAAAGGAGTATTGTTACACGGTTGTAGATGCGTTGGATTTGATTGAAAGGAAGACTATAAACTCACTATCGCTACTTACTACTACTTATCACTACTTATTCGGGAGAGTGAAAAATGAATAACCAATACGAATGATTCTACTTTGGCGGATATGAATTAGCTAATGTTAAAGATACAAATATGCCAGGATTATGATGATATAAAAGAGTGGGTCACGTGTGACAGTAATGATCAAGGCTTTCAGATTATGTTGGATGATGAAATCGTAGAAAACATATTGCAGATAAATGAATAGCAGGAAATGCAAGAAATTGAAACAGAAGAAAATCTAGACGTGGAAAATGATACAGGACCATCTCATGATGAAGCACTTCAGGCCCTGGAAACAGCTCTTAAGTGGTTTGAAAAACTAACAGAGTGATACTGTGAGTTTACCACAGCTGAACAGAACGAACAGCACTACATATGCACAAAACCCGCTTTTCTTCATACATTCGATTATCCGAATCCCTAACGACAACAATTAGTCCAGTTAATCGAGTTTCCACTATAGACAACATATTTACTTTTGACGGCACTCAGACTTCAATTTGAGTATAGGAAAGAAATGGGTAAACATACTTACCTTTTTTCAAAGTCATGTTAACATAAGTTACAATTTTTAAATTTTTTTATTTGTAACATGTGTTTATGACCTTTAAAAGTGCACTTTTGTGCCTATTTAATAAATGATATTTGACTTTGACTTTGACGGCTGTGGACTGATGCTAATATAATTATGCTAGTCATACATAGTAAATCTTAGAAGACCAGCTGGTGCCACTTCACGGATGTGTTTACGATAATTTAAATTCTTGGACATTTGATTTTACACCATTTGTCCACACATAACGTAAAAGAATATTTGTTCACCTTAAGTGTATGGTGCGGCTGATTCCGGACGTTAAATGAATTTATAATATAATGTTATTTGACTAACATGGTATGTAAGTTCTTATTTGTTATTAACCCACATAAATAATAATATGTTTAATATGGATTATTATATAAGAAAATAAAATTATATTATTTTTCACATATTTATTTACTTACAATCTTAAGCCTGAATTTAAAAAAATATTTGTATAAAAGAATTTTTATACAAAAAATATAATAAAAAATCTAAACCTAGAGTTCCGCCGGCAGCGGGGCAGGGCCCAAACTACCGGTAGTTAGGGCTGCAGAGTGAGGCACCTCCTGACTATAAATACCGTGTCAAGGAGTAGGTACTTCTGCATCTAACCCTAGATCCAACCGTCTAGCGAGAGCCTCTTGAGATGTTGGTCGAGGCTCTTCGCTATTAGGCCGTTCGCCGAAACAACTATCGGGACAATGATCGTCGACAACATCCCATATGGCGGTTACCTCGTGGGCCAAGTCAAGGTACTTGCTGAGCTTGTCCTTCTCGGCCTTCACGAGGTTATTATTATATTACTAAGGAGTTATGCTGAAAACCAGCGTCTGATGTCATCGACATTGGACATTTGTGCTGAGTTATAGCACAGAATACTAAGGGACAGAAGCATCACTCCGCAAAAAAATTTAAACAAATGGTGACTCTTGCTATGACGCAATAAAATTCAATGCAACTCGCGTAGCGCTGCATACCTACCAGTCATATTAACCTACAGAGCGCCTCTCTTTCTATCGCATAGCTCTTATCTCTTTTGACGCGGCACGTGTAACGAAGCGCGACCCGCCGTCGGTGTCCGGCTATGTACTTGTAGCTTCGTACCTACAGTGAGAAGTGCGCTAGGCCTGGTTATAGTCCCTTTCGGCACCACAAACTTGTGTTGTCTTGTTTTGTAATATTCTTTCTCTCTGTCTTTTATTTTATCTTAGGTACGTGTAGGTATCTTTTTCATTTATTTCTTTGTGGTTGTGGAATAAATGCTTTTTCTTTCTCTTTCTTTTAAAAATGTTATAGGCATGTTTTTAAAGGTAATGCGAACATTGACTACGGTCCGTTGCGCAAGGTACCACCTTTCATAATTATATAGTACGGTAGCATAGAACTGTAGAGTTATCTTGAACACATGCATCGTCCCACTTGATAAGATAAGACACAAGACTCCGAATATGTGTCCATATTGTGATTTAGACCCATTCAGTTATTTTATACTTAATAAAGAGTTGTCCCAAATACTTACTTATTTACTTAACATCTTATTACCAATATAAACGAGGTCAAGACGTGGAATTGAATCTCACCCAATCACATGAGGGAGAAAGTGCAAATATCACGTAATTTTTTTTATGGTAGCTTGTCACTCAGTATTAAAAATAGAGCGAGTGTGGCCCAGTGGGAGCACGTGCGACTTTCGATCCGACGCGTCCAAGTTCGAATTCTGCTAGCCCCGCACCACACTGACATACTTAAGTTATGTCGGTGGTTATGTGCGAATTTAACACTCGCTATAAAAACGCTGCAGGAAAACATCGTGAGAAAACCGGCACGTCCAAGAAATTATTGAAATAAAAAGCCGTCTGTTGAAAATCATTTTTTTATTCACAATAATTAGTAAGCAGTAATTACACAATTCTCATTTATTTTTTGGTGTGAGCCGCGACGACTGGGTACCTATATAATAAATTCATAATGAATAGTCAGAAATTTGTAAATGTCTCGAACATTCAGACTAAAATTTCATCTTTTTATTAACAATCATATAAGTACGGCAAAGATTGTAAGAAAACTAAAATCTGCACCACCTGGAAATTATTTCTGCCGGCGCCCATGGAATGTAATGTGGTAAAAGACTCATATACAGTGGAACATAGAACCTCCTCTTTTTTTGATGTCGGTAAAAAATCAAAGACGTGTGACATTCACCAACCTGCACTGGGCCAGCGTGGTGGATTATGGCCCATATGGAGACTAGTTGTGTGTGTAGAGACCTTATCTTCACAAATATTGCATTATGCATTGCACGCGCGATGCTAATATATTGCCCCTCTATAAATAACCTAACCTATGCAGTGCGCATCATCTACAAGGAGCTTAGAGATACCTACCCTTTATTTATTAGTTATCTATGTAGGTCGCCCGTAATTATAGTTTCGACACAACAAATTTATTACATTATAGAAAAGTTATAGTTATGGAGTATAGGTCAATCGCATTTGTAATATTACCTACGTACTTAGAACTTACGTAGTAGCAAGCCTAGCGCACTCCGCACTGTAGGTACGAAGCTACAAGTACATAGCCGGACACCGACAGCGGGTCGCGTGTCGTTACACGTGGCGCGTCAAAAGAGATAAGAGCTATGCGATAGAAAGAGAGGAGCTCTGTAGGTTAATATGACTAGTAGGTATAATATACTAGTAGGTATGCAGCACTACGCGAGCTGAATTGAATTTTATTGCGTCATAGGTCATAGCAAGAGTCACTATTTGTTTAAATTTCTTTGCGGAGTGATGCATCTGTCCCTTAGTATTCTGTGGTAGTAAGATTTACTTATGCACACAATAATATTCAACAAGGCAATCTGGTAGGTCATAGGCAGAGAAACGGAGAATCCACATCTCTGCGGTGACTTGTATAAATATTCATTTTATTTTATTTTTAGGTAATCCAACAGCGTCACATAATAATACAAACTAGAAACAAATAAACTTAAAATAAGGCCAAAACAGGATATTCATATTAGGAATTTCTTATGCTTGGAGAAAAAACTTGTTCAATGACTACATGCATGCGATTTTTATACGATCATTTACATGGTATCTTCAACTTTTATTATGATTTATTTTCCACTAACGAGAGTCTGTTTATAGTCAGGCAGAATAACCTTTGTAACTACAAAATATCTAACTAACTCTAGAAATTATCTAAATACTTCATAAGAAGGGGTCAATAAACTGCTAACGAATCTTACGGCCTTGAATTATAGCCACAGTGTGCCAACACAACAACCTATATCAAAGTGTAAACTACACGTCAGTACGTGTAGTTAATGTTCAGAGTCCTCCACAGGCTTTAACCGGCTAAGAATAATATTATAACCCAGTTAGCTGCGGGTGCTAGTCGCGATCAGTCGCAGCGCAGTCCTTCTCCGCGCAAACACGCAACATGATTGTTTTAATAATCTTCTTACTTTTGATCGCGTTATACTTTTATTCAACTAAAAACTACGACTACTGGTCCAAGAGAAACGTGAAATACGAACCCCCCATTCCGCTCTTTGGAAACCACTTCCGCAACTTGTTTGGTATTCGGAGTATCATCGAATTATCGACAGAATTTTACAACAAATACCCGACAGAGAAAGTCGTAGGATACTACAGAGGAGCGACGCCGGAGCTTATCGTCAGAGATCTCGATGTCGCCAAGACGATTTTAAATGTGGATTTCGCGTACTTTCATCTGCGAGGACTCGGAAGGGATCCGAAAAAAGAGCCGCTGCTCGGAAATTTGTTCCACGCTGATGGAGACCTTTGGAAGCTGCTGCGACAGCGCCTCACTCCGGCATTCACAACCGCCAAGCTAAAGGGCATGTTCCCTCTTGTTGTAAACTGTGCTAATAAATTACAAGTAGTGAGTGAGGGATACGTCGAAAGAGGTGGTGAGTGCGACGTCCGCGAACTTATGGCACGGTTTACTACAGAATTCATCGGTGCCTGCGGTTTCGGCATAGAATTTGACACTATCAACAATGAAAACTCCCTGTTCAGAGAACTGGGTAAGTTGGCTTTCACTCGTTCTTTGAGAAGCAAAATACTGTTTGGTATTTGGGAATTATTCCCAGAACTAAGAAAAGCCTTATACATCACCGACCACCGATTAGAAGTGAGCATCATGACAATCGTGAGGAACATTTGCGAGCAGAGAAACTACAAACCGTCAGGACGCAATGACTTTGTGGATTTACTTTTGGAGTTGCAAAATAAAGGGTCAATTAAAGGTGACTCTATTGAGAACAGGAAGTCTGATGGTACCCCGATCCAGGTTGAAATGGAGATGGATTTTCAGTGCGTTGTGGCTCAGGTGTTCATATTTTTCGTTGCCGGGTTTGAAACATCATCGTCAGCTACTAGTTACATGCTACATCAGTTAGCTTTCTATCCGGAAACACAGGAAAAGATTCAGAATGAGATTGATAAAGTATTGACAAAATATAATAATGAGTTATGTTACGAGTCGGTGGCGGAGATGACGATGTTGAGCAATGGGTTTAAAGAGGCGATGAGAATGTTCCCTTCAGTCGGCCTGCTGCATCGGGTGTGTGCGAAGAAATATACTATCCCAGAGCTGAATATCACTTTAGACCCTGGCGTGAGGATCCAGATCCCGATCCAGGCCATTCACAACGACGAAAAGTACTTCGAAAACCCATCGGAGTTCTTACCTGAGAGGTTTGCTGATGCTAAGGCAGACCGACACAGCTTTGCTTATTTACCATTTGGCGCTGGACCCAGAGCATGCATTGGTAAGTTCAAATTTATCACAACAGTTTTTACCTTTCGTTGCTTTGGTAAAGAGGTAATAAGGTAATAGTATCTCTTACAAGGTAATATCTCTAACTCACTGCGCCCCGTGGTTGATGTATCTTCGTAGTTCAAGGTCGAATGATATAAAATGGGACCATGTTGAAGCTATAATGAACCCAACGCAAAAAATCAATTTATAATTGACGGAGTTTTGAGGTAAAAAACCATAAAAATAAAATATATACACCTTTTTTTTGTGGAGCTCGGTTAAAATGTAATTGTACACACTTGTCAATGTCAATAAACATATCTTATATTTATATTTGTTATGCTCTACTTATTGCTGTAATGATAGATTATATATTAATGTGTTATAATATGTACCTATATAAATATATTTATTGTCTGTGTTAACTTGTATTCTGTGTGCGTCCGTCTGTATCTTCTATTTATGTAAATTGTATCATTTCTATCTGTGGAAACTTATAATTGGCCTTCTGTATATTTATTTAAGCACTTCTACTTTAAAACCTAGCTGTAAGATTCCCAAAAATTAATAAATAAATAAATAGATATATATATATACTTCTTTAGGCTATAGATACAACTTTTAAAGATCTTATTATTTGATGTAGTTTAGTGGCAAACCACCTGTCTAAAAACGGTATAAAATCTTTTACCGCCTACCAACATCTGCAACACAATATGCAAGAAAGAAAGGACAGATTTATCATATAATACTAGCGAGCCGTCTTTGCAAGGATGCAATTTACGAATGTGGTGTAATTGTTTGACGACCTAATTACAAAACATTGAATCAACACAAAAACTTAATTAGAACGTATTAAACTTCCGAAAATTATCTCTAGATGATAGTGAAAACCGTATCGAAATCCGTTTCGTGGTTTAGAATAGGAATGTTACGGAGGTGGTTTTATCGGAACCGAAGTCGGAGTCGGAGGTTTTAAATTTGGTTTATCGGAGTCGAAACCGGAATCGGAGTCGGAGTCGGAGGCGGAGCCGGAGGTGGTGGCAGAAGAGAGATGTATTAAGAAGGGCAGGCCTAATAAAATAAAATAGTGTAAATTTTTTTCAGTCAGTCTCTTTAATTTCAATAATAAATAATAAACCTACACCATAGGTATATATAAATAAAAATAATCATATTTTCAATAACAGTTAGCAAATTAAATCAAATTAATTGACTCCATAGGTAGCAAATTATATTTAATGAACAAAAGCTTAGCAGCTTTTTCACCGTCCAATCTATTTTTTTAAAGGGTCATAGATTAGGCCAGCACCACTAAAAAGTTGTTCGCTTGCTACTGAGCTTGGTGGACACGACAAATTTTAGCGGGCAATCGGTTTTAGGGATTGGAATTGTCACCACAAAACAAAACAAGTCATCCATCAAGATTGCGTAACAACAAGCTTCACCACCGCTATTCGATATGCTTAGACCTCCGATTAAACCTCCGATTTAAAAGTTTCGGAGCCGAAGTCGGAACCGGTGGTGTAATATCAATCGGAAGTTTCCAATCAATCGGAGTCGGAGTAGAAGCACCGTAACATCCCTAGTTTAGAAGTAAGCGGAGAAACAGAAATGTGAGGACGCAGATAGCGACTTTGTCTTAAACATTTTTTTTTTCATAATTCAGTTATGCAATCATATACATTCTATTATCACAAATTAATTATTTCATAGGTCTGGTAGGTAGGTAGATGAACTCTGTAAGGGCGTTTGCATATAAGTGTGAGTTTTATACATTTTGTGATTAAATGCCATTGTCTAATTATATAAATAGAAGCGTTTTACCTGAAATAAAACGCATATTAAAATACTTACCTAACTAGAAGCTTTATATTGAGAAATAGCATATCCGTTTTCGTCGATTTCTTACCATTTTTCGTACTCTTAAAGGTCTTGTTGCCAGTATGAGGCGTTTAACGATTCCAAAATAAAGTACTCAGGGGTATTGTAAACGTTCCGCCATAAAAATACCAATAATAATATAATAAATAATATACCAATATTAGAAATGACGACCTCCACCGGGACCTGAAAGTGGACCTCGTCACTAGTGTAATTAATAAGTATGCCGAAGCTCATGAATTTAGGCTTCACCATCATGTGAACGTCGAGGCTATCCAGCATCTCGATAACACAAACCTAGCGAAAAGATTAAGTTACTTATTTAAATCAAATTTAAATTACTTATTAGTTTTATTAGGCCAGATGATTATAAATATAAACGGCTACACTCACGTTATGAATGTGTCGGAATAACTCCGACCAGGTTTCGGACAATTAGGATGTCCTTCTTCCCGGAGTTTACGCTTTGGATTCGCGGCGCAGACTTGTGTCTGCTTCGCACTCGCACTTAACACTAATCAAAATGCGAACGGGGCTTAATACATTTCAAGAGTTTTATAGTGTGCGTCGGAATTGCACCAACTAATTCCCCCAACCCCATTTTATCATCGGACTACAGGACGCACGGCATTACGCCACCGTCCACATGGTGGACATTCCTCCCGCGCATACTAAGCGCTTCGCTTCCACTTTTATTATGCGTACTGCTAACGAGTGGAACTCCCTGCCAGAGTGTCTTTCCCGATAGCTACAATCTAGGAATCTTCAAGTCTCGAGTGAACGGGTACTATCTTGGTAAGCGTGCTAGATCGTCGACCGCATCGTCGCTTACCATCAGGTGACATAGTGGTCAAACGCAAGCCAATTAACAAGTAAAATAATAAAAAAAAACGTGAAGCGGTAATTGACATAAAGTTACGCAATTATTTACACCTGTAATTTAGAATGATTTGGTCTATCATTTGACTGATTAATGATTTGGAAATATTTGTTTATGTGTACTTACGTATAGATAATAATATAACTTATCATATTTCATTCCACACAATGTTTTTTTTTTATCACATTGGCGTTAGATGTAGGTACATAACTACCTTACTTCACCAAGCGATAACAAACACTGGAAGCTTTCACTTTAATTTCCGCCTGGTGAAAAATATTGAGATAATGATCCAAAATGGCGCGGCACATTAAACGTAAACTAAAAACGGCGCGAAACCGCCACCGCCAGGTGGCGCCACTTACCGGCCTTTAAAACCTTTAAGTACGAAAAATGGTAAGAAATCGACGGAAACGGATATGCTATCTTAATATAAAGCTTCCAGTTACGGTCAAGTGATTCAATATTACCTATATTTAAATTATTTGGGATTAAAATATAGTCAGTACTAATTAAATAATAACAGTAAACATTCCTAGTCATTTTATAAATTGTTCATAATTATACATTCATGTTCACGGAAGTACATTTAGTTATTTTAGTTGTTGTTTTATTAAAGTTATAAGAATTGGAATTGAGTAATTTATTTCTACCTGCTTGTCACTCTTTTATTTTCCACCCTCAGGCGCCCGTCTCGGCGAGATGCAGTCCCTAGCTGGTCTGGCAGCAATCCTACACAAGTTCTCCGTAGAACCATCAGCTACCACCAAGAGGATACCAGAAGTGGACCATACGTCGAATCTCGTGCAAGGGATCCAGGGCGGCCTGCCACTGAAACTTAAGATGAGGAAGACTGTTAACGAAAAGACGGGCTAATTTTTAACACTCCATACGTCTGGCCTCATGCAACAGTGCAAAAAGACGTAGACCGATAAACAAATAATGTTTTATAAATTATTTTTCGGTGACACTAGTGGCGCCACGCGGCACCAATTCGAAACAAATTACCATTCGATTAAAATTAAATAATGTAAGAAAACTTTGACTTCTACACATTATTATATATATATTAAAATATGGATTTGAAATAAATCGCATTAAAATGATAACATATACATTTAGAAGGTAATTCGACGCTAATTTGAGACCAATAATATCAAAAATAATAGCCATGTTCTGTGGTTAAATACGACTTTCACTGAGGCTGTCCATAGCCTACTGCTTTAATATTATGCTCACAACTGCGCCTGATAGCAAACGATTAGCTACATAATATAAGTGTTTACTTATTTCATCCCAATGCCTTGTAAGGACTCCCCCATCTACGTATCTCCCCCTATTAATATTGATTTAAAGTTATCACAATTGAATTTTACTGCCTTTTTTTTAATGTAACTGAATGACGAGACGAGCTGGTCGTTTGCCTGATGGTAAGCAATACGCCAGCCCATAACAATAACAGCACCACCCAGAACTTTGTTTTGCAAAATCCTGCGCGGCGCTGCACTGCGCTCGTCACCCTGAGACAATTAGCTGTTGAGTCTCATAATGCCCAGTAATTTCGCTGGCTACCATGGCCTTCAAACTGAAACACAGTAATGCTTGCGCACTACTGCTTGGCGGCTGAATAACTGGCAAAGCGATGGTACTTACCCAGACGGCCTCTCGCATACGAGAAACCTACCACCAGTAGCCTGATGATTTTATTTCTTTAGTTAAGTTATATACGACTGTCACTGAGGCCTACTGCAAAATGTAATATTATGCTCACAAATGCGCCTGATAGCAAACGATTAGCTAGACTATCCATCATTGCCGTCATTGTATTGATCGGTGTTGTTGTATATTCATCAGCCCATAACGTTCCCACTGCTAAGACATGGGCCTTCTCTCATAGAAAGTATAGCTATCATCCACCACGCTGGCCTAGTGCGGGTGGATGTCACATATCCTTGAATTTTTGTGATTAATTCATGGACATGCCGGTTTCCACGAGATGTGTTCCTTCACCGTTTTTAGAGCCAGTTTTAAATCCGCACATAACTTAAGAAAGTCAGTGGTGCGAGGCCAGCGGCATTCCAGAACTCGAATGCGACGGATCGAAAGTCGCACGTGCTCCGACTGAGCCACATTTGTTGACTTGTAAATGTTTGTAATAGATGTGTAATATTGATGAATGGAAAAGGCAAATAAAATAGGTACTATTGTCACTCCTCCATTTCTCTGAGTGTAAATGTGGTATAACATTGCTTTGATGTTCTTTTTCCTGTCAAGTTCCACCACTTAACTGAAGCGCTAAGGGAGAGGGGTCTGGAGGGTCCAGCATGCAGCCAATGACCCTGAACACTATTGATGATGAATATTAATATGACCAGCATAAACTTTTGTTGTCTATGTAGGTAAACTAAACCGGAATTGCAGTAGCTACTGGGTTCCCAAATTATAAAACAAAAACCAAACATTATCAACCGGTACCAAGGACCGTCGTATCCGTACGGATACGTAACAAAGATCTCACTCAAATAAAAACAAGTTATTTTATAAATAAAGGCCTACCTGCTGCGGACAAATAAGCACCTGACTAATAAGGATCAAAAATACAAGTTCTGGATGACCTCGACAACCACTTTGCTAAAACGCGTTCATATTGCAACAGATAACTAAGTGTTGTAAATGATTATCTCAAATTATGAACTCGCGTATTAGGTCCAAAGTCTATATTTATTCGTTGTCTGCCTGTAATCGTGGGAATACAAACGCCGCTGCAAATACGCGACCAATCAGTTCTCAACCGACGCGCAAACACGCAAGATGATTTCTATAATAATATTCATATTTTTGATCGCGTTTTACTACTACGCAACCAGAAACCATGACTACTGGGCTAAGAGAAAAGTGAAGCACGACCCGCCTATTCCGCTCTTCGGAAATCACTTTCGCAATGTGTTCGGCTTTAAAAGCATCATCGAGCTATCGACAGAACTGTACAACAAATATCCGGAAGAGAAAGTCGCGGGATACTACAGGGGAACAACACCGGAGCTGATTATCAGAGATCTTGATATTGCCAAGACGATACTTAATGCAGACTTCGCGTACTTTTATCCACGAGGACAAGGAGGGGATCCGAAACAAGAGCCATTGTTTGGAAATCTGTTCCACGCCGATGGAGACATCTGGAAGCTACTGCGGCAGCGCATCACTCCAGCATTCACCACAGCCAAGCTAAAGGGCATGTTCCCTCTTGTTGTAAACTGTGCGAAGAAACTACAAGTGGTGAGTGAGGGATACATCGAGAGAGGTGGTGAGTGCGACGTCCGCGAACTTATGGCACGGTTTACTACAGAATTCATCGGTGCCTGCGGTTTCGGCATAGAAGTCGACACTATCAACAATGAGAACTCTCTATTCAGACAACTTGGTAAGATAGCTTTCAAGCGCTCCTGGAAGAAAAAGTTTGCCTACGGCTTGTGGCAAATTTTCCCGGAATTAGGAAAAGTTTTTAACCTTCTCGATCATCGGTTAGAGATAGGAATTACGGAAATCGTGAGGAATATTTGCGAACAGAGAAACTATAAGCCTTCTGGACGCAATGACTTCATTGACTTGCTTTTAGAATTGCAAAATAAGGGTGCGATTAAGGGTGATTCTATTGAGCATAGAACTGCCGACGGAACCCCGATTCAGGTTGAAATGGAGATGAGTTTCCAGTGCTTAGTGGCTCAGGTGCTCGTGTTTTTCGTAGCTGGGTTCGAAACATCGTCATCGGCTACTAGCTTTCTCCTACATCAGTTAGCTTTCCACCCGGAGACTCAGGAAAAGATCCAGCATGAGATTGATGAAGTATTGGCGAAATTTAACAATGAATTGTGCTACCACTCAGTAGCCGAGATGACTTTGTTGGGTAATGGATTTAAAGAAGCGATGCGAATGTTTCCTTCAGTTGGAGTGCTGCACAGAGTGTGCGCAAAGCAATATACGATTTCCGAGCTGGACATCACCTTAGACCCTGGTGTGAAGATCCAGATCCCGCTTCAAGCAATCCACAACGATGAGTTGTACTTTGAAAACCCGTCCGAGTTCCTACCGGAGCGTTTTGCTGATTCGAGGGCAGACAGTACACACAACTTCGCGTATTTGCCTTTCGGAGCTGGTCCAAGAGCATGTATTGGTAAGTTATGAAAATCCTTACTAACAATTCTTAGAATTTTTTCTCCTAAATAATCAAAGTTTCATTAAAGTTAAGGTACCTATACTAAACTGGTAGTGACATCTAAGAAAGTAGAGTACTTACCTGGGGACGGGACCCATAAAAAGATTAAAAATATTTTTTCTTTTGCTCAAAATGTTTTGTTAGTCATAAACTACCTACCTACCTTATTGTTTTATCACTTATTGCTTTTTCTGTCTTCCCTAAGGCGCCCGTCTCGGTGAGATGCAGTCCCTAGCTGGCCTGGCAGCACTCCTGCACAAGTTCTCCGTAGAACCATCAGCTAGCACCAAGAGGATACCAGAAACAGACCATACGTCTAATACCGTGCAAGGCATTCTAGGAGGCCTGCCTTTGAAACTTAAGATGCGGAAGGTTCTGTGAAGTGCACACCATGCTTTCTCCCAACACTGAGACATTAGGTACAGTCTATAAAATAGTCAGTTCTCAAAAGACAGTAATACAGTACCTAGTTTAAACAACCATTAGAAAGTCAATTCAGGGCTAGTCATTTCAAAAAAGGTGTCATCTTAAAAAATCTAAGTACATACTTATTATACATAATGCATAAGTTTGTATATATTGCGAATGCCGAAAGTAATATTATAAGACTGAACACATATAGGTACCTACAGGGTGTTTGAGGTGAACATTCCCAATGGAAAATCGATTAGGCTCATGTTGCTTTTTTTGAGAAGTTAAATTTTTAAGCCTGTCTGAATGTTTTTCTCAATACAAAAGATGCATCTTTTATTTCCTGAAAAATGCACCCGATTTTTCGTAAGAACAAAACTTCCTCACTGCAAAGGAAAAGGTCTATCCTGGAGGTTCCATAATTTTGCCACAACCTGTATACGTAGTTGTGAGTGTGTAATTTGACAGCCTCTGTGGTGCAGTGGTTGGGTAGGTTGGCTTTAATCTCATACTCATATTAATGTTTGTGCACAGAAAAAGAAAGGGCAAGCGTGTCTGGGTGTTGTGGGACCATGGTCCTCATAGTTCCAGGTTCCCTAGATAGTGCCAGGATCTTTGTATGTGATGGTTGGGCGTACCTATTTATTTATTCATCTTTATTGTGCAAATCCTAATGCTTAATCTACTTCTTGCTTACTTTGTTCTTGGAAGAATCACAGAATAAAATTTGCAATATGCCTAATCTATCCACAAACCCGCACTGGGCCAGCGTGGATTATGGCCCACACACTTTCTCCGAGGGAAGGCCCGAGTCCCAGCAGTGGGAACGAAATGGGCTGATATGATGATGCCTAATCTTATATAAGCGGCACCTGGGGTTGTTACGTTCCGTGGTACGGGAAGGGTGTGCTCAAAGAGTATTATAACTGTCCTATACATCCCCCTACCCATATGTCCCTCAAGCGCCAATCGTATATCGTGTTGAGCTCGAATTAAGGTATAGTGTCACTGCGACTAATAAGGTACGGTCTAATTATGGTCGATTCAGGCAAGAAATCGAACTAATCTTAATCATTTATAACAAAATACGATGACCACGAGTTGAGATAAACTTAATGGGACAATATATGACATTATAAGACATTGTCGCAGTGAATCTACGCCTTAATCTGAGCTCAACACGATATACGATTGGCGCTTGAGGGACATATGGGTAGGGGGGCAGGTGTGACTCTGTGACGCGACATAGATAAAATAATCTCTACATTCTAGATAGGTCTAAATGAATAAATAAATTATTGTGTTTTATCAAATGATTGTCATTCAAATTGAATTCAATTTAATTCCTTTTTAATGTGTGATCATTATAATGTCAAACTTGACATCTCAGTAAGTTAATTCAAAACAGTATATGTAAATTGTAGCCTTTTGCTGTAGATATCCATATTAGCATTTAGGTATGTATAATATCAGGACTACCTGTTTTTAAAGTTAAAAACCTCTTGGAAACGTGTATAAGATTCTGATATTGATCAAAGCCATATCAATGCCCAATATAATTGAGGCTCTTCCCCATATTTTATCGTTTCGTCATCACCAAACCATTTAAGAACCAATTGAAACTGTTCTTTCCGTTCACTCTTGAGAACTAAACAAAAGAAACAACTACTAATTATCAACACATATATTACTAATTATTCTTAGTATCTTTGTCACTAAATGTCTTTGATTTATCTGTGCTAAACATTGAGGAATGACACTAGACCTCAATGGTAGCACCATTGAGGTCTTACACTCCTCAATGGGTGCTACAATTATTACAATTATTTATTTTTATACTCTGTGGACATTTAGAAATTTTGCTCTATGGTTACAGGAATGAGCTTTACTATTAGTTTTACCTTTGGTTTTACCCATTGGCCATAAGAACTATAGAGGACATCCCGGATTTCAAAAAAAACATGAATTATTACACAAAATGAAGTAAGATCCGCCCATTTACTAGCACTTGCAATAACAATTCATGACATCTTACACACTTAGTCATAGTTGACCTTAAACCATAGTACAAAAGAACATCAAATATTCACAAATTATTGAAACAATCATCCGAGAAAAACTCTCTAGTCGAAAATTAAACCGTAAAGCGGTTCTGTCACCGTTACACGAGTACAAAATCGCGGACCCGGCCGAAAGGCGGAGCTACGCGACGTCATTACAAAAAGAGGCCCAAAACGTGTCATTACTTTGAAAACGAAGTAACTTTTGCTACCTTTTTTTCATGAATATATGTTACTTATGTATTTATTAGTGTGCAAAAGAAACACAGTATTTTGGTACTTCAGTGGCAAATTGCAGACCACATTTGTCTCAGAGTAATGACACCATTAATTAGGCGAGATAGTGGCCAAACATAGATCTATTAAGTGTAAAAAAAAGACATTTGTATAACTGACAACATGTATAGATACATGCTCAGAGTTACTCTGAGGTTACATGTAACGACTCAACTCTTTGAGTTTTACTTTTATACTTTTTGCATTCAAATGAGATAATGGCGGATGTCGGTCAATTTTGACGTGAGCATCATAGAGCAAAAATTACAGGTACATTTTTAGATTAATATTCATGTTAAACATGTCTTTGTTTAGGACATTTATTTTTTATAATTTGTAGTTTTACAATGATTTTATAAATTTACAAGCACTTTTGATAAAACCGTTTTACACTTAGGGCAATGTCGTACCAACACGTACAAATCTACTACGGTCCCTGCTATTCCTTCCACACTTTCGCCCATAAGCCTCAGAAACTACGAGGGCTCAAAGGTAAGATTTCGATAAGATTGCATTTTAATAAAGGATATGTAGGTACCTATGTAAGTCATTTTAATTATCACAACCGAATTATAGGTACTGTGCTATAGGTAAGTAACTATATTGCAATTTACTCTTATTATTTTAATGAGGAGCCTAGCAACAGTTATTTGCTAGCATACTTTTGCCACTTCGTTTCCATTCGTAGCGATACAAAATAAAGTACCTACCTACCTAACTTCTTAAGTACTTATCTTAGGTACCTACTATTTAACAATTAATTTTATCAAATTTTTGTAAACTGGTACACAGTAAAGAGTTTTGTAATTATAATTGTAACTACAATACCTATATAATAATGCCCTTATCTGTTAGAAACGAATAATTTTCCGATGTGGTGATACATACATATACGGATATTGTGCTCTGGGGAACGACTTTAAACTATATAATGCAGTAATTAACGAGATATAAAATGTAGATTATTGTGTTAGGTAGGTAAATATTTTTTTCTACGAGTACGTACATACGAACAAGTAGTTTAATGGTACTTATTTATCATGCAAATGTAGTCCACGGAGCTTGCTCCACGTCCATGAAATGAGAATTATATCCGAGGACTACTTTGCTTATACAATAAGACCCGAGATTTGAACATGAATCACAATATTCCCTAGGCACAGGTAGGGCTCTCCCAATTGAGCTACTGTGGATTACGGTGAGATAGGGATGGGAAAGTAAGAGAGAAAATCTAGGAAAAGTCGAGTGTGCGAGCAGATCAGCCCTTGTGCTCTGAAATAGTAGATTGTATCATAAGGGAGCAAAATAATATTTTTACGGCGAGGGCGCTTTTTTGAATCCAGAGCGAAGTGAGGGATTCTAGAGTAGAATCCTGAACGTAGCGAGGGATTTAAAGTACGTCGCCCGAGCCAAAAATATATTTTGCGCCCGAGTGATACACTCTACTTTTCATCACCCACTATGAGAAAATAAAAGCGCCTCATATTTTATTGTAATATTATTATTTAATAAAACATAGAGTAACAACTAAATTGAAATTAAATAGTATCCTTTATTAAAACAACTAAAAACTTATATTTACATTTGTGACTATGGGCCGTCGTACCAGCCAGTCTTTATTCAAACAATATTTGCGTTCGATTTCTTTGGTGCTGAACACTAAGATGTTCCAAATTCAAAAAGTGCGCGGCAAAGATAATTGCGGCGCACTTATAAAGAGGATTAAAAACTCATTACTGCCCGCTAAAGTTTCTTATAGAAAACACCACCTTTGGGTGCACATAAAGGCGAACCAAGTCGTCCTTTTCGAATAGATAGGATTAAAAAGTAACTACGATCTTTGTTCTGTCGGATAAAAGGGACAAAGCTATGCAACAGGCATAAGAGTGTCTCTTTTATTCCGCACGAACGAACGAACGAAAGCAACTCGGAGGAGGCCCCCAGAAACGAGAAGTCTCGCTATGTAGTAATAGGAAACTTATCTATTTACCTATATTGATAAATCTGACAGATCGCCTGCAGAAGCTTGGGTATCGTGTGGACCTCGCGCCTGTCGAGTTTGAGAACTACTGCGTACTGGAAATGTGTGGACACGAGGTAACAAATAGACATGGAAAACTGCATAACGCGAGTGGCCGTCTGGGGTACCACCGCTTTGCCAGCAAGCAGTAGTGCGGAAGCGCTGTTCCGGTTTGAAAGGCATTGTAGCCAGCGAAATTACTAGGCCTTATAAGACTGACGAGCTGTTGTCTTAGGGTGACAAGCGCAGTGTAGTGTCGCGGAGGCTTTTGCATAAAGTTTTGGGTGGTGCTGCACTGCATTTATCATTCATATTGTTTATCATCAGGTAAATGACTTGCTCGTCTCAACTCAATTGCATAAAAAAAGGTTTGCCGAGGCACAACCTTCAAAAACACAGTTAAAGTACACATAGAGTAAGTATACAACTGATATAAATTATATTTCAAAAAAAACTAAACCGACTTCAAAACCACAAATGGCACTCAAAAGTAAAAAATAAATTAATATAATTATCATAAGCGCTACCCACTCATATATTTGAAGTCGGTGCCAGCCAAGTGTAATAGGTAGCAGATAAATACTATGTATATAGTAAGTACTACTTGTAGGTAGTATCTATCTACTACCTTATATTATTAAATACTATGTATATAGTAAGTACTACTTGTAGGTAGTATCTATCTACTACCTTTTAGACTTGGCTGGCACCGACTTCAAATATATGAGTGGGTAGCGCTTATGATAATTATATTAATTTATTTTTTACTTTTGAGTGCCATTTGTGGTTTTGAAGTCGGTTTAGTTTTTTTTGAAAAATAATTTATTTTACCCTTTTTAGTGAAAAACAAGTTTTAATTAAATTAATTCCAAAAGTTTTTAAAGACAAGCTTTTATGATCTAGAAGCCACATCATGACAAAGTTTAAAATGGGCTATCACAATTAAATGCATGTACAAAAAAATTTCATGTCTGTCCTATTCTCTGTTGAGGAGTTCCCTCGCCAGAAGTCAATCCTGGGTGTATCTGCCATATCATGATGGAATTTAGAACAGGCTATTATGTTTTAATCTATTTACGAAATGTTGTGTCTGTACTATTCACCGTTGAGGAGTTCCCTCACCGGAAGTCAACCCTGGGTGAAGCAGGTGAAGCAGTCGAATACAAAACCTCCACCTTAAGAAAGTTTGGTTACGAAAAAAACGAGAACCGACTTGAAGATTAAACTTATATTTTTTGTTTTTGCTATTTTTTTCAAAAACTACTGAATGAATTTCGATAAAATTTATATGGGACCACCTTTGAAGTATTACCTACCAATCAAAAAAAGAATCATCGAAATCAATGCATAATTGACGGAGTAATCGCGTAACAAACACACAAAAAAAAAATAAAAAAATAAAAAAAAAAAAAAACACCGTCGAATTGTAAACCTCCTCCTTTTTGAAGTCGGTTAAAAATACAAACAGACGGTCGACGTACATACCTATCAGAGAATATAAATTGTATACCTGTTTGTGATAGTGATAGCGAGTGTGACTCAGTGGGAGAACGTGCGACTTTCGATCCGACGCACCCGAGTTACAATCCCGCTGGCCCCGCACCACTGACTTTCTTAAGTTATGTGCGAATTTATCACTAGCTCTAAAAACGGTGAAGGAAAACATCGTGAGGAAACCGGCATATCTAAGAATTTATCACAAAAATTCAGACCATGTGACATCCACCAACCCGCACTGGGCCAGCGTGGTGGATTATGGCCCATACTCTCTCTATTAGAGAAGGCCCGTGTCCCAGCAGTGGGAACGTGATGGGCTGACGATGACGATGATGATGATACCTGTTTGAAGGCCGTTCGCTTCTGAAACTAGGGTAAATTGTTTAATTGCTGAACCATCACAGTCCTCTAAAAAGAGTAACTGTATAATAACCCTTACACATACCTCTTTCCTCAAAAAAAAAAACTCAATGATGGTGAAAACCACATCGAATTCCATCAAGTAGTTAAGAAGGTACTAAGTGAATATAATACCGAATGTGTGACTTTGTTCTAAACTATATTTATTACTAGATACTTATTTAAATATAGCTTACTAGCTGCGCCCCGCGGTTCCTCCCGCGGTTTACCGGGATAAAAAGTAGCCTATGTGCTATTCCAAGATCTAAAGTACCTACGTACCAAATTTCATCAAAATCGGTTCGGTAGTTTTTGCGTGAAAGAGTAACAAACATACATCCATACATTCTTACAAACTTTCTCTTTCTTCGTTTATAATATTAGTAGCATACCATTCAGGGATAGTGTACCTACCTACCTTGCTATCAGTGAAAGAATTTTCAAAATCAAATCGGTAGTTCCGAAGGTATCATCCACTTACCTCTTTATAAAATACTAGCGACCCACCTCGGCTTCGCACGGTTATTATACATATAAACCTTCCTCTTCAATCACTCCATCTATTAAAAAAAACCGCATCAAAATCCGTTGCGTAGTTTTAAAGATTTAAGCATACATAGGGATATAGGGACAGAGAAAGCGACTTTGTTTTATACTATGTAGTGAAGTGTAGATCATAAAATGTACTCATGTCTGTTATGGCGCGTGTTTTTTCCTTCATAACATGATAAGAATCAAAGATTGGCGTTGCATTAATTTTGTACCTGCAATAAAGATAGGTCCTTCCATAGATCTTATCGGTCTACGTAGGTTATATACAGTCTTTGTTTTCTAGGTAAAATTGATCTTATATCTCGATTTATTACGGAGTTAAGCAAAAAATCCATTTATGACTGTGCCTAAGAATGTATAAAGACTTTACACATGGGAGCAACAATCGGAATCTGAGTGAGTGTGGCCCTGTGCAGCACGTGCGACTTTCGATCCGACGCACCCATGTTCGAATCCCGCTAGCCCCGCACTACTGACATTCTTATGTTATGCTACTGGTCATATGAGACTTAATATCTGATGTCTCGGGGTGATGAGCGCAATGCAGTGCTACGCAGTGCTTTTTATAGTATTAAATGTTCTGGGTGGCACTGCAATTTTCATGGGCACGCGTGGCGCTTACCATCCAACGAACGACTTGCTCTTCCAATCATTTGGTACCATAAAAAATAGTATAGCTCATTAGTATTGATAGTATACGGTGATCGAAACCTTTTTCGCGGCTCCCATCAAATGCGACAGAGTCAGCCCATCGTATAAAACACATCCACAGGTATTTCGCTGCAACATAAAGAATCTGCTATTCAATACGCCATACCAGCTCGATCCAGTTGTCCAACGGGCGGTAGAATCCGTCGTAGAATCTTCGACCAAGTTTCAGCGCGCCCGATCCTACCTATGGTTCTGGACGTTGTTAGAAGACAATATGTTCCGTAACGAACTCGGACCTAAGGATTTCTGGCCTCAGAAACTGGAGATCGAACCATTTGCCCAGTGTCTCACATGCACCGACTGCTGCGGCATTCTTGTTAGTAAAAAGTAAATATTTGAAATCTGTTGCTTTTTATTTTACTATTTCATATTATATTATATATATATAGGATATATATATATATATATATATATATATATATAGGATATATAGATAGGTTTTGGGACATCCTTTTTAGTACGAATGTCAAGGGAGTGTAATGCCTTGCCGTCTGTGTTTCCACATACATACAACCTGGGCCTTAATTCACTATGACAACTTGGGGATTCCTTGCTTTGAGGAAACTCCGGTTCCTTCAATAATAAACGACATCTGCGAAATTTGTATTTTCTATGACGCGTCATTTATATGAATATATGAATGCGTCATAGAGATGTCGTTTATTAATGACGGAATCGACGTGATTTCGAAGCAAGGAATCGCCAAGTTGTCATGGGGAATTGTGGCCCAGGTTTGTTCAAATTTAGAGTGAACAAGTATTTACTGGGCAAGCGTGCTACATCTTCGACCACATCGTCACTTCCCATCAGGTGAGATTGTGATCAAACGCAGACCCAGTCTGATGTAAAAAAAAGTCCAATCGCAAAACAGTAACCTAGCAAGGATTCTACCAAAATTAATGTCTTTGTATTTGGCCTTTTTTAATTGTTTCCTATTTCAAAAATAATTGTTTACTTTCGAAAACCAATAGGTAATTTGTTTTAAATATTCCACTCAAATGTGCGTATACTTTGGTATTATCACTTGCACTCAGGTAACGATTGATAAATATTTTAAAAGTAAATAATACCCCTATTCACGAATAACAGTTCTTGTGAAACACAATAACTAATATCCGTATTCACGAACAACACTTGTAAAAACACTCGCCTAAGGCACAGCATCCGCTACCAAACAGCGCCACCTATTATTAGTCCACGTTTGCTTTTAATGTGGAATTATTTGCCTAGTGTTTCGACAAGTACTGTCCTTGAATACGAGTATTACTCCAATGTGCTCATAGCCTCAAGTTATCCTCTCAAAAACGTGACTCCTGTCGGCGTACCCACTGGTCCCTCAAGCACCAATCGTATATCATGTTGAGCTTAAATTAAGGTATAGCTTCACTGCGACTAATGAAACTTATGGTCTAATTAATGTCGATTCAGACATAAAATCAAATAAATATCATTTATTTACACAAAAATACGATAACTACAAGTTAAGATAAAAACTTTCATTTTACAATATGGCATCACAAGACATTTTCGCAGTGAATCTATACCTTAATATGATCTCAACGCGATATTCGATTGGCGCTTGAAGGACCAGTGGGTAGGCCAGCTGAATAACACTCCATACCTCTTCTCTATTAGTATTATAAACCAGGTAAAATCAAACATATATGATTTTAGATTAATTATATTGAAACAATATACAAGGCGTTCGAGTTCAGTTCGCAAACAGAGCAATAAAACAAGTACTATTTATAACATCTCAGTTTTCAGTCATAACAACGGTAGTTACTATCCAGACTCCAGTTAAAGCGCTGCGATGCTGTGCTGTAAAGTGTGAAAAATGAATATTCCACATAAAAATATAGCGACAGCTAGGAATAACAAAAATTTTCAGGAATATTAGCTGCCTTCACAATTTGAGAACACTGCGAGCTATTTTAAGCTAAGCCTAAAATGTAAGCTTAGCTAAAAATCGCAATCTGTTGTCGCGGCATAACCACAAGAAAAAAAACCGTTCAGTATATAAACAGCTTATTATAAAAGTTAATTGATTTTAAACACGGCAGCGCATCGCTTCACGGACTGGTACATTTCGTTAACACAGGCTCGTATTGAGTTACATCGCAATTACAGTCAATATAATATATTATACGGAGCGCATCTGACACGTCGACTACAATAATTAACAGTTGTATGATATTATTGGGTCGAGAAGACACTTCTCGTGAGCACGATCAATGCAACTTGATCGAAACGTCGAGGTTAGTCAGTGTTATTTCGAATTTAAAATTGTGCGCGATTAAACCCGATGATATCATAAAACATGAGTAACATTCGCGAAAGTTTAAAAACTACTAATAAATGACAGCATAGTGCCTTTTTCACGGCCACAGCCTACCACTCCAAAGCGCGTAAGCGGGTTTCATCACGATGTTTTCCTTTACCGTTTTAGAGCGAGCGTACAAAATCTGCACTTAACTATAAGTCATTGGTGCAGGGCCGATTCGGGATTCGAACCCAGGTGCGTGGATTGAAAGGCGCACGAGTTCCCGCTGAGCCACACTCGCTCTTAACAGCTACAGGATTATTACAAAAATCCCTACTGACCATACGCACTGGTGGAGATTACGATTTTCCTAAAATCCCCACTGCTGGACACGTGTTTATCAGCGGGGATTTCGGGAATAATCGTCCCCACTAACTTAAAAGTGGAACCAAAAAACATATATATATATATGTAAAGAACCTATTTTACAAACATAACTCCTACAAAGGACCTATAGGAACACCAAAATAGGAACTGACAAGAAAGTAAGAAACCTTCTGCTTAGGTCCTTTTTGGCACTAACCAGAAAGTAAGGTACCTACTTAGTTTCTATTTTGGAATAAACCAAAAAGTACGGAACCTTTTAGTTAGTTCCTGATTTGGAACTGCCAAAATGGGAACTAACCAGAGAGTTCTGATCCTATTTTGTCCGTTTTAGCACGCGATAAATGTCGAGGTGTCAGATACTCTATGCCTTATTATTTTTAAATTGCTAGGTATATTTCGTTAAACTATGTACAATTTCAACAGGAACACATTATTTGGTAGGTATTGCTAGGTATACACTTTTCCTGATAGCTGGTTTAATTATAACAATGTTTAGCATTTCTAAACACTACAAAACCTGTTTACTATCACTAAAATTCTCTCTTTTACAGTAAAATTAAACTGTTTGCGATGCAACCGTTAGCTTTTTGACGTTCTTTTTTATAGGCAACAGTAAGGTTTCTAGTCAAAACTTTTGCGAATGACCATTTCGGAAAATGACCATTTCTACCACTTTTACCATAAAAAATAGTTACCTAATCAAAAGCAAAAATGAAACGAAATAAATATTCGACAGTATTTCATGTGTTTCAAACAAATTTAATTCGAGAACAAGCAAATCGTTGGCAGGTATTCTAAAATATGTTTTACTATTTATACTTTATGCATCGTTGTCCACTAAAACCATTACAAAAGTGGGAGAAGACGACCAAAATAAGTTTATTTGTCCTATATTAGGAGAGTAAGGAGTATTTTTGGTCAATATCGATCATATTTCTTTTTACTTCAGTAGCTCAAACATGTAGGTTTTGCTGCCTGAAATCAGTGAGCAAAATGCGATTTTGCTCACTGAGTGAGACAAAGTAACTTTTTAATTTTTGTTTTCAGAAAGCCGCGAATATCTTATTCAGCCTTGGGTTAATCATGCAATTCCAAACATTCACACTCTATCTCTTTCCCGCCATTAGAAACAGAGAGAGACAAAGACCAGCCCTTTGGAAGTTCCGACTGTTCCGATTTTGAATTCGACCTCAGAGACAAACACGTTCGGAATTACGTACTAACTAAAGAAATTTTGCAAAAAGATAATTATGTCTCTTAATGTAATTTTTTGAATTTTTAACTTATTGTTGTGTTTCAACGAAAATGTTTTTACTGCAAATAAAACTGATATATTACCTGTAAATATTTATTTCTAGTTTCATTAATGTTACGTAATATATTATCTCCTGAAGTGTTCTCGCTACTGAAGTGAAAAGTTATGTGTGTTACACGAGAGCAAAGTTTTTTGCATCTCGTGCCTTTGAATCCCTCGCCACACTCAGGATTCAAAATCAGCACTCGCAGCAAAAAACGACTTTGCTCTCTTGTTGCACAAATAACTATTTCCTTGCGCTCTTTCGTTCCACAGTGGATCTGGGCGGCTGTACTGTGTTTTTAAGTATTAAAGACAAAGACGCATCTATTTGTGCCAATTTGGTCTAACAAACAACCCGAACCGAACTCATTTCAGTATAAAATATTTCTACCTATAATTTCATAAATAACTTTCATTTAATTTACAGTCGAATTAATATCGAAGTGCCGACAGCTCTAAATACATACAGCGGGGTTACAAATTAATATTACACCTAATACCGACATTGCAATAAAAAATAATCATTTTATTGCATCAATTGGAAATAATAGTGATATATAACAATGTGAGACACGCCCTAGTTTAAAAATAAACAAGTAAAAATAGATTTTGTACAAAGTCCATACATACTTTGATCTGACAAGTCTCCGCTGCGGAACAAAAGTTATAAATATCGACAAAAAATAACAACAAAAAAAGTTTAGCGTGGAAAGCCGATTTTCACTAAGTTTGTATAAGTTTATTCCGCTCGCCTCGTTCACTCTCGCAAGCATACAAGTTAAAGTAAAGGGAAATATTGTAAGTCCTTAAACAATCCTTAAAACTGAAGTTCCTATAACCAGGAACTTTATAAGGTCACAACATATATTCCGTGACGTTGGTATTGGTGACTGTAGTCTTTTATAAATTCGGCACAGAAGGGCTGAGAACATTGACATCTCAAAGGACGCAATTCAATGAACAAGTCACTAGCCTTATTTCAGTATTTGGCAACATTGCCTTCTGGCAACATAGCTGTCTTGCTAATGACAAACTTTATGAAAATACTGCACAGTTTAGATTGCACGTCTCTAGCCTTAGCTCGATCAAGCCGAAAGTATAAAAAGGTTTAAAAAATTACATGAAGCAGTTGCAATGTGTCGTCAACAAAAACTGCATTTTAATATCTATCTTCAGTATTAAGACCGACACCATTCGATTTGTCCCATGATCCTGTTTCTATTATTGTAATAGAATAACATAAAAGTCATCGAAAGACGTCTCACGCCGTATAAACTAGCTTCACATCGAGCGACACCACTACGAGTTCTATTGTCATAGACAAAAACGGCACTTCTGGTTCGAGTTCCGTTCGAGGAAATTTTGATACTAAACATATTGATAGATAGTAAAAACATTTTAATTACAGTTCATTTATAATAATTTACAATAAAATCTCACCGTACCTGTTTAAAAATAACCTCAAATTCGAGATTTACTTAGCCTCAAAACCACCCACAACTCTACCACCAATAAATATAAGTCTTATTTTCGGTCAAACTATGTACATTTCACATCAGAACAAATTACGAAACTCGTTCCAGAAGTGCGAATATAAACTTTAAAGTGTTCTAGGGCAGTGCCGTGTCATGCCATATTCGCTTGGCAGCGTCCACTCACTTCATGCACTGCAGGTGTTGCGCGGCGGCGCGGGCGGCGCGCGGTGACGTCACGCGGCGGGTGACCTCATTTGACCTGCGTCTTGACGTGCTGCAGAAACTCGTAGTAGGAGAAAGCGGACTCCACTCGGTCGTCCACCAGTCGCTCCGTGAACAGCAGCCGGGACGGGGAGTTGTCTCTGTCAATTAAAAAAACGCGTATGGTTTAAAAAAAACACAATATGTCTATATAATATGTGTATGTATGTATTTATATATATATATATATATATATTTATATAATAACTATATATGACGGTATGACGCGGTAGACGAGCTGGTCCTTTGCCTGATGGTAAGCAATACGCCAGCGCATAACAATAACAGCACCACCCAGAACATTGTTTTGCAAAATCCTGCGCAGCGCTGCACTGCGCTCGTCACCCTGAGACAATAAGTTGTTGAGTCTCATAATGCTTAGTAATTTCGCTGGCTACAATGCATTGATACTGCAATCCTGGCGAATTTCAGTTTTTAACCGACTCACGGTATTTTATTTTGCCTCTGGGTCGGACATTTCCATCTGACCCTGTGGGTCGATGGGGAGCAGTGTTCTGAGAAACATTAGTTAGAAGAGTATCCATTGCATAAAATTTTGTTGCGGGATCGAAAGAGTTTACTAGAAAAAAAACTAAAACTGAAATGTATGTTTTATTTTTTTTCTCTTAAACTATGGGCTGCAGCGAAACTCCGAAAAGCCTAAAGTGTGTATATCTTATAAAGCTAAAATTAAAAAAACTGAAATATCATAGTGTTCAAACAGATATATGATTTTTTAGTTTTTGGGAGTCCCTGAAAACACAAACTGTGAATTTATTTTTCTGCTAAACTATTGACAATGGATACTCTTCCTCCTAACTAATACTATTTGTTAACTGTATTATTGTCGAAATAAATGAATTTATTTATTATTATTGCAATTTACAAAAACTCACCTCAGTACAAGAATGTCCGAAACATACGGCCTGTCATCGTTCAGCCTCTCAATGAACGCGTGCAACAGTCCATTTCCCTCCGTATCGAGCCTGGGCAGGCTCCTGGCCTCGTCCGCCACCTGGCTGAAGGCCGCCACACCGAGCACTTCCGAGAGGAAGGCGGGGCTCACCATGTGTCCGATGTACACGATCATACTCTCGCCGTCGTCCAGTAGGTACGCTCCGTTTGAGTTTACCCTGCGGAGATAAAATAATAAATAAATAAAATTAAATTCATTTATTTCGGACAACTTGGTCCATAGTATTTTTTTTAGTATGTACATGCAGCTTACTCACTATGTTAGTTCGCAATTAAAATATAAATTCAAATTAAATTAAATGAAACTGTATTGTATTGATTAATGTAAATTAAATTAAATAAAGTTATATATATATAAAGATAAAGTTAAAGATAAAGTTCATAATTAATTTTTAGAAAAAAACAAAAACCGACTTCAATGTATCTTCGAAGTCCAGATCACATATCGATGAAATTTATATGGGACCACTTCGTAGCTATACTGAACCCGACGCAAAAAGAATTTTTCAAATCGGTTCATAACGGAGATCTGAGGTAACAAACATAAAAAAAAAAATACTATCGAACAGAGAACCTCCTCCTTTTTTTTTTTTGTTAATTGGCTTGCGTTTGACCACTATGTCACCTGATGGTAAGCGACGATGCGGTCGACGATCTAGCACGCTTACCAAGATAGTACCCGTTCACTCGAGACTTGAAGATTCCCAGATTATAGCTATCGGGAAAGACTGACTCTGGCAGAGAGTTCCACTCGTTAGCAGTACGCATAATAAAAGTGGAAGCGAAGCGCTTAGTACGCGCGGGAGGAATGTCTACCATGAAACGGTGGCGTATTGCCGTACGTCTTGTAGTCCGATGATAAAATGAGTCCCATGGTGCAATTCCGACGCACACTCTCCGAAATGTATTCGATAAAAAACTGATAAACTGGCAATTCTGCGTCGATGTTCAAGACTGTGTAATCTTGACTCGAATAGCGCGTCATCACCAATGAGTCTCTTGGCTCGCCTCTCGATTGATGATTGATTCAAGTGCCTCAAGTTGATATTTAGCTGAACCATCCCAAAGGTGAGAGCAGTACTCTATACACGACCGGACTTGCGCTTGGTATAGATTTAGCAGCTGTTCCAGTGCTCCTTTTTTGAAGTCGGTTAAAAATATAATATACAATCAAAAAAGGTCACTTTTTTATGCTTAATAGATCCATGTTTGGCCACTATCTCGCCTGATGTGAAGCGATGATGTGGCCTAAGATGGAGCACATAGATCTAGAGAGAGACGGCAGTTGAGCGGCTGCTCAGACCCGTCTCCCCGATGGTTCACCGAACATTATCCCGAAACACGACTAGGTCGCTTGACGGCATGGCTTTGTTCGGTGGGTGGTATTACAATCACGGCCAGAGCCTACCACTGCAAAGCGCGTAAGCGGCTTTCATCGCGATGTTTTCCTTCATCGTTTTTAGAGCGAGCGTGCAAAATCTGCACTTAACTATAAGTCATTGGTGCAGGGCCGAGTCGGGATTCAAACCCAAGTGCGTCGGACCAAAAGGCGCACGAGTTCCCGCTGAGCCACACTCGCTCTACACACATTACAAAATTACATTTTAATTAAAATTACATTAAATTATTATTATTATTATGTCATTCAATTTAATTCTAGATACACATATTTTATGCTTGGGTCATTTAATTTATATTATTTGAAATAATGTAATATGAAAATTACTCTCTCTACGAGAGAAGGCCCGTGTCTCAGCAGTGACGTGATGGGCTGATTATGATGATGAAAATGTATATGCCAGAAATGGTGAGACGCAGAACTCTTACTAAGATTGATAAACCTTATTATGACTGTGCTTCCTACAAATAAATATCATTTCATTTCAACATAAACCAAAATATACAAAACACTATCTCTTTTGCACGCACACGTCAGCCACGTGATCGAAACAAAACACTGTCCGCTCACCTCTCGGCCGCGAGATGTAATTGCGGCGGGTCCGGCACCATTACCTCGTCGTTCTTACTCCTGATCACATGTTCCCTGAGCGCGTGTATCGGGTAGAGGTGCACACGGCACGCAGCAATAACAACAGCGGCGCACACAATTAGCGAGCCACGTGACCAAAATAAACAAAACACTATCTATGCACTTTGGCACGCGTAAACTATATTACCTCTGTTTTTAGTAAAAGATGGTTTAATAATAAACTTATTTTCTTTCTATTTCTTTCTTTCACGTTTCAGCCACGTGATCGAAACAAAACACTATCTATACACTTTTGCACGCACACGTCGGCCACGTGATCGAAACAAAACACTATCTATACACTTTTGCACGCACACTTTGGCCACGTGATCGAAACAAAACACTATCTATACACTTTTGCACGCACACTTTGGCCACGTGATCGAAACAAAACACTATACACTTTTGCACGCACACGTCGGCCACGTGATCGAAACAAAACACTATCTATACACTTTTGCACGCACACTTTGGCCACGTGATCGAAACAAAACACTATCTATACACTTTTGCACGCACACTTTGGCCACGTGATCGAAACAAAACACTATACACTTTTGCACGCACACGTCGGCCACGTGATCGAAACAAAACACTATCTATACACTTTTGCACGCACACTTTGGCCACGTGATCGAAACAAAACACTATCTATACACTTTTGCACGCACACTTTGGCCACGTGATCGAAACAAAACACTATCTATACACTTTTGCACGCACACGTCGGCCACGTGATCGAAACAAAACACTATCCGCTCACCTCTCGGCCGTGAGATGTAACCGCGGCGGGTCGGGCACCATTTCCTCGTCGTCCTCGCTCCTGATGAGGTGGTCCCTGAGCGCGTGTATCGGATAGAGGTGCGGGTACACCGCCCGCAGCAGTAAGGGCAGCGGCGCGCATTTCAACGCGCACATGTCGGCAACGCGGTCGTCGAGCCGCGTCGACATGCCGGTGCGGAACGCTTTCTGAGAACACAAGTGATAACGAATTTCAGTAAACACAAAACACCTGTAAAAAGTAAAAAACGGCTGAACCGATTTTGATAAAAACGTCTAAGAACCACCGCTAGAATACCTGCTTTCAAATAAAAAAACCGCAACCAAATCGGTTCACCCGTTTAATAGCTACAGTGCCACAGACACACACGTGGTCCACTTATAACAGCCCTCCTTCTTATAGGTACTGCAGCTTTGCCAGTTATTCCGCCGCCAAGCAATAGTGCGCATGCATTACCGTGTTCCAGTTTGAAGGGCATTGTAGCCAGCTAAATTACAAGGCATTATGAGACGATGTCTCGATGTCGATGTCTCGGGTTTATGAGCGCAATGCAGTTCCGCGTAGTACTTTTTATGGTATTAAAGGTTTTGGGTGGCACTGTAAATGTATGTGACAGGCGTATCGCTTACCATCAGGCGAACGACTTGCACGTGTCATCACTCAGTATCATAAAAAAATAACTTTCTTTACAATAATAATTAATTTTTAGAAAAAAACAAAAACCGACTTCAATGTATCTTCGAAGTCCAAGGTCACATATCGATGAAATTTATATGGGACCACTTCGTAGCAATACTGAACCCGACGCAAAAAGAATTTTTCAAATCGGTTCATAAATGACGGAGTTCTGAGGTAACAAACATAAAAAAAAAAATTAAAAAAAAAATACAATCGAACAGAGATCCTCCTCCTTTTTTGAAGTCGGTTAAAAAAGCAGGCTTACCCTCTTGAGCAGCGCCAGTAGATAGAGCGGCAGCAGCCGCAGCGAGAGCGGCGCGTGCAGCGCGGCGGCGGCGGCGCCGGCCGGCAGGTTCTGCGCGAGGCGGTGCGCCGACAGCGCGTCCGCCGCTACGTTCATGACGGCCTCGCGCGCCTCCGACATCGACGCCGACACCGCGCGGTCCACCGCTGAAATACACAAAATACTAGTTAATAATAATAATAATAGTCCTCACACTTATCGGGGGCTGTCTTTGATTGCATCTTCTTAATGTCGCACTTAGAGACAGTCCCCGATAAGTGTTGCCCATTACATATCTGAATTAAATGCTCTAAGAGGCCTCTACGTGTTGGACTCATGTCTTCAAGCGCAAGCCTTCCAAAGGACCGGGAGTTAAACCCATAAACCGTGAGAAAGAGCGACATAATAATAATAAACCCATTTGTTTCCAACAACCTTAAATAACAATTTTACTCACAATATAGAAAGTTTTATATAAATTAAATTAAATGCAGATTATTTAAATTTTAATTTGTGTAATTTGATGCTGGAATCCAGAGGCCCAAAATACTAGTCATTTACATAATATTCTTTGGGAGTTAACGTTCTTTTTATTCGTTATAGGCTTGCGTTTGACCGCTATCCCACCTGTTGGTAAGGCATCGTCCATTAAACACGTGAGGCTCGGAAAAAATCACGAAATATCACAAGAGGGGAAAGTGTAGACATAGCTCTTAGAATAAACAAGCTGAAGTGGCAACGGGCCGCCCACATTTGTCCAAGAACCGATAACCGATGGGGTAAACGGGTTCTAGAGTGGAGACCACGTTTAGGTAAAAGTAGTGTAGGACGCCCTTAGGCTAGATGGAGCGACGACCTGCGTAAAGTAGCTGGCAGCAATTACATGAGGAGAGCCGAAGGTCGGGCTCAGTGGCGTGCATTGGGAGAGGCCTATGTCCAGCAGTGGACTAATACGAGCAGTTTATGATGATGAAGATGATGAAGGTTTAGTGAGATATTATGTTTATTTCTTTTTCGCTGAACGCGCAAAAGAAAAGCGGCGCGTGACCTTTAATATACTTTGTATCAATCAAAGACATGTGATTTTGGGAAGGGTTGTCTACAACCCCACCACGTATCACCAGGGGTTAGAAAGTTGCAATAAAACATCACGTGATTAATGGACAACCCCTAAGTGACGATGCGGTCGAAAAAGTCGCACGCTTGCCTAGAAGAAACCTGTTCACTCTTGTCTTAAAGACACCTACATTATACCTATCCGGAAACAGAGAAGCCGGCAGAGTTCCACTCCTTGGCCGTGTTATGTTTCATACTTTGTGGAATAAAATTTGTCCTGAATCTGTTAGGCAGCCACAGCGATTACGTTGGACTTGGTCCAAAACACTTTAATAACTTATCAGCCTATTTCTTATTAAGTTAAACTTGTTTATAGAATTGGTTGGTCACACAGTAACAGACCATACGTGAAAAAAATATAAAGAATTAAGGCCGGGTCAGAACGGTCACGTCTGCGTGACGTGCACGCGCACCGTTTGTAATATGTATATGAAACTCTAAGAAAGATGCCAAATTGGATGCGTGACGTGCCTAAGCTCGTAAATGGAGTTGTCACAAACAGAGTTTGTGCACGCGCTGAGCGGAACGGCAACGTCGCACACACGGAAGCTGTAATGACGGTGTACTAAATGACGTTTTTTTTTATGAAGCTGAATGACGAGACGAGCTGGTCGTTTGCCTGATGGTAAGGAATACGCCAGCCCATAACAAAAACAGCACCACCCAGAACTTTGTTTTGGAAAATCCTGCGCGGCACTGCACTGTGCTCGTCACCCTGAGACAATTAGCTGTTGAATCTCATAATGCCCAGTAATTTCGCTGGCTACAATGCCCTTCAAACCGGAACACAGTAATGCATGCGCACTACTGCTTAGCGGCTGAATAACTGGCAAAGCGGTGGTACCCACCCAAACGGCCTCTCGCATACGAGAAACCTACCACCAGTAAACGTTTTATTTTAGATGCCAGACCGGGCACTCAAGCTCACGGAACAGTCAGTGCAGCACGTGCGCTGTCTATATTTGATTTGTATTTACAAATAAAATACTTGTAGGTTTTGTATGAAATACTTGGCATAACAGCAACAATGATGCTTCTTCATCAGATGAACTGCTGCTGTCCAAGATCTTTTTGCCAAATGCTCGCAATATGGCTTCTGTCACAACAGTTTGCACCGTACACACGCATAACGCTAACCCGATGCTCTGCGTGACGTGTTGCGTGCGCTGCGTGACGTCTGCAGCATTAAGGTATGGCAGTGCTGGCACGCACACGCATACGTCACGCCACGCATCACGTCACGTCACGCATCCTGTCTGACCCGGCCTTTAATCACCTATCTTTACATAATTTAATGTCTGGATTTTCGGATATTTTGCAGCGATAGTTCACTTACCCATTTTGCTTAGCAACCCAATAATACACTGCTGGTCGGCGGAATGTAACACATCCGTTAACGTCGTGGCTATAGGCAACGCCATTGTGTGCACTCGTATCCGCCTCTCGCCTGAAATTAATTCAAATATTACTCAAAGAACAACGTTATATTTTTAACAACTGTCAGCGTTTGACCACGATCTCACCTGATGGGAAGTGACGATGTGGTCGACATTCCCCGATGTGGTGGAGTTCACCCTTGATTTGAACACACCAAGATTCAATTTATGTGGAAACAGAAAACAACAACGCGTTCCATTTCTTTAAAGTTGTAGCTCTAAAAGTATTTAACTAATGACGTTGATGTCATGTAAAAGAAAAACTAAAAGTGGACTTTTATTTCGATATACCTCATATATCGTTTAACAAGTTCGAGACGCAATCAGTAAGCCCCGCCCACCGAGGCTCTCCAAGAAAATGTGCCTAGATTGGAACCCCATGCATGTTCAGTATCTCTCAGTGATCTGCATTATACCGTACCTTTACTGCTGGTATATAGCAGCGCGGCCTGGAAGCACACTTGCTGCAGTTCCACTAGCGACTCGTCGATAGCGAGCTGCATTATACCGTACCTTTACTGCTGGTATATAGCAGCGCGGCCTGGAAGCACACTTGCTGCAGTTCCACTAGCGACTCGTCGATAGCGAGCTGCATTATACCGTACCTTTACTGCTGGTATATAGCAGCGCGGCCTGGAAGCACACTTGCTGCAGTTCCACTAGCGACTCGTCGATAGCGAGCTGCATTATACCGTACCTTTACTGCTGGTATATAGCAGCGCGGCCTGGAAGCACACTTGCTGCAGTTCCACTAGCGACTCGTCGATAGCGAGCTGCATTATACCGTACCTTTACTGCTGGTATATAGCAGCGCGGCCTGGAAGCACACTTGCTGCAGTTCCACTAGCGACTCGTCGATAGCGAGCTGCATTATACCGTACCTTTACTGCTGGTATATAGCAGCGCGGCCTGGAAGCACACTTGCTGCAGTTCCACTAGCGACTCGTCGATAGCGAGCTGCATTATACCGTACCTTTACTGCTGGTATATAGCAGCGCGGCCTGGAAGCACACTTGCTGCAGTTCCACTAGCGACTCGTCGATAGCGAGCTGCATTATACCGTACCTTTACTGCTGGTATATAGCAGCGCGGCCTGGAAGCACACTTGCTGCAGTTCCACTAGCGACTCGTCGATAGCGAGCTGCATTATACCGTACCTTTACTGCTGGTATATAGCAGCGCGGCCTGGAAGCACACTTGCTGCAGTTCCACTAGCGACTCGTCGATAGCGAGCTGCATTATACCGTACCTTTACTGCTGGTATATAGCAGCGCGGCCTGGAAGCACACTTGCTGCAGTTCCACTAGCGACTCGTCGATAGCGAGCTGCATTATACCGTACCTTTACTGCTGGTATATAGCAGCGCGGCCTGGAAGCACACTTGCTGCAGTTCCACTAGCGACTCGTCGATAGCGAGCTGCATTATACCGTACCTTTACTGCTGGTATATAGCAGCGCGGCCTGGAAGCACACTTGCTGCAGTTCCACTAGCGACTCGTCGATAGCGAGCTGCATTATACCGTACCTTTACTGCTGGTATATAGCAGCGCGGCCTGGAAGCACACTTGCTGCAGTTCCACTAGCGACTCGTCGATAGCGAGCTGCATTATACCGTACCTTTACTGCTGGTATATAGCAGCGCGGCCTGGAAGCACACTTGCTGCAGTTCCACTAGCGACTCGTCGATAGCGAGCTGCATTATACCGTACCTTTACTGCTGGTATATAGCAGCGCGGCCTGGAAGCACACTTGCTGCAGTTCCACTAGCGACTCGTCGATAGCGAGCTGCATTATACCGTACCTTTACTGCTGGTATATAGCAGCGCGGCCTGGAAGCACACTTGCTGCAGTTCCACTAGCGACTCGTCGATAGCGAGCTGCATTATACCGTACCTTTACTGCTGGTATATAGCAGCGCGGCCTGGAAGCACACTTGCTGCAGTTCCACTAGCGACTCGTCGATAGCGAGCTGCATTATACCGTACCTTTACTGCTGGTATATAGCAGCGCGGCCTGGAAGCACACTTGCTGCAGTTCCACTAGCGACTCGTCGATAGCGAGCTGCATTATACCGTACCTTTACTGCTGGTATATAGCAGCGCGGCCTGGAAGCACACTTGCTGCAGTTCCACTAGCGACTCGTCGATAGTGAGCTGCATTATACCGTACCTTTACTGCTGGTATATAGCAGCGCGGCCTGGAAGCACACTTGCTGCAGTTCCACTAGCGACTCGTCGATAGCGAGCTGCATTATACCGTACCTTTACTGCTGGTATATAGCAGCGCGGCCTGGAAGCACACTTGCTGCAGTTCCACTAGCGACTCGTCGATAGTGAGCTGCATTATACCGTACCTTTACTGCTGGTATATAGCAGCGCGGCCTGGAAGCACACTTGCTGCAGTTCCACTAGCGACTCGTCGATAGTGAGCTGCATTATACCGTACCTTTACTGCTGGTATATAGCAGCGCGGCCTGGAAGCACACTTGCTGCAGTTCCACTAGCGACTCGTCGATAGTGAGCTGCATTATACCGTACCTTTACTGCTGGTATATAGCAGCGCGGCCTGGAAGCACACTTGCTGCAGTTCCACTAGCGACTCGTCGATAGTGAGCTGCATTATACCGTACCTTTACTGCTGGTATATAGCAGCGCGGCCTGGAAGCACACTTGCTGCAGTTCCACTAGCGACTCGTCGATAGTGAGCTGCATTATACCGTACCTTTACTGCTGGTATATAGCAGCGCGGCCTGGAAGCACACTTGCTGCAGTTCCACTAGCGACTCGTCGATAGCGAGCTGCATTATACCGTACCTTTACTGCTGGTATATAGCAGCGCGGCCTGGAAGCACACTTGCTGCAGTTCCACTAGCGACTCGTCGATAGCGAGCTGCATTATACCGTACCTTTACTGCTGGTATATAGCAGCGCGGCCTGGAAGCACACTTGCTGCAGTTCCACTAGCGACTCGTCGATAGTGAGCTGCATTATACCGTACCTTTACTGCTGGTATATAGCAGCGCGGCCTGGAAGCACACTTGCTGCAGTTCCACTAGCGACTCGTCGATAGTGAGCTGCATTATACCGTACCTTTACTGCTGGTATATAGCAGCGCGGCCTGGAAGCACACTTGCTGCAGTTCCACTAGCGACTCGTCGATAGTGAGCTGCATTATACCGTACCTTTACTGCTGGTATATAGCAGCGCGGCCTGGAAGCACACTTGCTGCAGTTCCACTAGCGACTCGTCGATAGTGAGCTGCATTATACCGTACCTTTACTGCTGGTATATAGCAGCGCGGCCTGGAAGCACACTTGCTGCAGTTCCACTAGCGACTCGTCGATAGTGAGCTGCATTATACCGTACCTTTACTGCTGGTATATAGCAGCGCGGCCTGGAAGCACACTTGCTGCAGTTCCACTAGCGACTCGTCGATAGCGAGCTGCATTATACCGTACCTTTACTGCTGGTATATAGCAGCGCGGCCTGGAAGCACACTTGCTGCAGTTCCACTAGCGACTCGTCGATAGTGAGCTGCATTATACCGTACCTTTACTGCTGGTATATAGCAGCGCGGCCTGGAAGCACACTTGCTGCAGTTCCACTAGCGACTCGTCGATAGTGAGCTGCATTATACCGTACCTTTACTGCTGGTATATAGCAGCGCGGCCTGGAAGCACACTTGCTGCAGTTCCACTAGCGACTCGTCGATAGTGAGCTGCATTATACCGTACCTTTACTGCTGGTATATAGCAGCGCGGCCTGGAAGCACACTTGCTGCAGTTCCACTAGCGACTCGTCGATAGTGAGCTGCATTATACCGTACCTTTACTGCTGGTATATAGCAGCGCGGCCTGGAAGCACACTTGCTGCAGTTCCACTAGCGACTCGTCGATAGTGAGCTGCATTATACCGTACCTTTACTGCTGGTATATAGCAGCGCGGCCTGGAAGCACACTTGCTGCAGTTCCACTAGCGACTCGTCGATAGTGAGCTGCATTATACCGTACCTTTACTGCTGGTATATAGCAGCGCGGCCTGGAAGCACACTTGCTGCAGTTCCACTAGCGACTCGTCGATAGTGAGCTGCATTATACCGTACCTTTACTGCTGGTATATAGCAGCGCGGCCTGGAAGCACACTTGCTGCAGTTCCACTAGCGACTCGTCGATAGTGAGCTGCATGCCGAAGGCGGCGTCGGGCGACACGTTCGGAAGCGACAGCAGGTCGGTGGAGCGAACGAAGAAGTTCCCGTGGAACGTGTGGATCGATATGCCCCTAGAGTAAACGATTTGTTTTTATTTGACTTTTCAACTAGACATTTGGGCATAAATATAATGTTCATTATAGGTATGAGAAATTGGCGAGCGAAAAAAGAAAATGGGCGAGCATATTTATCGTTATGCCAAATCTATTGCTTTCAGAGATGTGATCATTGTCAACGACACTCTTTCATTTGTACTTTACAGTAAAATGTTAGATTATTTTCTGAAAAGTGTTTTAAAATGTTTTGAATATTTAATGTATAGTATAAGCATACGATCGTAATTACAGAATGTATTGTTTATGGTGTCGAATAGCGTATGACGTACCTAGTACAGCGCACGCGCATGACCGCCTCGAAGCCGATCTTCCTCGTGAGGTACCGCGAGAACATCCGGTGCAGCTGCTCCGCTTGCCAGCCGCGGGACGCTTTAAACAGCGGCATGTGATGCACTGAACCGCCGCTGAACTTACTCATGCCGCCTGGGAAAATAATAATAATAAAACAATAATAATATCATTTATGTATCTCGCAAATATAGGTAGGTATAACGTATTTAAATTAACAACCCTTAAAAAAATTGGGCTAACCTGTCTTTGTGAGAGACTGGTTAGGCCCAAATTTTTTAATACACCCATCGATCATAATCATTTGCTCCTTACTAGAACTCCCTGTATATTCACATTAGATACTGATGATGTCGAAGAACAACAAAACCTCAAGACATGTCCATCTCTTTTTATATTATTTTATTACACACCCATTACTTTCACGCGGTCTTTCTCCCTCTCTATTTCCCGTTCCTTTTCTCGCACCAATTAATTTTCGAAGGTAGTAAAAGATTTCAATAAGGATCGTATTTAACCGTACCTCAATTTATTCCCGTTTTGCCGCCAAATATACTGATTGTGCACCAAAATATATTCATAAAATATGTCACAACGAGCACCTATTTTATGAATATTACCTACATGTTTGCGGCGTTGGGGTGGCCCAAGGGCCACCCCCGCCGCACCCTAACCTACCGAGGGCTGCCCCTTATACCGTTGAAGTGGCCCAAAGGCCAAGGGCTGCCCCTTATACGTTTGAGTGCTAAAAACAGACCAAATTTGGTGCACAATCAGTATTTTTGGTGAACGGTTAAAATTATCCTTTAAATAATACTCACTAAGCGTCGCCAAGTCCGAGTATTGCGAGTTGAGTAGAAACAGATCGACCGCGACTTGAGCGCCGCTGCAGTCTAGAGCGATGCGCTTGTAGAAGTCGGTCGCGGGGTTGAGATGCGCCACGTCTTTAGACGACCGAGCGTTGGGGTCCTCTCTGTAACAAGTGATACATTTTTCATTATAAATATAAACTGCTACACTCACGTTATGATTGTGTCGGAATAACTCCGACCAGGTTTCGGACAATTAGCGGATACAACGAGTGCATTGTGCCAGCAACTTATTGGTCAAGACGGTGATAACTCGACGGATGAAGACCACTGAACATGGCTGCGCAAACAAACCCCCTAAACAAACCCTAAACAAACCCCCGCGGCACCCGCGCCCCTGGCGCCTGCTCCGGTTGTAGCGCGGCGCTCGCGGCGACAGGAACGAGCGGAGGCGCGCAGTCTGCGCCGCGAATCCAAAGCGTAAACTCCCGGAAGAAGGAAATCCTAATAGGGATATATGCATGTGTTGTCGAAAAATCTGGAAATTACATTTTACGATAGATTACTCCTGTAAACATTTAATTGTCTTTAATTTAATGTTTGCAATAAAGCGTTTATCTATCTATCTATCATTTAGTAGTAATATAATTATTATTATTAATTGCGTAGTTTTTTTGTATTTCAATGTTTCTTTTTCTTATTTTTGGAGAAACGGAACGTAATCGCTTCTTTCTTTCTTTTTTCTATCTTGCAATACGCTCGTCACCCTGAGACAATTAGCTGTTTAGTCTCATAATGCCCAGTAATTTTGCTGACTAGAATGCCCTTCAAACCGGAACACAGTAATGCTTGGCGGCAGAATACCCGTCCCTCTGATAGTTCACCGAACAATACCACAAACATCCATCAGACGGTTCGTTCGCTTGATGGCCATCAATTTTCATAGAAAAAGGAGTGATAATTTGACGTTCATAAGTGCGTCTGTGATGCCAAAATGATTAAAGAGATTTTGATTGATTGATTTGAGTTTTTTTTTACCTCGCTTGTAAAGCGCCTGGTCCAGTGTTGGGTAAGCAAGTTTGGAATACTGTGATTCTTCCCCCTGTCGGTGCCTGAAAAGAAAACTATGGTTTAGTGACATTTTCATGAACTTATCTAGTTACTCGTTAGGTTTCGTAAAGATATTACGCGGCTCGTAAGGTTTTATAAACATATCAAGAAGTTTCAGATAGATACACAGAGTTAGCCAAATTTTGGGACCTTCAAGGTTCACCTTTTTTTAGACCGTCAGCAGCTCCGACATCAGCTGCTGTCTCTCCGCCAGCAGCAGCTCCGACATCAACTCCCGTCTCTCCGCCAGGTTCACGAGCAGTCGGGAGGCAGGTAGTGACTCACCATCAGTTTGTAGGCGGCTTGCAGCGCGGCGCCGAGCGCGGAGGCGGGCACGCCGGGCGAGGAGTACCGCTGCGGCAGCACTGTCAGCAGCTCCGACATCAGCTCCCGTCTCTCCGCCAGGTTCACGAGCAGCGACTCGGGAGATGGCAGGAAAATATCTAGAAAAAATTATGAAAAACACGTTTATTTTAGGTCGTGGTTGGCTATAATATTATTGTCAGTAGTTACGAAAATTCTAAAATCAGTTTCTAGGGCTCCGATTGGACCTTGCCGATTCTCATCTGTTTGTCTGCCTGCCTGTCTTTTTGTTTGTCTATCTGTTGCTCTGTCTGTTTGTCTATCTGCCAGTCTGTTTGTCTGTCTGGTTATCTGTTTATGTGTCCGTCACAAGTACCACTCACCGTCGATATCGAGCACAGTCATCTCCTTGGGTCGCGTGAGACCCTCGCCCATGAGGTAGTAATGCACGTGCGCGTCGAAACATACAAAGCCGACTTGTGTGCGCGCATCTCCCGGTAGCTGGTCCAGGCTCTCCTTCAGTGTGTCGCATACCACCTGGAATGAGAAGGTTGTAGGTGCTTTAACTCTTAAATAAATAAAATAAAAAAGCCTTTATTTTTCCAAATCCCTATTTACATAGATGTTGTTAGTAGGTAATGTTAGTTGATTTACTTACTGACTAGTTGTTAGTATGGTTAGTTATATTATTTTCATTTGGGATATGGACCCCTCTTTGGGTGAAGGCCTCCTAGGTTCATCTAGTCTTTCCCTGTTTAACTCTTATCGTACGGTAATACGAACTCTTTTGCCGGATTCGGTATGAAAATCGGGTTTTGTGTTTACACCCCGAAACATACGGATCATCATCATCATCATCAACAGCCCGTATTAGTCCACTGCTGGACATAGGCCTCTCCCAATGCACGCCACTGAGCCCGACCTTCGGCTCTCCTCATGTAATTGCTGCCAGCTACTTTACGCAGGTCGTCGCTCCATCTAGCCTAAGGGCGTCCTACACTACGTTTACCTAAACGTGGTCTCCACTCTAGAACCCGTTTACCCCATCGGTTATCGGTTCTTCGACAAATGTGGGCGGCCCATTGCCACTTCAGCTTACTTATTCTTTGAGCTATGTCGGTCACTCTGGTTCTTTGCCGAATCACTTCGTTTCGAATCCGATCCTTTAAAGAAACTCCGAGCATAGCTCGTTCCATAGCTCGCTGAGCGACTTTGAGCTTGTGGACCAGCCTCACCGTTAGTGTCCATGTACGGATACGGATCGTTGATCGGTTGACACACGTTTATAATAACGTCTGAACTGAATAGGACTTTAAAAATGAGGATAAATGACTGAAAATTCAAAAGATTGGGCAAGGTATAATAATCTGCATGAAGGATTCTATCGAGCGTAACATTACTGGTGGCCCTTTGCCACGTGAATAAAACATCGTGCTTAGGCTGATGATATTATACGAAACTGAGCTTTTTTTTTTAAGTCCGCCCGTAAGGGCAGGCTAAAGTCTCTAAGACCATACCGCCATGTCTTACGTAGTTTTTATTTGATAGTTTAATATTCCATTTATTATACTTTTGTTGAGAATGAGGGTCAACAGCAACAAGCCGGACCCTCTCCTAGTGCTTCAATAAAGTGGTGGAACTTTATTCAAGCTTTCCATGGACTTTTTGGGAGAACATAAAAAGCAATGTTTTCTCTATTTTGCCTACACTCGTGCACGTTTACGACCACATAATGGTTAATATTCCACCAATATTACACATGATCACTCGAAATAACACTTGTTTGGAAAATTAAACAAAATCGAACTGTATCACTTTTCACTTCCCGCCAAAAAGTCTAGTCTATAAAGTTATTGTAGAGAGCACTCTCTGAATGACTGAAATAATTCTATGGCTATTGGCTTACCTGTAAGTATCCCGAGTCCCTCGCTAACGCCGACACGTCCAATAAAAACAGATACACTGCTGGCTGCGGCGGACGCAGCATATATTCCCCGGGTGCTATGAACTCAATGGTCGCCGATTTGATTTCCGGACGTCGCGACGGGTCGCCGTATGACTTGCTCACTGGGTCGTATTGAAACTCTTCTGGCACTGGAATCGAAAAAGACAATTCTAACATTTCGAGTTTCGAATTACTGGGCATATGAAACTTAATATATCTCGAATATCTTAATATCTCGGGGTGATAAGCGCAATACAGTGCTTTATATGGTATTAAAAAATCTGGGTGGCACTGCAATTGTTATGGGAAGGCGTGACGCTTACCATCAGACGAACGATATGCTCGTCTCAACCATATTTGAGTCTATAGATAACAAACAAAAAAATATACAAAAATCTATAAGCCGTGGATTCGTGTTTAGTACCCTTCAAATAGTCGATCCCAGTTGGGTTTTCAAAAATATATTCAATGTATAAGTATAGATAATTTTATGGATAAGTAAGTACAGTCAATTTTTCACTGTTCCTGTAGCAAAACGGGTATCAGCTGAAAATCAGCGCCGAGTAGTATATAACTCTCGGCATTTTATGCTGAGCTGAGCCCATTCGGCAAATATATTTATTATTTAAGTATTATTTTTTTATTTTTTGTTTGTCGTTTTTTGTGTGGCGAGTACATGGTTTTTCTTTTTTTCTTTCTTTTTGTACAGAATTGGCTCAGTTCCATTTTAATAATAGTATATATAGATAGATAATGAATTTGTTAGACTTTGAGTATTTTTATTACCAGTGACTTGCATGATACTGGCTGTTGAGGCTATGACCATCACACACTAATACAAAAATACTCATGGCTGATGGGAACATTTACGTAAAAATACTATATAATAAATACGCCCAACGATCACATACATAGATCTGTATCTAGGCATACAAGAACTATGAGGGCCCTCAACACTCAGACACGAAACAAATGCTTGCGTTTTTTTTTTAATATATATTTATATATTTTATTTTTTCGTTATAAATATATAGAATGATAAAAACTAAACTAACCTACACAAAATTAAAAAATGAAATTAAATATAAAACACAGAATTTAGGTCACCGTCCGCGGGCAGGGTGCCCAAAAAGCTGGCAACGTTACCTCGTTGAATGGCCAGACTAATTCGTTGGCGAGGTAAGCGCCAGCTCTTTTTTTTTCTCTTTATTTTTTGTATATATATTTCAACATGTTCAATGCTTATATTAGAAAGCATTATTATTATTATCCATTGTTACAAAGTCAGAATACACATCTACGGCATTCCTTTACGTGACGTACACGACACAAAAATGCGTAAACTCTACTGATTATAACGCTATTAAAGTAGAAACGTGGCATGATAAAGACAAATACATTACTCACACTGGGTTTGCATTATCAGTTTATTTATAACCAGCAAAGCTTCTTGAGGAATATAGTCTATATTTATTACTATTATAAAACTATAACTGAGCCAATTCTGTACACTGAAGATAATATGTCTGTTGTTTTTGTATGTCACTAAATTTTACTTTATTTTTATTTCATTTTGTTCCTTTTATATTTCCCCTGTTATTTTTAAGTACCTTCCTATTGACATTTTGTAAGAGCTGTTTGTGCGAACACGTTAGGCCTGCCCCGAGCACCGCGTCGGGTACGGTCCGTTTTTGCGCGGCACACTCCACACGTAGTATATTATAAGTGGCATGTTGTGTTTTCCTGTTATTGGACTTTCACTATAGTTTTGATGTCTTTGTTTATGATGTATATGATTGTTTTTGTGTTAAGTCTGTTGGAAAACCTAATAAATAAATAAATATATTTTTGAAAAATCAACTTGGGCGGATTTGTTAGAGGGTACTGAACAAGAATTCACGGTATTTAGAATTTTTCGGAGAGGGAATCCTAGTAAGTGGTCAGGATCTATTTATGTGATCGTTGGGCGTTAATTATTTATTTACTTACAGTCATTGACCCTGTAACAGAGGTTGCATTTCCACCGCTTCGCATCCACGAAGTACACGAACGGGTTGATGTACGTCCGGCACGCGCGGCACCGCACTATCGTGTTGCACTGTATCACTGGCAGGTGCTGGAAACAACGGACAAACACAACCTTGTAACATCTAGATACGGAAACAAGTTTACATAAATACGTCTTATAAAAGGTTCCACGCATTTGCGTAACATTTACAGAATTTGATCTCAGAGGAAGAATGAAGAAGATTGAAGCCCATTAATTAGTATTTTGAAATCGTTTAGATGAGTTCAAAGTTTTTGTATCGAGAGCGCTAATTACTGAGTATGAATTGAATAATTACGGCCAAGGAGTGGAACTCTCTGCCAGCATCTGTGTTTCCGGATAGCCATAATCTGGGCCCCAATTCGCTATATATAACAACTTGGCGATTCCTGGCTTTTTTTTTACACTTTATAGATCTATGTTTGGCCACTATCTCGCCTGATGTGAAGCGATGATGTGGCCTAAGATGGAGCACATAGATCTAGAGAGAGACGGCAGTTGAGCGGCTGCTCAGACTCGTCTCCCCGATGGTTCACCGAACATCATCCCGAAACACGACTAGGTCGCTTGACGGCATGGCTTTGAGAATGGCTTCGAAATCAAGTCGATACCTTCATTAATAAACGACATCTCTATGACGCATTCATATATTACGCGTCATAGAGAATACAAATTTCGCAGATGTCGTTTATTAATGAAGGAATCGACGTTTCCTCGAAGCAAGGAATCGCCAAGTTGTCATAGTGAATTAGGGCCCTGGGTGTCTTTAAGACAAGAGTGAACAGGTTTCTTCTAGGCGAGCGTGCTACATCTTCGACCGCATCGTCACTTAACAACAGGTGAGATAGCGGTCAAACGCAAGCCTATAAATAAAAATAAAAAAAAGAGTTCAGTAATTGTAGTCTAAAATTTTAAAATAATTTAAAATTACTCTATACTATAATTATTCGAAACTTAGTCTTGAGCATTCATTACATATTTGGCTTTATTCCACATTTTTTTTTATTATTGGAATAAAATAATATTTATATGTTTCCGTTGTTTTCTTTAGTACGTCATAATTTTCTTTGTTCTTCATCTGAGATGAATGTAGAAAATAGAGCTACCTCTTCGTAACATCCTAAATCATATGGCATTACCTGCAAAAAATATAAGGTCCCCATTTATTCACCGTTTGGTCTGACTGACACTGCTTCATTATTTATTTCGCTGCTTTACTTGATACAAATTTTACTGTATTTTGGGATACATAACGTCGAAATTGCAATGGCAGTTTGTGGGCAAGAATGCAGAATTGACAAACGTAATTTCCAATCATAGATAGCGATTTAATTCAATTCTTTTAACAATAATATAATAGAAATGAACGCTTAACATCTGTTTACACAAACACGGTGGCTAGAAGTGAATAACCTCGTCCTAAATGTGACCTCTGTAAATGAAGGATTGAATATCTTTGGTCCGAAGTCTAGCGAGTGAATAAATATAGACCTTACGATGAAAACATGGATTTATCGATGAGTATCGATATTCGGTTGAAGTTTAGAAATTTTAGGATATTAATAGGTAGGTTTTATTTATGGAATGGAAGTTGCACCGCGCTAGGTTCTAATAAAATACTTTACACGCATGTGTTACTATTTTAATAGCCTCTGCGGTGTAGTGGTTGGGCGAGTAAGCTCATATCTCAAACATCTCCAAGGTTGCGGGTTCAATTCCCGGGAACAAATATTTGTATACAGGGGCAAAAGTGCAACTATTTGTTTTATGTCTGAGTAGCGGGACCTTGATTCTTGTAATTATTTCCTGGTACCCTAGATACAGGGAATCCTAGGTCGGGGCCAGGATCTATGTATATACATGTTCGTTGGGCGTATTTATTACGAAATACATTCAACATAAATAGGTGATATTTACAAAGCAAAATGATGAAATGCGGGTGCAATTGTTCTGCCGAATGACATTGAATTTTTTACTTGTTACTTTGTTGCTTGTTTTAAATTGGTCAGACAGATACTCGTGTCATTCTTATTGTGAACATTTACCCACGATCCAGACAACGAAAAAACATACCGTCGAATTGTAAACCTCCTCCTTTTTGAAGTCGGTTAAAAATAAGTAAACATCTTTTAAATGTGCAGGATTTTTTTTAGTTTTTTTTATATTGTTTTTTTACGCTTAATAGATCCATGTTTGGCCACTATCTCGCCTGATGTGAAGCGATGATGTGGCCTAAGATGGCACATAGATCTAGAGAGAGACGGCAGTTGAGCGTAATGTAATATATCGCTACGATTCCCTGTATCTAGGGAACCAGGAAATACGACGACCATGGTCCCAGACACGAAACAAATACTTGCACTTGTTTTCTGTGCTCAAACATTTGTCACGGGAATCGAACCCGCAAACTCGGTGCTGTATGAGATATGAGCAAACCTGCCCATCCACTATACCACAGAGGCACCATGATTGAGACAATATGATTGAACGGTAACAGTGATATCCAGGTACTTCTGGTTTGAAACAAAGGCTTCATAAATAGGTTTTTTTTAAGATTTTTGTATTTTTATTGTTTTTTGGCTTGCGCTTGACCACTATCTCACCTGATGGTAAGCAACGATCTGGGCCCTAATTCACTATGACAACTTGGTGATTCCTTGCTTCGAGGTCACGTCGATTCCTTCATTAATAAACGACATCTCTATGACGCATTCATATATCCATATATATGATTCTATATGACGCGTCATAGAGAATACAAATTTCGCAGATGTCGTTTATTAATGAAGGGTCTGAGCAGCCGCTCAACTGCCGTCTCTCTCTAGATCTATGTGCTCCATCTTAGGCCACATAATCGCTTCACATCAGGCGAGATAGTGGCCAAACATAGATTTATTAAGGGTACAAAAAAGAATCGACGTGACCTCGAAGCAAGGAATCGCCATGTTGTCATAGTGAATTCGGGCCCTGGTCGTCAATATAACACGCTTGCTAAGATAGTACCTGATCACTCGTGACTTGAATACTCATAGATTATGACTATCGGGAAAGACTGACTCCAGCAGGGAGTTCCACTATTTTTTTATTGAACTGGAGATGAGACGAGCATGTCGTTCGCCTGATGGTAAGCGGTGATTTGTTAGCGGTGCGTATAATGAAAGTGGAAACGAAGCGCATAATATAGTATTTTTTATTGTTATCTTTATTATTGCCATCGATGCCTTGCTATAGTAGGTGCCTACATAGAAAATCAAAAAGCGGTTTGCATTGAATTCGAAACCTTTTGGTTAATCTATCTAAAGCTGTATAACTGCTTTAGATACAGACAAGGAAGATATCTCTTCAACTATACTATAGAATTAGATGGTGTTCAGCAAAGGTGTGGGTACAACATACCGTGTGGCAGTCACTTCCGATCTTAATTTTACTTACGTTTAAGTCCTTGAACGGGTGTATTAATATACCTAGAGGTAGTCTAGACTTCTGCAGTAGACTGTTTGTCTCTGGTATTTTGTTAACGGTGCATCTGAAGATTCTGTGAACAACAAAATAAAATCATAAAAATATCTGCAACATATAATATAGGTAGGTACAGTTAAAGTTTTAGCTTGTGGATGGATTTCAAGGAACTAAAGTTGCAATGCACTATGCACATTGACCTCTCATGCGCAAGTAGGCTGGTAGAAAAGTTCATTGAACTTTGCAGTCAGTTCATTTGTTTTGTTTTGATCGTGTTGTACCTACGCTGTAGCTGACTAAAGACCACAGCATACCTAACGTGGTTTTTCTCGTGCCGAACGATACGATGGGATATTTTTTATGAATTTCCTAATAATTTTTTATATCAAATAAATGAAACTGAATTTAAAAACCCCCCGACACCTATAAAAAGTAAAAAACCGATTTTGATAATGCAAGTCTAAGAACCACCGCTAAAAAACCTGCTTTCAAATAAAAGAAAACTGCATTCTAATCGGTTCACCCGTTTAAGAGCTACGCCTACGGTGCCACTGACTGGCACACAGTGTTCAAACTTATAACACCTCTCCTTTTTGCGTCGTGGGTTAGAAATACACGTACGAGAACACGGCCGGGACGAGACGTAGCGTTATGAACGGTGCACGCCACTACGCGACGTCCCATCCCAGTCGAGAAATTATCCCGTTACGTATGCTACGGCCTTAAACTAACCATGAAGGCGATTTGTATCCGTACTATCCCGTACTTCAACCAAGATTTGATTATAAACACAGAATACTAAGGGACAGAAGCATCACTCCGCAAAGAAATTTAAACAAATAGCGACTCTTGCTATGACGCAATAAAATTCAATTCAGCTCGCGTAGCGCTGCATACCTACCAGTCATATTAACCTACAGAGCGCCTCTCTTTCTATCGCATAACTCTTATCTCTTCTGACGCGGCACGTGTAGCGACGCGCGACCCGTCGACGGTGTCCGGCTATGTACTTGTAGCTTCATACCTACAGTGCGGAGTGCGCTAGGCCTGTTGTAACTAAGATTTCCAGAAAAAATAAGCACATTATCTTAACTTCAAAGGAAATTTGCTTAGGTTGTGGTAAATATTTCAAGGGCGACGGAGTTACGGAAAGATAGCGATGGCATTAGTGGGTAAATATTATGAGATGTTTATCTTATTTGACACAACGTCATAATTGTATGATAATAACTTCACAACTAGTGGTATTTTTAGCTTCAACAGTGCGGATGGGCTGGCTACTTGATTAATCGTGCTCAGGCAAAATTAACGACAATCTGGTTCTGAAAAGGCCGTATAAGATAATAATTATAATAAATTCATTTATTTTCTCTCACAATAGGTGTTACAATATTGAGAATCTATGGCTAATTTACGTACCTATTCTTGTGGGAGACTGGTGCCTGTGGTAGGTTCAAAAGGACCTGTATTACAGGTCACCAGTGCCCTCCCGTTGTTCGGTAAAGTGGGTTATACAATACATAGTTCGTTGGGTCATGAGAATCACGAAAATATATAAAAAAGCTATATATATGTATATATATAAAATAAAACAATTATGTGGGGTTTGCTTGAGTGTGCGAGTATAAATGTCACAGATGACACAGGACATGGATTTTGATGCAGTTTTCTGGACGTTCAGGACGGCAGTTCAGGTATTCTTTTTTATGTAACTGAATGACGAGACGAGCTGGACGTTTGCCTAATGGTAAGCAATACGCCAGCCCACAACAATAACAGCACCACCCAGAACTTTTTTTGCAAAATCCTGCGCGACACTGCACTGCGCTCGTCACCCTGAGACAATTAGCTGTTGAGTCTCATAATGCCTAGTAATTTCGCTGGCTACAATGCCCTTTAAAGCGGAACACAGTAATGCTCGCGCACTACTGCTTGGCGGCTGAATAACTGGCAAAGCGGTGGTACCCAGACGGCCTCTCGCATACGAAAAAACTACCAGTAGTATTCTTATTTAATGTAGGTAAATCGCCATGCGAATCCGGGGCAGTTCGCTAGTCACCGTATAAAGTGAGATCAGATAAGACCTCGAGGAAGCTTCTTGCAAATATTTCGTCAGTACGTAAATCCATGTTAATGGTTAATTGATTTAGAGGCAATAAAATCACAGTATGCAATGTAGAACAGTGCCTTATTGAGAACGGCGCCCGGATTATGCAGCCTCCATGCATTGCATTCATAACTTGCAAATGAAGAGTGCTACATAGATAATTACCGTTTTATATGGGTGATAAAATTCAGTTCAGCTAGTTATTGTACGATGTGCGGTTACATAACTGCATAACGTTGGTACCTTTCTCCATTACAACATGCTGAACTTGGCAAAGAGAAACTGTTCATGTAATAGTTGGGTTGTGAATGAAAGGACGGCTATCGGAGCCCGAAGCGCGTGTTTGATTCTGAAGAGGAAATACCCACTTTGTACCTATTTGTATACCTGAAAAGTTTGTTACAGACATTTGTACGTTTGTTATAGGTCAAGGTTATGTTGGTTTCATAATCACAGTTTACGGAAACCGGGTTACGAAAGAATTGATTATAGGTGTGAGTGGCTTAAATAAAATAAATAATTCAGTTGGTAGCTTACGTACATATTTCTTCATTTTAATGATAAGTTTGAGCTGAGGTATACACGTGCCTGGTTCCATCGAGGGGTCTACCACTGATCTAGAATATTTTCGACGTAAAGCTCACTGAACGCTTCAGAAACACATACTGCGCTCCTGGACTCAAATAGCAGCAGCATGATTCACAAAGCGGCAAAACTCAAAGGGACTGGGACATGGCAGACCAAGAGGGAGATGGCGGGATGGTCTACAACAGAACTAGATAGAGACAAATGAAAAGGGGGTAGGGAGTAGTGTTGCCAAATATCCCGATTTTTCACTAACCTCTTTAGTCTGTACTTTATTCGATAATTTTGATAAAAGAAGAGACAAACTTAATGAATATGATTGGTCCAAATGGTTACGTTTGAATTTTGTTATATTTTAGAGAGTTTTATTTGTTCTACCAGTTAAAAAAAACTGACTATCCGATAAAAATATATACGCTGATTCACAAAAACCAGTTTTCTTTTGTAGCCATTGTAGTTCTCGAGTGGCGTCCACGGACCGGAAGGCGGAGCGTAGGACGGCCCTCCACAAGGTGGACCGACGACCTGGAAAGAGTCGCGGAGAGCCATTACAGCGAGCAACCGCTCGTTGTGGCGATCTATGGGGGAGGCCTATGTTCAGCAGACTTTCAGCTGATGATGATTGTAGTTATCCCGATTTGAAAACCAAAATCCCGATAATTTTACCTTCCGTTCAGAAATTTGACACACTGGACCTGGCAACACTAGTCTTTTCCCTGCAGTGAGACAGCAAGCTCATAATGGACCAAGCGAAGTGAGGTATTTTGGTATAAGTATGTTATAATTATGTTTGATTGAAGATATTTAACTTGGCATGAAGGCAAAAACAACAATAGTATTTGCCAGTTCGAAGATGGGCTGAATCGGTTCGGGAGCAGTTGAGATTTAGAGGACACAAGATCCAAAATGAGGAAATAGCGAGGTCCCAAATCGAACAAACCACTAGTAATAACAATAATAAATATAACACATGGAGATGACAGACAGAGCGGGCAAGTGTAAGCTATCAGAAGTTGAGATAAGTCACGTCTATCGTCAAATTATTCTTTATCTTTGATATGGAACATAGTTATAGTAATTTCAAAGGTGCAGGTTTTGCCTAGATTTTTGAACTATCGCCAGATCATTAGCCTGCGACATTAAAATAATCTAGAAATGTAGATTATAAATATTCCTTCCATCTTTCATTAACTTTTTGGCATGGTTGTGTACTTAGTTATATTAATAATAGAAGAAGTAATGAAACGGGACACGGAAATAGAAGAAATAATTTGTCAACCAGCTGCGCGCCGCGGTTTCCCAAGTTAAAAAGTAGCCTATGTCCTTTTACCTAAAGAACCTATATACAAATTTTCATTAAACCCGTTCAGTAGTTTTTTCGTGATTGAGTAACAAACATCTATCCATCCATCCTCAGAAACATATTATAAATGATATATAATATAATATGTTAACTGTGTACTTTTAAAGTGTAATAAAATTTTACCTTTTTTTTGGTAATAATTCATTTATTATTATTTATTTTAACCCGTTTGATCTTACTGCTGGGCAAAGGTCTCCCCCATCTCCCTCCATAGATCCCTCTCCATTGCGATCTCAGGCCAGTCACTCCGGAAAGCGTCCCAATCGTCCCGCCAACGCTTTCTGGGCCTATTATCTAATATATAAAATTCTCGTGTCACAGTTTTCGTTGCCATACTCCTCCGAAACGGCTTGACCGATTTTGATGAAATTTTTTGTGCTTATCCGGTATCTATGAGAATCGGCCAACATCTATTTTTTTTTATAATTTTTTTTAATTTATATGGCAAAACAACGTTTGCCGGGTCAGCTAGTTATTATATAATATTAAGTAGGAATAGCATGGTGGGTGACATTGTGCAAGGCACGATTAATCTAAACCTATTTATTTATTTCAGTTCAGATGCTTGCCTATGAAAGAAAACAATGAATGTGGGTACCCGTAAATAATCGTATAGAATCTAGTGCTCGCACTTTTTAGGCGCTTACTCTCGTGACCTAGAAAGAATGTAGCCAAGCGGAAAACGCTCATTCAATGTTTGGACTTTACACAACAACTTTCAGTATCGTGAGACAACACCACAGGCACTGAAGGCTAAGATATTTTAGTGAGCACCTTGGTAACATGTTTCTTATTTTTCTTCCTAATTACTGTTTTTTTATAGGTAAAGTGAATCAAGGCTTATTTGTCGTGTATTTTATAGGTATGAGCTGTTGTAATAGCTCGATAATACAGACAATAGAAAACCCTAGGATTTCTGTATTCTGTATTTACTCACGATACTCTCAGGATACCCTAGGTCAGGGGTCGGCAACCTTCGGCTCGCGAGCCACATGCGGCTCTTTGGATGTGAAGCTGCGGCTCTTTAGTTCCATACGCAAATATTATTTATTTTATAAAAAAAATACAATTAAAAATCGTTCTAAAACGATTAACGAGGATTAGAATTAATAGATTGGTTTTTTAAATAAACTTTATTTATGCAAGTACTATTTATTGTTGACAAAAAAACTTTTAGTGGCCCTTTAAAACTGAAATTTTGTAAATTGTAATTTTTTACTATTCCGACTCAAAAGGTTGCCGGCCCCTGCCCTAGGTGATACAGAAATCCTAGGGTTTTCTATAGTGAATCATAAGATTTCTGTATCACCAACAGCCAACAATGGCACCAACCAAATTGAATTTTAAGGTCCTGATCAGTAGGCACAGCAATGAGTTTGTCTCTAAATATTATAAATTATAAATCCCAGTCATTACAGACTCATCTCATATGCCCAGTATTTTGATTTGCAAAAAAATGTGTGCACTGATTTTTGGGAGCAAAATATCTGTTCCAACCTTGACAAACTATGGTACTATTTCTTATTTTATTTTTCTTCGGTAGGCTTAGCCGCATGCGGAAGTGTGAATCAGATTGCTAATTTTAAGGGGTGTCTTCCAGAAACTTCATATTCCGTGCTAATTATTTCTTAGGTGTGAGATATTATGGTGCCTTGTTAGCCTTTTCTTTGATGTGTTACTTGTCTCAATTGTGACTATGGTACTTTTGATGAGATTCAATCAATGGAGTTCTCTCAATATAACTTGTGTGTGGCAGTGGCATAATTTCTCATAGTTATCGAGGACACAAGAACTATCACTAAGCATAACTAGCATAATGGCAATGGACTGGCCAAAAGTATAAAGAGAGAATGGGCCATATCCACCACGTGGGCACAGTGCTGGTTGGTGGATGTCACATGTCCTTGACTTTTTGTGAAAAATTCTTGGACATGCCGGTTTCCTCATGATGTTTTCTTCCATCACCTTCTTTAGAGCGAATATTAAATCCGCACACAACTTAAGAAAGTCAGGTTCAAAAGTTCATACTGTGTATTAAGAATGAGTGCACATTAAGAAGGGTCAAAGTCTAGAAACATTGGCCCCATTGCCTACTTATAACTGGTTCAAGGATTAATTACATTAATGACATACCAAAAATTTTATGTTTGTTTGTAATGACTAGTCAAATAATTTCAATGTTACTCACTCAGGACTGCAGTTAGAGGCATCAGCAAAATGATGACTCAACTTTATTTCCGGGGGATCCTCAGGGTATTCCGGTAAGATGTGCCTGACTTGCATCAGATCCACCATATGATGACCCCAGAGCTGGTCGAATCCTTGCTTGGTCACACTCAACTGACCCATTTGCTGTGTCATTGCCTGAGTATTGTACTGCTGTGGCATCTGCTGCTGAGGGTATGGTTTGGCCATGTTGGGTGGCATTGGCATTCCAGGTGGCTGATTATTGAAATTGCTTGGAGGCATTTGTGGGTATCTGTTCTGCATATTGCTCTTCATAGCACCTGGCGGCCCCATTTGATGTCCAGTGGGAGGTTGTGAAGGCATAGGAGGGAACTGTGCAGGAAGACTTTGTGGGCCACTTGGTGGCCCCATTGACGGGCCTGGAGAACTCATTGGCGGGAAAGCAGACGGACCATTCCGAGGCGGACCAGAGTAGGGCTGGCTTGGCCCGCTCATTTGTGGTCCAGGTGGTCCACCCATTGATCCAGGTGCTCCACCTATTGGTCGAAGTGGTCCACCCATAGTGCTTGGAGGCCCACTCATTGATCCTTGAGGTCCACTCATTGGTCCAAGATGCATTCCAGGTCCTGGGGCTCTTAGTGGGCCTAGTGGTGGCCCAGAAACTGGAGGCTGTATTTGGCCCGGCACAGATGGACCATTGATTCCCATAGGCCGAGTAGGCCCCAAAGCTGGACCACCAATTGACCCTGTTGGTGGACTACTGATTGGAGGGCCGTTTATAGGAGGCCCTTGTACTAAGGGACTGTTCCTCTGTGGCCCAGCCGATGGTGCAGAGAATGGTACATTAGGTTGACTTGACATTGGAACTGGGCCTGGAAGCTTAGCCACAGGTGGTGGGCCAAATGCTTGAGTCATAGGTGGTGGATTATATGCTGAAACTGGAATTGGTGGTTTACTAGCCATTGGTGGAACACTATATCCACTAGTAGATGGAGAAAATTGGCTTGTGGTCATGGCTGGTCGAACAGGTGAAGTTATGGGTGGTCCGTTCAACAGAGGTTGACTAAACTGACTAGAAGGGACCAACGGCGGTGCATTATCATTGATCTGATGTTGGGGTGGGTAATTTGTAGCATAGGGGGTTGGAGAAGGGTTGGAATTGGGCACTGTTCGAGGACTTGCAGAGGATGCTGGAATATTTGCTGGCTGAGGGTTTTTATGTGCAGCCACTGATGTTGGAGGCCTCATTGGTGATGATTGCAAGCCTTGGTGTGATGGTGGTAATATCCCAGGCTGATTAAATGCAGGTGAACTGTTGCCACTTTGATTGTAGTTGTTGACATTTTGTAAAGCATTGTTTTGGGGCACAGACGTCGGCGCGTGTACGGGACTGTTTGAGTTAGCATCCTGCTTTAGCCCCACATATCCCGGTGGTAATTGGCTCGATGGCACCTGCCCAAACTGCTGGTTATGATTAAATACAGGCGGCCCAACATTGGCGTTCATTTGAGGCCCTCCCGCTATGTTATTGTAGGGATTTGGTGGTAAATTGGACATGGCTTGACAATCTGGAAATATGAAACTAGAATTTAGTCTAAATAAATTGATAATACATAATTTCAACATGAAAAGATGACGAGCCGAACATAGTTCCTTGTTTGTGTTGTGATAAAACTGTGATATCGACGAGTATTCAATTAAAACATGCTAATTCACAACTAAAATGACGGATGGGCGATGGACGACTCAAAATTCACATGATCACTCACCGCAGTTTTATGGTTGTTTACACAGAAATAACTTCACTAGCACTTGGATACCACTATACCATTCTCACATATTATCACAGAACGTAAAACAGCTTAATTAAAATAAATCAAGGAAGAAAAATACGACCCTGACTTACGTGGCCGAGCAATTTTACAGCGCCCTCTGGATTGATTTCTTAATTTTTGACAGACGTCAAATAGTGACGTTCATTTTGCCAGGAAAATTCCACCATAATCGACTAATTTGTCTAATCGATTATTACCGTTAACAAAATAAATTGCAATTACATTTTGTTTCTCTGCTTTGTATAGCAAATGCAATCACGAAAGCTCAACGTCGCGTCTCAAGCAAGCTCATAGTAGCATTGATCTCTTCAAAATAGTGTAAGAGGCTTTTGACCCATACGGAACAGAACGCAACGTAAACAGAATGTGGCAAAATATGCTTGGACCTTCAGGATAGAATATAATTTTCTTTGCAGTCAGGAAGTTTTGATCTGAAAAAACATCGGGTAATTTTTGAGATAATAAATACAGTATAATATTTTGATTTTTAGTGATTATGTTATCTATGGCTCTCTAAATCGGAAATAAGCTGTGTCCTTTTCGATCTACTCGAAGATCAGCACCGCCCAAATTTAAAATTTGCTCAGAGTAATTACTCTAAGTGTCATTACTCTGAGGTAGTCTTGGGTAGGACACGGTTTTAAAATGAGTTTGTAAGAGGTGCCTCTTTTTTGTACTGAGCCAGTACTGTGTACCGCTTCAAATGAGGCGAGGCGTTCGAGGTCTATTGAGCTCCTACGGTTCAAATGAAGCGATATCCGGCTTTTGTACTGGTGTCACACTTTTCCACTAGATAATGAATTAGGAACTACATGCGATATTACAATTACCTAAAAATGAAAATATCCTACCTACTATTATTATAAATGCGAAAGTTTGTGTGTGTGTGTGTGTGTGAATGTTTGTTACCACGTATCCCCGTAACTACTAAAGTAATTTTAATGAAATTTGGAATGTGGATAGTTTAGATTCTGTAGAAACATATATATGCTTTTTATCACACTCACAGTGACAATTATTATGAGTCGCTTATGCAAGTAGGTATTCATACTTAAGTAAGACATGATCATAAATTCTTAATGTTGAAGCGTAATGAAGTTGTGGTTATCTAAATAAGAAAAATATTATATATATATACGACGTTCATTTAAACAACATCGCGTGAGGCAGTGACAGAGAGAAGAACAACATCACATTCACCCTCTTTGTCATCTCCATCGAACGAAAATGTACTGTCGCGACTCTCCGGCTGACTGAGGAAATTTGTCAATTTCGACGTGATTTCAACCAATTCCTAAGTGGAAAACAATCTTTCATATTTTAGTGGTACCTAATATACCGCTAAAACATGAAAGATTTATGTCTTTTCTTTAACGTCCACAGTAGCAATGAGCCACTGGCGGCATCGGCAGTGGCGGGCGGCACCGACGTCAAATCGCAGTTAACTGGTGACCTTTACCTGCCCGTTAGCTTGCTTGCGTACCGCAATTTTACGTTTCCGCTAGTAGCAAAAGCTTAGACTTGTGTGATTAAGCTCAAAGTGCTCTGAAATGCTGTCATTACAATTTTATTAGATTCGTGAGCTAATTTACTCGTTATGGCGTTAGAAGAAATCTTTTCCATGTAATTGGAGAAATAAAACAACGTCTTATTCTGTATTGTTTTATTCTGTCCTCCTGCACTTGTGTATGTGCAGTTTTGTCAAAAATAAATTGTTTCTTTCTTTTCTTCTTTTTCTCCGTTGCTTTATAAAATCAACAATGAAATTTTTTACTATTTAATCATTTTCTTTTCTCGGTTACACCTCAAAACACCTTGGCGTAGAAAATTAAATTCATTTTATCAAGTGTATTTTTTAGGGTTCCGTACCAAAACCTACGTCAAAAGGAAAATATAGCAGGTTCGATTTCCATTACGGCGCACCCTGACCCTGACCTGACCACGTACTTCTAAGACCGTATTTTGTAAATAGGTACCAGCCTATCATTTACTTTTGTTCGTAAATATGGGTGGGTATATCATATATTTAACTAGCTGATGCCCGCGACTTCGTACGCGTAGTGGAGTATTCATCCTGCATCCGAACATTTTTCGTCCCATCATATTCACGTGTCAGTTCCCGTCCCGCTCCTATCTCGTTACCGTACCTTACCGCTTCTGTTTACCTTCCTGTTATCTTCTACTCACATCCTGTTATCTTCCCGCTTCTATAGCGTTACCGTAATGCCCTGATTCCGTCCCGCTCCTATATCATTATCGTCCTGCTCTGCTACTAATCATATTCCGATCCTAACCCTTTATCGTCCTCCCTAGCGAACCTCCTACCGTGTTATAGTTCCCCTCCTATACCGTTATCATCCCCTTTTTGTCCCTTTGTCATCCCACTCCGGTCCCGATATAATTACCAAATTTTTTGGCCCTAACTTCATTTGTGAGTCATGTGTTTATAGTTTCTTTGACCAAGTATCAAACGTACAAAATGCTAGCGTAGTAGTTTGAAACATATTACAGACTATAGAAACCGGGTGGAAATGAAACGTCGTCGGGGGGAACCACCACGGACCCTTTACGATTCGTAATACCAGTAATACGTACAAACGGACGGACGGTGCGGCGCGCGTGGTCCCGGTCCGGGTTTGTGATCATTTACATGAGTTTGCGGTGCGGCGGCAGCGCCGGTCCGGCGCCATGTACATACATGAAGCCTGAGGTACAGAAATCTTTGAAACCTAAATCTCCTATTAACATATACATAGCTGTTGCCCGCGACTTTGTACGCTTAATAAAATAATTCATTTTGCTCCTGGCTATTTCCGGCTGCTCTCGCTTCTATGCCGATTTTGTCCTGCTTCTATCCCAATTCTATCCAGAATTCATCGCGTTTCCATTCCGATCTCTTTCAGCTCTTATCTCGTTTTAAATAGACAGAATACTTACATTATAAACATATATTTTCTTTACAAATTTTACCATCCGTTTAAATCTATCAGGGGATGGTATTCAAAACAATCGTAATAATACATGTGTCAATAGTTTTTTTGGCTAAGTATATGTAAGTATTTTGGCCAAAAGTCAATCGTCGTAGCTCCAGAAAAAATATTGTATGTCACAGGGAAATGAGGATACCAGGGATTTCACGAAATCTCTAGGGATACGACGTACAGTTTTAATAAATAAGCTCTCGCCAGAACTCTCGCTTCGTCATCCCTTCGCTCCACTCGCGCACTCGACCATCACTCCACTCGGGAGGTCGCCGGCTCGCTACGCTCGCCACCTCTCCCCCTCGCTTCGTTCTGGCCTTGCGCACTCGTTCTGCTCAGGAACTCCTCGCGAGCTCCTGGCTCCGCGCTTTTTATATACACTCTAGGGGTAAATGCTAGTCGGACCGCGGAGAAGTGGTCCTTACCATACATGATTATACCATGGTTTTGTCGTATCCCTAGGAATATCGCGAAATCCCAGATATTCTCATTTCCCTGCGACACGTACGGTCAATGACAAAAGTTTAGTATTCCTTATTTTTCTGAATGTTGCATTTTAAAAGTCTTTTAAAATCCTGTACGAATAAGGAAATTGCAAAAAATTTTATAACGTTAGAAATCATTTATTTTGCCTAGTCTATAATACAAAGTTTCGCTTTCACCTTACAAACAAAGGTTTTCCACACAAATATTTGCCATCCCGTTAAGACCTTTTAAGATGTTTAAAAAGTAGTGAAACATGTGCGTATAGTATCTTCGATTAGTATATATGTACCGAATTTCATAGTCATAGGTTTAGAAATAAAATTATTATCTACCTTGTTAAACGTTTTTAGAGGTTAATTAATATAGCGAGTTTCGTTTTAATTTATTACTTTTGTTTGGTCTGTATACGAAATTTCATTGCTACAACTTCATAAACAAAAATTCTCCACACAAACTTTACCACTCTGTTAGGGGATGATTTCAAGACATGGTGAAATAAGTGTTTATAATTTTATTGGCTAAGTACTTATAATAAATTTCAACATTGTAGCATTAACAAATTTTTGATACCTTCCACCCTGTTTAACCTTGTTAGAGGGTGAATTTCAAAAAATGGCGAATTACGTTTAAGTTTATTTCTTTTGCTTACTCTGTGTACCAAATTTAATTGTCATAACTTCATGAACAAAGATTATCCATATACACTTAACCACCCCATTTGTACCGGTTTAGGGATGATTCCAGCAAAATGGTGAAACAGGTGCTTAAAGTTTATCTGTCTGAGTATATGAACCGAATTTCATCGTCGTAGCTTCAAAAAATGTAACTTCATTTCACCCTTATTAAACCTAGTTAGGGGTAGATTTGAAAAAAATTTGAATCACGTTTTAACTATATCCTTTTTCTTAGTTTGTGTACCAAGTTCCATCATAACCACAAACTTCATAAATAAAAAAGATTTTCTATACAAACTTTACCACCCCGCTTGTTGGGGGAGGATTTAAAAAAGTGTGAAATGTATATCTATAATTTCCTTGGCTAAGCACATATACCACATTTCATCGCTGTAGCTTAAAAATAATAATCTTCACTTTCCACCCTGTTTAAAACCCTGACCCTGTTAAGGGATGATTTTCAAAAATTATAAATCACGTTTTAATTATCTCCTTTTACCAAGTTTTATCATAGCCACGAAACTTTATATACAAAGATTTTCTATACAAATTTTACCACCCCGCTTAGGCTTGCTAGGGGATGATTTTCAAAAAATGGTGAAATACACTTCTATAATTTCATTAGCTTACCACGTTCACCACATTTCATCGTTGTACCTTAAAAATAATAATCTTTACTTTCCACCCTGTTTAACCCTTTTAAGGGATGATTTTCAAAAATGGTAAATTACATTCTATTATGGTTTTGTTAGGTATGTACCAAGTTTCATCGCTATAAACAAAGATTTTTTATGTAAACTTTACCACCTCGTTTATCCCTGTTAGGGGTTGATTTTTGAAAAACGCTGAAAACTTATTTTTAAACTTGATCAAACTTAATTTATTTACCCTGTTTCTTTACTATAGCTACAGTGTCGCATAAATAAAAAATCCTACTCCATACAAACTTTGCGGCCCTATTTAATGACCTTAGGGGTTGATTTTTGAAAAGTTACTGAAAATATATTTTTATATTCATATGTTTAGTCAATCTACTAAGTTTCATAACTTTACTGAAAAAACCTACACCATGAAAACTTTACGACCCCAAGAAATGACCTTAGGGGTCGAATTTCGAAAAATGCCGAAAACAAATTCCTAGTATTCACATGCTCAATGCTCACACAAAATTTGATAACTACTGGTCAAGAAACAATCACCGTAGCATACATTATATTTTCCGCATTCCAATCTAAATAACCACACTAAACCCCCCTTAAGGGTTGATTTTCAAAAAACTGTGATACACGTGTTCCTTTATTTCTTTTGCATAGTATACTGCCAAAGTGTCGTGACCGTGCGACAAAAAAATTTTTTTTCCCCATACATCCTTTATGACCCCATTTGACCCACTTAAAGGTCAAATTTCGAAAAATCCGTTCTTAAATGACGCCTTCACTACTTGTAGAATACGTGGTCCAAATTTCAGGTTTCTATGTTAAGCGGTTTTGGCTGTGCGATGATTGTAGAAAAAAACCCTGTTCTTTTATTATATAGATACCATATAGTGTAAGCGTAATCACAAAATAAATTGTGTGTGTATTCCTAAAATTTTAATAAGCATCTTCCTATAGTCACTGGTGGTAGGTTTCTCGAATGCGAGAGGCCGTCTAGGTGGGTATCACCGCTTTGCCAGTTATTCAGCCGCTAAGCAGTAGTGCGCAAGCATTACTGTGTTCCGACACGAAACAGATAGGTTTGTAGGGCATTGTAGCCAGCGAAATTATTGGGCATATGAGACTTAATATCTGATGTTTTGGGGTGATGAGCGCAATGCAGCAATGCTACGCAATTTTTAATGGTATTAAAAGTTCTGGGTGGCACTGCAGGCGTAGCGCTTACCATCAGGCGAACGACTTACTCGTCTCATTACTCAGTTTAAAAACATCATAGTGTGTACCTATAGCTACTAGGTAGGTACGAGTATATACCACAGCATATCTAGAGTACCTATATACCTAAGTATATACTACGAAATAGTTTTAATTAGATACTAAGTACTCGAAGAAGCTGTGCATCTGTTTGTAGTTGCAATAAAGAATTTCTTATCTTATCTTTAAATACTAAATAGTAGGTAAATAAAATGAGTACCTACCCGGTATAATAAACAGTACAGTAGGACATAGGTATTGTATAGAAGAGTCATTTTGGTGTTAGTGATATCTACTTAGGTACCTATTGCAGCCCATAATGTAATACCATATTTTTTGGGGATGTATATACATATAACTATAAATCAAAACAACAAATAAAAATCCAAACATCTGTATTTCAAAATGACAATTCAAATCAATGATTAGGTCGAAAACAAAACTTTAACAAACTGCGAGAGTAATTTAGAATTGATTGGACAAAGGTCTGATCGTGAACGTATTAATAAAATCTACAAATTGCAAAGAATATAAAATATTTGAACATGTAACGCAGCCAGGGGACAGTAACGTAGGACTTGTCTCCTCCCTTTCTCCAATCAAGCATTACGCAGAGTACAGTCTAGCAAGTCTACACTTAATATTACATCACTCCAATCTCTCAGCATATAAAAAGTATTCAAACTGATCAATCACATTGTTATGGCAGTTCCATGGAACTCCATGCAACACTAACATTAGATTATGTCCCAACATAGCCGAGTCATACATGACATTTGATTCAATCAGTACAAAAGTGCCCTACGTTATGTTTAGAGTTGACATACGAAGCGAATCTTATACATAATGTACGCTATGTAACGACCGAAGTAGTACTTACTAGCAAGCGAGTGTATTACACTTGCAGCTCGCAGCAAAATGTCACATATTGCCCTGGAGTAACGACTCTCATTAACAATCGAATCATTCTTAATTAGTGAGATGTGGTTTTCCATCGTTGGTAAAATGCAAATACAATCACATAAACAGACTAGTATCCGAAAACTCCATCGAAAATTATTTAATTTCTATTTATTGCAAAAGGATAGGCCACGAACGAAAGGCGTTTACACAAATACATAAGCTCAAATTTCGAATGGATTTTATAAATCCAAAGTAAAAGAAAATTATAATTTTATTCGAATAATCGATATAAAGTATGATCGGCACAACTATCTCAATATAATACGATATTTATCGACCGTAGTCGGTCTCCGGCGGCGCACGACCGCCTCAACATAAACTCACAAAATACTCTATCGATAAAAACTATTCAGTCGTTTTTATTTACTCATAAAAATATATATTTAAAAGGCTCAAATAAAACCGTCGCCGGGGGCGGTCCGGTCGCGGTCCGGTCGCGGTGCGATCGGTCATACGTTATACAGTTATATCATATCTATCACTGGTGGAATAATCCGTTGGCACAGAGGTGACGCGTCGCGCTCGGTGGAATGTGTGGCGCAGCCGGGGACGGGCGCGGTCGGCCCGGCCGGGGGCCGCCGCGCTAGTGCACGGGCAGCGGCTTGTCGAGGGCGTGGAGGCGCCGGCGCATCAGCTCCGACTCGGTGGGCGGCGAGAGGCCGAGCGGCGGCTCGTCGGCGCAGCGCGGCTCCTCGCGCGCGCGCCGCGCCGCGCCCCCGCCGCCCCCGCAGCCCCCGCCGCCCGCCGGGTGGCAGGACTTGCTGTGGCGGAGCGCGCCCGCCGGACGCTCCATGTACGAGTAGTTCATAGAGAAGTGCTGCTGGATCACGCGGTTCACAGCCATGGCGGACTCCGCGAAGTTGGACAGGTTGCGCGCTGACATGTTCCTATAACAAATTGATAGCTCCGTTAGAACTACATAAGCTTCACAAGTTAAGCTTATGTAACTTGAAAGGGACTTTTTTTTAAGACTAAGTGAAGGGTATGACTAAGATATATCTACTACTACTCGCAATGATCTTAGTAAAACCCTGAATATCCTGCTGACCTAAAGAGATGGACGCTTGAACCAGTACTGATCAATACAAAAGATCACAATCGTTAAAGATAATAAAAGAGTCATCTCAGTACTGTTACCTCTTAATGTTGATAGGGGTCTGCAGCGGCGGGTAATGCGCATGCGGGTCCGCACGCCTGAGCCAGGGGTGCGCGAGCACTCGCTCGGCGCTGAGGCGGCCCGAGGCCTCGCGGACCAGCAGCTGGCGAATCAGATCCTTCGCCTCGTGTGAAATGTGCGCCCACTCCTCCTCAGGGAACGTGTAGCGGCCCTCCTGGAGACAAGGGAGAGTGACGTCAGAACATGGAATCTAGGTCAAACTGGCTTGAGGCCAGCAAACTTGCAACATATAAGGTTTAACTATCGTCAGTTATCTTTGGTCAGAACCTTTACCTACTCCAGCCTATCAGCTATGCAGAGTTCCAACACATAAGATAGACCAAAAGGCAAGTCTCTCTTTCCATCTATCGTATATAATACATATTTATTCTAATATTACCACACAATTGGTGGATATTGTTAAATTATTTTACAAATCTCCAGCCGATGCTGTGATTAGATTAGAAATCGTATCAACATTCATAGTAAGGCAACTCACCTGTATAGAAGTGAACAGGAGCTCCTGACAAGCGCGGCAGTTCTCTCCGCGCTCCCACCCACAATCGGCGCCGCAGTCGGCACGGAATGGCGGGTACCCGCACAGCAGAATATACGCAATGACGCCGAGAGACCAGAGGTCGCAGCGCTTGTCGTAGTGCGTTGCAGCGGAGCCCGCGAACAGAGACACCACCTCTGGTGCCATGAATTCGGCGCTGCCAACCTGAAGACAAAGGAAAAATATGCATCAGTACATTGTCGAAAGGATCCTCCATTGAGAGTGCGAGTTACCTATCTAATTTTATGATCTAAGTGACGTAACAAAGTAAGCTTACCACGCTATCTAGTAAGTGTTATATTGGCATGACTCCGAAACAGAGCGAGCCCCGACCGAATGGCCGAAGATACCATCAGAGCAGTCGTAGTGCCTAACAGTCGAACGTCTTTTGTATTTTGGGTACGAAATTCTGTGTTTCAGAAGTGTAGGTAGGTACATTGAGGCTGACAAAGACAAGCGCCATCCAAACAAAGTAAATTCTCGAGTTAAAGATGACGCCATTTAGGAATAAGTAAGCTGCATACAGGAAACCGATATTTACATTCAAAGATCCAAGGTCTACTCATATGTACGAAGCATTACAATTGGGTAACGTAATAACGTATCTACTTATCTGCTAGTTTTGTTTACCAAGGGCCTGCGACGAAGCCCTTTGTATGCAGACGTCACACATTTATGGGAAATCACGATTCTACGTGTCAATCATACTGATGGAGGTTGATGACTGGACCTTGAATGGATTTCTATAAATGTGTAAGCGAGGATCAAATTTGAAGCTTCTTGACTACGCAAGCTTTTATCAAAGTCTTAACGATCAAGTCTTGATGTAGATATCTCCTCAATCTATTAAGGGACTCTTTATCTTCTATCATCAATCACTAAGATCCGGAAGGTCGTAAGAATCTGACCTCGTCGAATAGGAGATCATTCAGGTTAAAATCTTTCACTCTTTTTTTTTGTAACTTAATGACGAGTTAGCTGGTCGTTTGCCTGATGGTAAGCAATACGCCAGCCCATAACAATAACAGCACCACCCAGAACTTTGTTTAGCAAAATCCTGCGCGGCGCTGCACTGCTCTCGTCACCCTGAGATAATTAGCTGTTGAGTCTCATAATGCCCAGTAATTTCGCTGGCTACAATACCCTTCAAACCAGAACACAGTAATGCTTGCGCACTACTGCTTGGCGACTGAAAAACCTCTTCTTTCGCACTGATCACAGACGCAGGTTTTGGCCATGTCTTCCGTCAGGTATTAGACATACCAATACCTACTTATATTTAATCAATCCTAGGATCCGATAGACACACTGCGCGAGAAATGTACTATGGGATTCATATCATAGGCCTTCAGTATCACATAAGTATCGTAAGGCGTAATATTAAACGTTAGCTTATCGGCTATTACATGGGTTACTGCCACTGCCAGCTGTATTCGACAGACCAACGTCATCAGAACAAAAACTTACACAAATACGCACAAATACGCACACATGGTCACTACCACTACCTACCTAGTTTCCTAAGTATCTTTTTATTTGAAGAGTTTCAAGACTAGTGATTTTAGACTTTAAAAGTAAGGAATTAAAACAATTATAATTAAAAAAAATATGTATAAGAATAAGATAAATCTCTTGAGACGACATCGCACCTTCGGTGCAACAAAGTCACAAATAGCCAAAACTGCAAAATTGAGTTAAGTATGCCAAATTGTCTTAGAGCCATGCCTATATCGGGGCAACAAAATCACCCGCGAAAGTATCGCAAATATCTACTAAATGGCGCGAGAGCCTTTGTGGTAATTGGTGCATTTTTCCATTCGTTTTGGGCCAACAAAGTTTGATTAGACAGTTGTGCCCCCGCGCCTGCGAGATTATGACGTGCGTTGGAGCTAAAGCGACACAAATGATGTAGACGAGTGCAAAAAGCCCGACTGAAATGCCTAAATAATAAGGCATAACTCATTTAACTAAATAATTCCTGGTGCAACAAAGTCACAATTCAGGACACTTTTTGTTTTGTGTTTTATTAGAATAATTTTAGTAATTTGCATTAAACTTTTGACATGAAACTATAGAAAACACAATACAGCATTAATTTTATAAAGATTTTAAACCTACTACAATTAGACATCCAGTAATAAGGCAATAAATGCGAAAAAAATCTTCAAAGTCCTCTCCTGTAAAATTCAAAACTGAGCTGTTGTGACTTTGTAGCACCGAAGGTGCGATATTATATATCGCGATGTTTATATAAAATTTAGCGATAGCAAATTGACGTGAAGAGAGCGAATGTTTATATTTAAATTATATACCTATGTCTGTAGGTTCTTGCCATATTATATTATCTGGTAATTAAAGATGCTTGGCCTGGTAATTAAGTCTGCATGTTAAAAATCCCCGTCCATTTATCAGTCTGATATATATTTAACCTAAGAACCTAGAAGTCTAGAACTGTTTCTTTAGTAAGAAGCTAAAAGTCGTGTGTGCCTCATAGGCACATCACATACAATTATAACAGCACTTATATTTATATAATTGATATCTCTCACACTCTAAACATTACAAAGTAGGTATGTACATATATATTAATTGTTAGTTATTATTATTGTACCTAATCTTAAGGCATTATACTTGATGTACTCCCGACGGAAGAGTCCTGGCTCCTATAGTACGGGTTTCGAGCCTAGTGTGGGACCAGGTGCTCCATATCCTTCAATATGTACCTTTGCCTCTTTTACCTAATAAACATTTATTCATTTTCAGTTTTCATCTAATAGGTAACTGTAGGTGCATATAAATTATCTGACCGGTTTGTATTACGCGGAAAAGTCAAATGTAAGTCAAGGACTATTTTGGTAGACATTATAAAATGTTAAAGATAAGCATATCAGCAACAATCCTTATATAATTTATGTATGATTTAATTCCCCATTTAAATGAATATAAGATATGCTTAAACGTCTAGTTTGCCTAAAAAGGCACACTAGGTTTGTATATCAATAAACGAAATAAAATAAACGTCAGGTAAAGCTCTTCCCCATTTCATGCCCCTATTCCGCAAGTTCACGCCAAGCAATTCCATAATTCACTTTATCATTGAATCACATTTCAACAATCACTTCTGGATAAATATAAAGACTTTTCCCCTGTCACGCCTTCTTGAAAACTATGTGCCATCCAGATTCCAGCTACAAACAGAACTCACCGGTGTCATAAGCTGCGGGGTGGCCAGCGGGCTCGCAAGACTTGACGTGAAGCTGATCCCGCTACCAAGATCGAAATCGCAGATCTTCACGGGGCAGAGCCTGTCGCGGTGGACGCACAGAATGTTCTCTGGCTTCAGGTCCCGGTGGGCGACCCCCTTGCCGTGCAGGAAATGTAAAGCGTTCGCGATCTCACGTACGATCTCCGCCGCTTGCGGCTCTGAGAAGTAGTGGTACTCCTGGATGCGGGACAGGAGTTGACCGCCGATTATCTGGAACAAGGGAAATTGGACTTTAGTGCTGAAGGCTACACGGCTGAAGTTGAAACTACTCTAACGAAGTCGAATATACTAGAAGTTAACAATAATGCAAGAAAGATCATCGTGAAACAATGCTTAAAATTAAAATGCTAAATCAAGGTATTGATTGAAGAAAATATTTAGGCAGGAAGTAGGAACAGTACAGTTTCTCGTTGTAGTAACTTACTATAAACATCGATCGACGATTAACATTGAAGATTGTAAACAACTCAGCTAAAAATACCAAAGGTCAGACAAGAACGAATTGAAATCCTAAAAATATCAATAAATATACCTAAGTAAGTAAAGTAAAACGTACAAAACAGTACCTAATGAAATTGCATAGGTGAACCAAAGTCAAATAGAACTTTTGTAGGGCAGATACACAAACAATGTGAATGATAATACAGCATGCGCAGTTCGTGTTGCTAGGGTAAAGTAGGGTATAGGAAACAGGCAGATAAAACAGCACAGCCTCAACGAAGCCTAAATGTTAGACAATATGCACTAAGTTACTAGTTCAGATATTAATCGTATATAATATAAACTATATTGCTAGCTGTATATATAGCGAAGAGTAGACACAACAAGATTATCTTCTGCGTAAACAATGTAATATCCAACCGATACGATATCAAAGTATTAGACTAATATTTTATCGGGTATTTAATATGACTTAAAATATTATGGAAGTACTATTTTTCTTTATATAGAGTACCTACCTACCTAATATTGAGGTTGCCTGTAAGAAATTGCATATAGCGATAAGGCCGCCCATTGTTCTACCACTATTAGTTGTAACTATAAACTTTTGTTTCCTGTTTTGGTGATCAATAAAGTATTATTGTATTGTATTGTATTGACTTTTATAAATGAATTAATAAAGAAACCCTTTGTATATAAAGTTTATCTATCTATCTTTTTTCCGAAAAGACAACATAGCTTATACACAGGAAGAAGGTTTAATAATTGTATCGTAATAAAAAAGCGTTGTGTATATCCTTTCAGTAACAACATAAAGCGAATTAGTTAACTAACTACACTGAAAACTGAAACGAACTAAAATATATTGTCCTTGAGTGCCTTAACCGTAATAAAGAAAATGCTTTCGGAACAAAGACTACGTAAAAGAGATTTGAATTATATTGCTATGCGGGCAACATGTGGTTATCGTTCATGATTCATTTTGTTTTATTCCGAGATTGTAGGGTTACTTTTGTTTGGTAAAGTTAGTCAATTTGTCACAGTAACACCCTAGTGGAGTAGGTATACCAAATTTCATAATGTAAAAGGAATATTATTTTATCCGAAGACGAGATTAACAAAAGTCAAGAAACAGGGAATTTATAATAAAATCGTAATATACAAGTTGCTCATAGCGTTAACAAAACTAACATTCACGGCCTTCAATAAAATATTTTTCTGAAAACATTCCATTATTATACAGTCTCAATGAGTTCGTAGTCTTGGCGAATCCTCATTTATATATGAAGAAAGCGGTTAATATAGATATAAAGTTTTTAATTGATATTTCGTTGAAGCTTGATATTTTGGTTTTTATTTTACTTTTGATAAATCTGCGTATGACCACCATCTCGTTGACTGCTGTTAAGCGACGATGTGACGATGTGTGTGAAGTAGGAGCACGTAGATTTAGAAGATACCTATTCACTCTAGCCTTGAAGATACCCAAATTATAGTTATCAGGAAACAGAAGACCACAAGAAGGCCATTCCTTAGCAGTACGCACTATTAACGTGGAACCAAAACGCTTTGTTCGAATTGGCGGAATGTCATCAGTATTTTAATTTGAACTAAATACAGCCGATTGTACACAAATTGGTATTACGGAACTAACTACCACATCCATTGGACTCATTGCATTGTTACAGAATACGTGCAATGAAGCATGGAATAGAACAAATAACTTTTTTTCACAAAGTTCACCTATAAAGGTGTGACTGAAAAATTGGAAATTCCAAACACATGAGTGTGTCAGCTGTAAAGTTCGTAATATCAACAATCGTGACGGCTGTGTTTGCGAATCGAATTGTTTTTATGAATGATGTTTTATAATTATAACAGGCACTATTTGAACAGTAGTGAAACATTACGAATGAACTCAATTCTATTAAATGAACAATACTTTTCAATAGTCTTTCATACGACCTTGCTTCGCTAGTGGAGAAAGAAAGGAAATCATGTTAAGGCATCGATATATATATATGTACTATCGGTAGAATATATGTCAATGCGTTAAGGGAAACCTATCTAGATCTATGGAAATCGCATACTGTCCGATTCTCCAGATCTTTCTTGCCGCACACCTGCAAAATATGGAATGGGCTACCGCCCGACGTCTTTCCGCAGAGCTATAACATGGGGTACTTTAAAAGAAGGGTGAAAAGGGTCCTTAAAGGCAACGCACCAGTAATGCCCCGAGTGTTGCAGGTGTCCATAGGCGACGGTAACCGCTTACCATCCAGGCGGGCCGTCTGCTTGTTTGCCTATTAGTCATATAAAAAAAAACCTAACTACCTACTACTAGGAATTACAAATACTACTTACACTATAACTACTGGGAAATTTAACTACGGTCGTAGGTAAGAGGAAAAGTTATTGAAGCCATTCTCACCTTCTCGAAGACAAGATAAAACTTGTCAGTGTCCTCAAAGAATTCACTGAGCTGGATTATGTTCGGGTGTCCCTGGCAGTAGTGGAAGGTCTCCACCTCGCGGAACACCCTGGCGCGGGCGTGGCCTGGCACCTTGTCGATGATCTTCACTGCGAACTCGTGGCCTGTGTAGATGTTCACGCAAGTCTGCACTGACGCATACGCGCCTTCGCCAAGAACCTCGCCCGTTAGTTTGTACAGGTCTGTTGGATAGTAATAACAATCAGTTTTGTGGGAGAAACTACGAGACGACGAGATGTATGTTATAGTTAACCATAATGATTGGTTTGGAAGATCTTGAAGCAGACTATCACCACACCTATACGCCAAGAAGATAAAGAACCAGTTCTATCTGTCAGCGAAGCTTCTTCCACGTGAACTTGCCCTTTTCCCGAATAATATTTACAGAAGTTGGCTGTAAATAGGCTATAGAAATATGAGTTATCGGCGTAATAAAACGCTGCTCGGTAACATTACTTCGCATAAAACCTACTTAAGCAGTAGACATAAACAGACATTACAAGATATGGGCACTTCAAAGCGTTAAAAGCCCCAACGTTTCTAAATCTTCGCATAACAGGTCGCTTGTTTCATAAACTTTTAAACTGGTATAGGTATTTTGGTTCTCTCAATATAAAGTATATAATTTACAGCCCAAGTTTGTTGACTTCAATGCCTTTATTACCCATATTTGGGCGGAAGTTGTAGTTGGATTTCTCTTTTTGTAGGTTCAAAGATCGTTTTTCATAAAATATCCTCGCTCAACATTTAAGACATATAATGAATTTTCTGTATGGAGAGGAGAGGAGTTTTGTATAATTTTGTGTATTTTCAAACTCTAAACCAAAAATAACAAAAAAGGCTCATGATGACCTTGCACTGGTTTTCATGATTTCGTGTCAACTTTTATTTTGCAAATGATTATGATCCTGTTAATGCTAAGAGCTTTATAAATATGTGAGGCAAAACCAATTATCCCGAATATACCTAACAGATATCTAAGAAAAAAATAATCCTATCAGTGGAAAGTTGGAAACTGCTGACGACTGAAGATGATGAACAGAATCAACTGCTTCATTTTCTCGCTAGTCTCACCTTGGAAACACGAGGTGACCACGGAGCTGCCCGATCGCTTCTTCCTCCTGCGCTTCCTGCGCGCCTCTTCCTTGCGCCGCTGCAGGTCATCGGAGTCGGGAATGGAGACCGGAGCCGTGGGCTCCGCGTGAGGGCTCTCGTCCGATTCCCGCTCGCTGCCCGACTGACTGCTGCAGCGCCCTACACCTGGGGACAAAGGAAAGTAACCTTGAGCGTATTGAAACAAAAGGGCTACAAGAGCAAGGTTTTGCACAACATCGATAGAATTTGAAAAAGTTTCCATGAGGAACGCATTGAGTTCTATATAAAATCATTGACGGAATGCGTATCGAAGCCTATGGTGCTAATTCCATAGTTTAAAATGAAATGACCTGATGTAGTATCTATGCTACCTGTACGCACTACTTATGCACTGTCGTTATTTTAAATCTGAATGTTTGATGGTCTTCACGAGATTTTATCAGATTATGCCAACTAATGTCCTTCCTTTCATCAGGTGATGATAGCAAAAAGGTGATAAAATACTTCGAGAAGCGATGATTGTAATTATTATGTATATGATAGTTATAATACGAATGATGATAAGCGCATGTATCTAACCCATATACCTTATAATTTAAATATAATATGTTGATGGATCGGTTGATGTAACGTCATGTCCTTAATTCTGATATCCTTTGTCTTGTAAAAAATATAAACATGTTTGTTTCAAACCCGCTTGATAAATTAACCTGAAAGACGTAGGTAACATTTTAGGATAATCAAGAGCTTTTGTGTTTCAGGAGCAACTGAATAATAAACAACATTTGCAAATACTTAACCATCAAAAAGAGTCTTTGTATGTATGACTCTCTCTTTAGTTTTGGTGCCAAACCATTGTCCGAAGTTTTCACCGCGTTTAGCATTTCAGTTTGCCTTTACAGGCAGTTTTGAACTAACTATCGATTCAATAACAAATCACCTCGGTTAACTTAAACAAGTTCACGATGAAGAAACCGGAATGACTGAGACAGTTGTTAGTCGTAGTGCGGATACAAGAAGCAACGAACATACTGCCGCTGCCGTGGCAACAGAGCAAGTACTTGTAACACTTGTACGTGTACACAAGAATATAGAACTTGGCATGGACCTAAACTCTGATGTACCGGATTTATCATAATATTGCCCAAATTATACTGATAACTTAAAAGTGCACAAAAAATCACTTCGATTTTTAAAAACCTATTCTCCAGATATCCTAGGAGGTTCGCGGAAGACAGACGGTAGTTTTATCTGGGAGAGCGTGACAGCCGTCATCGATAATGTTATTCTGACGTGTGTGGCGTGCAGGCAGCAGGCAGGCTGGCTGAGTTGGCAAACAAAGCCGGTTCAACGACCGGCGCCGGCGACGGCCGCGCCCTGCGCTGCGTATGCGCCCACATTACGCGATCGCTCCCACTCTTGGCTCGGAAACATACGTTTTCCATATGATCGCCTAGATTTATTTGTTTACTAGCATTTTAAGCGCTATAACTCTGTTTGCTTGACGTCGAAATTTTAACACACTGTAAGCCTGATTATAGTTGGTTATGTTCAGAGATACGGAGATAGTTCTATTGTATTTTGAAAGTAGAGTGACGTCAAAATGTTCGGTCGTGAAATGTTATATGCGACTACATATAAACGTGAAGTGACGATGGCGTCTTTTGCTCTTCTGAATTATTATCCAGAACACTTGGATGGTGACGGATTTTTGAATAGAATTTGGCGATACGCTTCAAAAAGAAACCTTATAAGAAAATTTGAGTGCGCACCCAATTCCGCTTCAAGCTAAGATTAAAGTCAGCTTACCAGCTTATTCTTCACTGACTCGAGCTAAGCCGCTTGTTCGTCACACGCTTCGCGCTAAGTCGTGTAATTATAGCATTTATTATCTCAATCTAATCTATTGTTTGCTACTGATTAATAATAGGTAGGTATACAAGATAATAATTAGACTGAGGAAGACGCTTGACGCCAAAGCCAAAAGACGACGTGACTAGATTCGATATCAATTAGTTAACATTTTTCACGCAGTCTCTTCCTTGAAGTAGGGAGCTCAATTCAAAGCTTAATAGCGTCACGCATGATCGGACGATGCGTGTGCTTTATATTTATGTATGCGTTCGTAATTATTGTAATGATAAAAGCGAAACTCAATTAATTGGTAGCTAGAGGTCAGCGGCGGCGTGGGACGCGGCGTCAGCCGGCGCCGCGCCGCCGCCGACAACGGCAGACAGCGTCGAACAAATGCGCAATAACCGTATGATCAACAATCGAGCTCACCACACCCACGCCCACAATCACCCATTTCGACATATGAACTTCCTGTTTACACGCAATTTAATTATAAGCGCTTAGAAACAGCTGCTACCAATAATTAATACATGTTTGTAAATACTAACTAATTTCTGTGTAACAAAGAACAATGCGATGAAAACATATAAAATTGAGAGACTCATTCAGTGATCCCGAATCTTATGTGACACGAAACTACAACCTACACATTGTCTCGTTTACCAAAACTTTAACCGAAGACAACTTTTGTCAAAAAATACGGCTCGCCGCTAACGATAGCAAATTGTAACAGCTGTGTTCAATCCAACAAAACTAGTCGCATATAAAGTTACGAAGTTCGACATCGCGTTCAATTCGAAAAATGGCAAAGGGGTTCAATTAGGTCTTATTAGGTCGCTTCGCAACTTGAACAGAGTACCTAATAATTTGCCCAGGGTGTCGCATATCCGTCGCGTGACTTGATCGCTAGCGTTGTTCCACGTGGCACAACACTCGACCTGCAACGTAGTATGTTAGTAACGCAGTTACATAAACCACTTCGTCCAAGCATTAAGCAGCCCTACAAAAGTACAAACCCCCTTGAAATCGAGTAGCACGTAATCTCTACAAACTTGAGACTTCTTATTGAACCGAAGTTCAGCGCCGGATCTACTGAGTTATATATGGAAACAATAGATGACCAAAATAAAAGACTTAAATTAGGACACGGACAATAGGTTAATATTTATTGTTATTGTAATTTAATTTTCAAATCTATTGGTCTGTGACAATCGCTGACTCATAGTAGCCATGTGTGTGTAGTATCGCTAATTAACCCAGTCCTGATGTTTATGTATGACATTATTTCAATGCTATTATTTGTTGGATTTTGTCCAATCATAATGATTGACGAATTGTTAATTAGCTGCTTGCCTACCTGTAGTGTAGCTATCTGCTATACAATTCTGTGATATAAGTTAAAGTTAAAGCCTCTTGTCTCCGAGACATTTGTGCCCTCAGCCTGGAGGTTTCTACTTTCTAATCTGGTCGACTGGCATTAGCGCTTGACCACGAATACGCTCTCTAGTTTACTGATCGTAAGACCATTATACTTTTGTTTTATACCCCTAAGCCTAAGCTGTTCGAGGCAATTACTTTCTAATTGCAATGCAAATGCACCGTGCCTACAAATCTCTGGTAATATTGCTTTGAAATCTATCGGCCATTCAATTCGTTTAACCACTACTTTTCATTTTAATGAAACCTTTGCAATGAATATTATGAGAGTTACTCGAAATTATAGTCCAAGCAGTTGATTAATTAAGAGACCAATTCGAAAAGGTACACGTAATGATTAATGCCAGTAGTTAAACCAAAGAAAACTAAATATTACTAGTTAAACTACTAATTGTACCCACCAAACCTTGCAAAAGTGGATGCTGTCATTTCTGAATCGGTCCCGCAATGCATCATAAGCACTATTATCAGATCAAAGTCGAGAGCAAACGACGCACGGCGATTGAACTAGCTCGAGCAAATTGCCAAGTCGGCCTGCCAGCTGCTGAACCGAACCTGACTATGATCTCAGTGAAACTCCAACTGAAAACCTAAGAACTTTCACTACGACATCACTTTTACCTTATAAAGATTAACGCATATGAAGCAAATGAAACTGATCAAGCGGCGCGATAGTTACAAATCCCCGTATTTGGCACAACCGAGCGACGACGTTGTGAATGTCGCACGCATTTATAACCAGAAATAGTTAAGTGAAACTTTGAGACATTAGAAAAACAAGTGATCCTACAACAGATAATCCCAGTAAAATAAGGCCACCTCTCTCACCAACTAATTCGAAAGCCGAGAGTGACGCAGCAAGTCAAGAATGTAAATATTACACCCTATGCAAGTGAGGCGGATATCGATTTGGAAGCGCCGCGCTGTAGGGCTTGAGGGGTGGGGGGAGAGTCTGATATTACGCCGGAGCAATCATGGTCAAGGTTACTCCGCGTTACTAGACGATAGTCACGATTGACCGGCTATAATCAACATCAATTAATTGGAAATTCACTACTGGTCATGCGGTACTAGCTCTTTCCATCAAATTGTTATTTTCCACACAAGAATCTTAGATATTGATATACTTAATATAGATATGAATATATAATAACACGTACGTACCTAAATATTTTATGAACTAATCCGCATGAAAAAGAAAGACATGAATATAATAAGTTATAACTGTTTAAAAAACAATAATCCAGTTAGGTAAGTCGATTACTTACGAAACGAAAGGAACTAATGATTAGAAGTAACAGAAGCCGAGTGCGCAGTTTGTTTTAGTAGGTGACCTTGGCCGTGAACGGCGGGCGTCGCGGTACAGTGACCACGCTGGAGCTCCACCGGAGACTCATGGAACTAATGAAATCGCTAGCAAATTATCAACGCGTTCCTAGCCCATTGGAATTTTAAACAACGCTTGTAAACTTATACAACGACAATGTCAGCAATGACATGCATAACCGTTAATAATTGGGTATGCAGCGAGAAATTCGATTAACAAACGTTTTTAGTTTTCAGCTTCCATGATTGCACAAATAGCATTTTCTGAGTTCTGAATCTGAAACTTGTTGACATCAAAAACGATATGATGAAAATCAGTATAGGTACGTAACAAAAATTTAGATTATCAGCGAAATGGATAATCCAAGAAATGCCTAGTCATATTAATTAAATCACCCGTTAGTCATCATAATATAGGTATATACCTAACTGCTGATGTATTTCCTACACGTTATTTGTAAAACAGTTGGGATGTTACGAAACTATTGCAAAATACGTCGTGGGACGACCGGTCAACGTTCTCTGCAACGTGAACTTTGGCATTTCAAACTGCAACAGCAACGTCGGCTATGCTCCTTTGGAAGCCTTTTAATAAATAATGAGTTACTTGAAGCAGAATCTTTTAACAATTGATTTTCTACGTATTTCCTTGGCCATGGCCATGAAACTTCCTTCAGACGGAAACAATAATGGAAAAGCAGTGAGAACAGCAATAACAATAATCGCGTCACCGGCAGTCGTAAACTTGCAGTACCTATGAATTGCGTTATTGAGTGTGGTCAGTGTTCTTGGTTTATTAACAAACACACCTTTTTCCCCAAGAACGTATTTATAAACAAATCCAAGGATAGCACTTTCATTTTCAATAAAAAGATCGGTGCTAGGCTAGCCGGCGGAATGTCAATGTCCAAAAATATTGAATAAGAATCGATACCACGGTTATGATGCCAAGCCTCGTGCATTGTACACAATGTAAATTGAATAACGTACAAAGTTTATCCTCAGCGTGTTTTCAACTTACTCATGTTTTGCTGATGCAACTTTATCAGAATCGACTGCTCTATCATCGTTTTCACAATTTCTTGTTTTATTTCTCAGTTTTTATGATGCCCATATTTTGGTTTAGAAATCTCTTTAGTCTCAAGATTCTTAAAAGAATCCATCACTCATTGGTTTGAAATGGATGGCAATTTATGGCAATTCATGTTTGTAATATAATTTCATATCCCTAAAAATATCTTCGTCAGTCATGGATTCATAACTCTAATTGATGATTTAAGCAATTTGGAGGAAGCTTGAAGTGCTGCTATTGAATATCCGACCGGCTCGCTTCAATGGTCTCTAATTCACCATAATTGTTCACTGGTACTCATTTATATGCTCGTCTGGGTAGCAACGGCGTAAACTCAACTACGCAGTTCTCACAGAAGCCGGTCAGATATTTGTAAACAATATTACTTGCTACTTTACGTTAATTAACTACTTCATGTTTGATGATACCAATGACGTATGATGAAGTCATGAATATATAGAGAACTGACATTAAAACATAAGATAATGAAAAATCACTTACCGCTATCGATACTCTCTTCTGAAACCTTCTTCACCATTTTTATTGCTTGAAACGTTGATGCAGCGATATTAAGAATTTAAATGTGTAGGTGTACTACTCTTGAAAAGCCGCTTTCAAACTTGTGGCGGCCGCCTTCTCGACGTGAAATCGGAACGGCGTTAAAATTAAGATAGAAAACGCCAAAACAGAAATCATAAAGCACCACTGTCGAGAAGTATATACGGAGTGTGCCGGAAAGTAATAAACAAACACTGATAGAAGGCGGAATAAAAAAACTGCTGGTGTTTTAGCGATCCATCCTACACACGCCCGCCCGTCTGATGTTCTGAAATCCAACTGAGGAGCGGGTGCCGAGTTGCCGAGCCGGCGCGCTCGAACACCTCGCCCTCCGCCCGCGCCCCGAGCCGCACCCCGCCGGTCCCAATAGGGAGTACTATTAATTATTCTATGGTCGTACGGCGTTGTTTGTGTGGCCTCCCTTGCCAAGCGCATGCGTACTCGCTCGCTCGCACTACTGCCACGGCTGCTGACGTGTTTATATTTTTTTTAGCTTATTTTTTTTCAACATTCGTAACCAGGTATATCGGGATAACATGAACTGCTGATATTTTATCTCCGTATCCAAATATCTAGTTTACGATATGTTACAGTAAATTCTGTTTGTATGAGATCATTATTATTACCTGCAAGAACCAAGCTTAACACGTTATTTACATCACGAACCTTTTCCTAATTTAAAAAACAACAGCAGCTAATTGTTTGAATAAGTTGTAATTGCATCATCCGTTAATCAACAATCCTAGTCGTTTCGTGTTGGATGATTACGTACCTAGCTCTTTATCATCGAGAGTGCTATGCTAGATAAAACATCACTTTAGAATTCAATTCAATTCATCAACAATTTTTGTATAGATGACATGCTTAATTAGGTAGGGGGTAGATATACCTACATATTTGCTTGAGATCAACAAATTGCTTAGGTACGTAGTCAATTTCTTTAAAAAGTGACATCTGAAATAAAACAAAGGATTTGATGAATGACTACACCTACATACCTACTTACGCGTTCTACTACTACCTACCTACCTATTACTATTACATCATCAAAATCAACTTTTAAATGTCGGTCATTTAGTTCATTATTATTAAATTCCTCTAAGGGTTACGCAATAGGGAATCCTTTGTGTTCCCATCCCTCCCCTCTCCCATGAATGACCTTCGCAGGATATTTTGTTGACAAACAAGCTGCGGGAACAGCGGCAGGCAGCGCAGCAGCGCGGCGGGCGCGGGCGGCGCGCGGCGGCGCAAATCGCACGTGGTCCCCCGAACCGGCCCAACCAGCGCCGCCATCTTTGTTGTCACGCCATGTTTCTGTCCTGCTCCAGCAACAGACACATCTGCTGTAAGCGCGCCGTCTCTTGCTCGCAATTGAATATCTCTGTCGGAGGCCTACGTGACCGACAATAACAAAAACATAACCCCAGCAAGTAAAGTAGCACCGCAAGCTTTATCCGAACGACGCGACGCACGCCAGCGCCAGAGCTAGAGCTCCAACATGGCGATATTGACATAGCTGCATAATTCGGCTGTTCCATTATCATAGCCAAAAGAGAGCCTAAAATTTATAGGGCTTTTAAGATTCTGCGTAGGCTCACGATCAGGTGATGGCGTTATCGCGTGAGCTAGATATTTATCGTCAAAAAACATTTGTCAGATGATCTCTATTGTTTTTATGGAACTACGCGTTATATTTGGATGATGATGATTAAGCGACAGGATGTGTGAGCGATCTGTGACATCTAGATTCCGTTGATTACGATTATGATGGTCATGCGCGTAAACAGGTCACGCAACACGATAAAGCACGATAAGTAGGAAAATGGTAGGCACGTTGGTATATTCTGTACTGAACACCTAGAGGTGTTGGAGGTGTTCCTTCTATGAATAGGAATGTAATTCTATTTTTACATTTACAATAATTAATATTTAGAAAAAACAAAAACCGACTTCAATGTTTCTTCGAAGTCCAAGGTGTAATATCGATGGAATTTATATTTATTTATTTCAATTCAGGTGCTCGTTACACATACAGTACTACAACCAAAGCGTGTAGCGGGCCAATCACCTGTTAGAATACAAATAATAGTAATAATAATATGGGACCACTTCGTAGCTGTACTGAACTCAACGCAAAAAGAATTTTCCAAATCGGTTAAAAAATGACGAAGTTCTGAGGTAACAAACTTAAAAAAATATAATGATAAAAGAATTTAAAAAAATAATAAAAAAAATACAATAAAACAGAGAACCTTCTCCTATTTTGAAGTCGGTGAAAAATAAGGGTCTACTCTGGATTAATTACAATTACTTCCGCAACATTGTAAGTTAAAGGGCTTCTTTGCGGAAACCTTCGGGTATTACGGATCCGTAAATGTAACTGGGGCATACGATATCCAAAGCTTCTCCAAATTGGCTCGCTTCCTGGAACTTAAAACATGTGCCATAGGCACAGATTACATAATAGTATGCCATAGGTATACCTTGTTGATTTAGATGATTCTATACTAGGTATACTTATCCTAAAACCTATGAAATCGGTAGATAAAAAGAAAAACTTTTTTTTTATGTAACTGAATAACGATACCTACTTAATAATACCTACGCATAGTAATAGCAATAGCATCCTTCATCATTAGTAAGTTTGCAGTTTAAGATTCTTTAGTATTACCATGGACCAAATATACATATATTGTATATTTATACTAGTACTTGTATATTTAGTCCATGGTATTACCTACTAAGGGATTACTTAAGTAATCCCTTAGTACTCTGTGGTATTAGTTAGTATTCTTTGCTTAAGGCTTACTCTGAATAAGTCAGTACCGACAACTTTTGCTTACCTACAAATTTTAGTCAAGATAATCAAACGAATCTTTCGATTTTGCACATTACTAAAATGAACAAGAATTTGAATCAATTACTAATCTAAAACCTAATAAATCTCAGCATTCCAATCGTAAAGGAACTTGACTGAATTAAAGCTAACCTAGGCATCTAGAATCAATAAACGTTCGTGTATAAGGCCCGTAGGTTGATATTGCTCGTAAATATAAGGGGCTCCGGCCCTTTCCCTTTGTCTCGGTCCAAAGCGTAGGCTCAAGCCGGCCCAGCTCATTATGATTCGGCGCCACGCCAGATATCTGGTAGACATTATGTTGTAGGTGTTTGTTAATTGCACTGTTAAAATTCCACATAGCGAAGGTATTACAATAAATTACATACTAGCAATGAATATTTTTATTAGTTCTGTTCTGATGGCTTTAAATTTGATGAAATCTAAGATTTAAACTTAGTGACAAAAAATACAAAAAATATGCAAAGGCCCACAAATCCAATTAAGGTGGTTAAGAGGTTTATTACTAGAAATTGTCTACGAATCAGCTTTATGAAAAAGATACCTACAACTTGTTGTAAATTACGAGATTTTCCTTATGATTCTATGACCGGCTTGTAACTTGTAGGGTCCTTGCATGGAATATGATAAATAATTTTAAAACTTATGCCGTGGTGTTGACACAATAGCCAGGCTTTACATTATGCACACGTTTAGTATGTGCACAGTGCAGTGTTTCATGGCCTTAAATATTTAAAAGCATTCAACAACGCAATCACATAACCAAGTAGCAAACAGTCTTCCCAAGGGTGCGTTTATAGCTGGTTGTAAATCTATTCCTTGTAAATTTATTAGATGGTCCCCAAATATACCCTCGAAGCAAATACAAACTTTACCACATTGGACTTAGAATTCAAACTTGTATACGCCAAAGCCAACGCTACATGATCCCGAAGGCATTTATTATGTTCATAGACAAGCGAGTGCACCGGGGCATTCCCAAGGATCAAATTTTTTGTATCTTTTGTGTTTAATTTTGGATTCGAATTTTTATGTCCGAAACTTTGAGCGGATCACGTACGCATCTTGCACCTGACGCTCATACAAATGACACGTCTTGCAGGGAATTGAAGCAGTCCCCCTTTCAATAATGCTCACCCATTCGCCTCAAGCGAGATTATGGTGACACGGTGCCATAAAATGCGGGCCCCGACCTGACGATCAGGATGTAAACAAACGCAAACATAATCCTATTATTAGCGAGAAGGAGCAATGCTTTAGCTCCAAGAAATTATAATGATTTTCTGAGAAACTGACAGTTTGGTGGTACCTAAGCACACACACACAGCTTTGCGTAACTCACGTGTGTTGTGACTAGCAAATGAACAGTTAAGTGTTTAGTCAACGTAGAGGCTATACGTAAATATTAGATCTGATGATTAAGCTCGGTGGATAACAAAAGAGATATATAGACTTATGAAATATGCGGTCTCTCAGAGATATCGATTTAGGAGTGTGTACTAGTTAAATATTAATTTAGATCCAGAAGTTCATAAAAATAAAAATTTATGGAGAGGAAAACATTATCTAGAAGTTTATGGGTACCTGTATGATGATGTTGAATGATTATTGTATTTTACTCGTGGTAGGTCTCTCATATGCGGGAGGCCGTCTAGGTAGGTACCTCCGCATTGCCAGTTATTCTGCCACCAAGCAGTAGTGCGCAAGCTTTACTGTGTTCGGGCACAGAATAGTTCCGGTTTAAAGGGTATGTAGCCAGCGAAATTACTGGGCAAATGACACATATCTAATGTCTCGGGGTGATGGAGCGCAATCCAGTGCTACACAGTGCTTTTTATGGTATTAAAAGTTCTGGGTAGCACTGCAATTGTTATGGGCAGGTGTGGAGCTTACCATCAGGCGAACGACTTGCTCGTTTCATAACTAAGTATAATAAAAACAATTGGAAAATCTCATTTCTATCAAAAAAATCTAGAAGCCATATTTCAGAAGGTTGTGTTATTGGAGGTACCTACTTATGAACTTGGACATGACACAACCACAAAAGCTTAACTCACAATGAAAATAAAACATAAAGCCCAAATAAAGCGTGACAAACCAACATTAGGCTTGTTTACGAGGCGAGGAACTCCTAGCTAGACAATAGCAGCAAGACAGCGAAACAAATAGGTTAGCTATTGACCACTGATTTACTGAACGGCGTCTGTCTGAACAATGCCTGAAGCAAAAATGTTTCCACGCGAAATAACGATCAAAGACAAGAAGCTTTGAAAACACGAATTGTTTTCAAAATTAGACAAGAGAAGCAAATTTCAGTAAACTAGAATTTAAAAAACCCCCGACACAAAAAACCTATAAAAAGTAAAAAACTGCTGAACCGATTTTGATGAAATATGTCTAAGAACCACCGCTAGAAAACATGATTTCAAATTTAAAAAAACCGCATCCAAGTTGCCACAGACAGACACACATAGTGGTCAATCTTATAACACCCCTCCTTCTTGCGTCGGGGGTTAAAAACAAACCCCTGTTAGGTTCCTCTTCTGAACTTTCCCTCTCAGCCGAATCTAGTTTAATTTCTAGACAAGTATTTAGATGGTGAATCTGTCACCACAATTTAAAATACCTTTGAATTCGACGAGATAGTATTAAAACCGGCAATTTCTATGTAACTACTTAAAAACAAAAAAGAGTTTCCAAATAGAATGAGGAAAGAAAAATTACGGTATCACGAGATTTGAAACACTCTAGAAATACCTCGTACTGGGAAAAAGAGTTTTGGGTTTGCGTCATCACTACAGCAAGATCTAATTGTATATTTTTTTATTAGAAAATAGCTACTACATATTATTCTGTGCTTCTACCATTATCTTGGCAGCCATTGTATATATTATACGGTCACCCAAACCAAGGTTACGAAAAAACATATTTGCAATGCTGATGTGGCCTTTTTGCGCTGTTCCGTTTCTGAATGTTCAATACCTACCTACCTACTAGATCAGCACCAAAGAGGATCGTATGCAAAATATCTACGTAGAACTGAAGTGTTAAAGTTTGTATTGTATCTAAATAACATATAATATTTGAAAGCCTCTGTGGTGTATTGGTTGGACAGGTTGGCTCAAAATTCATACACCATTGAGGTTGCGGGTTTGATTCCCGCGAAGGGACATATTTTTGTGCACAGAAAAAAGCGCAAAGCATTTGTTTCTTGTCTGGGCGTCGTAGGACCATGGTCTAGATAGTTCCTGGTTCCCCAGATACAGGGAATCCTAGTCCTAGGTAAGTGACAGGATCTATGTTTGTGATCGTTGGACGTAATTAATTTATTAATTATATCACATCATCATCCACAGCCCTTTACATCCCACTGCTGGGTATAGGCCTCTCTCATATCATGCCATTTGCCTCGAGTCTGCGCCATTCGTCTCCAGGTTCGGCCCGCGATTTTTACAATATCGTCGACCCATCTTGCTTCCGGACGCCCAACGCTACGCTTGCCCTGTCTTGGCCACCATTCAGTCAGTACTATAGTAGTAGTATATCACATACCGCAAACAAAGAATACTAATTATTACTACGACGCAAGATAGCGAGCTTCCAAGTCTTATACATACAACCATCTTAGGTAGTGACCACTTCTAGTGACTACTTCAAGTCCAATAATAATGGGTTTAAGATAGTGTTGGATCTGCCGCGCTTTTGCAGTGCTCTAAAGATATTTGCTGAAGAACGCACAAACGATTTCTACGCCAATATCAACAGTGGACTGACATAGGCTAGTGATGATGACTATGCAAAGGAATAATACTGATACTCATTAAAAATACTTTTTAAGTAGTAATAAGAAGTAGGTACAACTTCGACTGTTATCATTATCACCTACAACAATGTACTTAGGACTTATCTTAGAAACACAAATGAGTGAGCTGATGAGGTACTCACAGATTGACGTCAAGTCGGACCATATTATGTAAATAAAGACGCTACGTCTAGCTCTGACTGATAAGACTAACCTTAATCCTGGAAATGAATGGAAGGGCGTAGAACAAAGAAGATATCTAGTTAAAGTCCTTCTTATATGACAATTTAAGAAGCAGCTTTTAACTAAAGATACCTAGACTGAATTTTAATATAAGCTCGCTGGAGCGAATTGGCGTAGGACAGGAGCAACTGGAGAGTCTTGGAGGAGAACTTTGCCCAGAAGTGGGTTAAGAAAAAAAATATCTAGCTGGTTTTCAACACAGAGAGGTTTCAATTATCTGCGGGAAGATTTGAAAACTATGGCTGCCGCGCCGGGCGGAAAGTGGCGAACCAGCAGCGTAGCGTCACTCTTAACATGCTACTTACGAAAGTACCTATTCGTAGAAGCTTTCTGGCACCTGTCTGTCTACCTAACTAAAATCATAGATTTGCATTTGTTTTGAATTCATACGATTTTGTTGAGCGTTTCTATTGGTTTCATTTCCATCGCTTCGCTCTGCACCTTTTTTCGACACCCTCGTCTAGTCACTAAATAAATTAGCAACGACAATTACCTCTAACCTTAATTACGAATCCTGCTAAAGCAAGCACCCTATAATTATATAAGAATCAGAAGGCGATTAGGTACCAAGTTTGCCTTCAAATTATAATAAGTGTATCTGCCCTTGATTTGTTGTCGTTTAGACACAAGGTAGAACAATGACCCCTCTCATCAGTATAGTCAGTGAAGTAGGTAAACCAATCATGGACGTACTTATTATATTTTTATCAACTAAATAGGTAAACCGTCAACAGTAATTATCGCGGCGGCTGACGATGGCGGCTTACCGCAGATATAAAGGAGTGCGTTTATTATACTTGGTACCTACCGAAATTTGAAAATTCGATACATGTCACCGCAATATTACAGCAGCGAATCACGTAACAACGAAATATCAAAACCAAGAATAATTCTACAACGGAAGTTTCTGATTGGCTTTGGCTTATTCTTCTTCTGGCGCATCGCCGGCCGCTGCCGCGGCACGCTCGCTTCGCTTGCTCGGCTCACGATTTGTGGTGCACCAGTATCCTAACCCTAACACTTCTCGTCGCTACGCTCATCGTCGTAAGTGTACCTATGTACGACTTTGCCCTAAAGTTTCGCTGTAGAATTATTCGTAGTCTGGATATTTCGTTGTTAGGTACGTGATTCGCTGCTGTAATATTGCGGTGACACGTCATTCAAATTTTCTAATTTCGGTACCAAGTAACGGATAAAAAGTTTTAAAAAAAATGTATAATACCTACCTAATTTCGATACATACAACTAAATAATTAATAAGTATTACCCGGTACTCATATAACTAAACAAATATCTACTGTGTTTTAGGAGTCAGAGGTTTATCCCAGTTTCTATATTGTTATGTATGTATATTATCATTGCTATCTATTAACATTTTGATTTCAAGGAGATATATAATATTATGTAACTGGGTAAGCACAGCTTATCTACTTATACAGGATAATCGAAATTACAGTACCTATTCGCAAAATTCGCATTATATTACGCTATATTATATACCTTCCTATCAATTAGGAAGGTATATTATATAGCACCTAGTATCATATCAATAGGATCAATGTTGTGATTTACATCTAGAATTTAGAAACAAATGAGGTTCCATAAACATAAATGTGAATGAAGTAGATATTTCACCTGACTCTTCGATACACGAGCCTTTGGCCAAGGACTGTCATCATCAGAAATTCAGATGTCCAGAAAACACGACTATTTTGGCACAGGGAACCAAAAAGCTTGAGAAACTGCAATCTAAATTGAGCACTATTAACATTGCGCTAAGAATCAATGTGAAATCCAAAATTATTATATATTTAAAATCGCAGTCGGTATGCTATACCAAAAGGATTCTTATCTACAAGTTCATTGCACTTCTTGATACAAGTGATGGACACTTTATAAAAATTGCCTATTTCCGTATTCCCGTATATTTTTGTCCAGGAAATAAAAAAGACGAATGAATGAATATAAAACTCATGGTAATATTATTTCTTTCTTACTGGACGTCAAGCTGATCTTTTGACAAGTTTTTGTTGAAAGGTATTATAGTATACAAATTTATAGTGGTATATATAAATATAATACAACAGTAAGTAACAAGATATACCTCGTATAAATAGTATATACTTAGACAGGTACTAGTGGTAGGTTTCTCGTATGCGAGAGGCCGTGTGGGTGAGTACCACCGCTTTGCCAGTTATTCAGCCGCCAAGCAGTAGTGCGCAAGCATTACTGTGTTACGGTTTGAAGGGCATTGTAGCCAGCGAAATTACTGGGCATTATGGGTTGATACTCAACAGCTAATTGTCTCAGGGTGACGAGCGCGGTGCAGCGCCGCGCAGGATTTTGCAAAACAAAGTTATGGGTGGTGCTGTTATTGTTATGGGCTGGCGTAAAGCTTACCATCAGGCAAACGACCAGCTCGTCTCGTCATTCAATTACATAAAAAAGGTAAGTATATCTTCTAGTACCTTAGCTATTGTAATAGGTTACTGGCTTTTAGTTTCAAGGCAAAATTTAAAATTATAATAATATATAACATACTTACTTATATGTAATAATTACTACTTAAACTACTTTTTACTTACTTTATTACTTACTTACTTTTTACTTACTTATATGTAATACTTACTACTTAAACTACTTTTTACTTACTTTATTACTTACTTTTTACTTACTTACTTATATGTAATAATACGAGTATGTAGGTATAATTATTAATTATTATAATCAGTTTATGACCTTTCCTGTGTAATTAGTTAATTACCTCATAAGTTTTATTAAGTATATTTATTATATAGGAGGACAAAAGGTATTAATTTACTGTGACGAAATGGCATTCCATACAATATTGAGTATGTAGTATTTCATTACATTTAGAATAAAGGACAGAAGCCTTTCAACATGAATTACTGAAAGGACCCTAAGTCGGTACCCTTTGTCACAGATCAATAAAAAGTTACTTCTTTGTTCCCTTTTAGCATCAACCCCATCCTACTTCCTTCTTGCCATCCTACTAATATTATAAACGCGAAAGTTTGTAAGAATGTATGGATGTATGTTTGTTACTCTTTCACGCAAAAACTACCGAACCGATTTTGATGAAATTTGGTACCTATACTTTAGGACTTGGAATAGCACACACTACTTTTTATCCCGGGAAACCGCAAGTGAAACCGCGAGGCGCAGCTAAGTTGACTTATATTACTGCGGGATCATTGATCAACCCAAAATAATTAAACACAAACAAAAAGTCCCATTTTAGCTAGCGTTGTTAATAATATATAAGCACGGGCTTCATAACAAGTTTGTTCAGATTACCGAATACCGACAAGATAAACGAACAGATGATGTCACCTTCGAATACATAACTTAAACTTCATTTGTGTGAGTGAATGTATCCACTCGGCTAAACCAACGCGCAATTTACATACTCGTGTGGAAAGTTCCATGATCCATGGTCCTCGACGGTGTTTTTAAATTTCAAATCCATCGTTGCTACAGCGTCGCTCACTGACTATTGAACAGCAACGCTACTAAACGAAATAATTCTCGATAACATCGCAGCTCGATCTTAGCCAATAAATAATAACCGGTTATTTTTCAGTTGTTTTTGTTGGGAGAACGAGTTTGGGAACAACGCAAAATATCTGCGGTAGATGTTATTCCGGATGATAGGTATATTGTATTTTCGGTCAAGGTTAGCAATAACACAGAATAATTAATAGTATATACTGACAACAAATTAAATAGGTGTGTATTATGGACACCTTTATATGGAGAATAAGGCGCAAAAAGTTAACTTGTCATCAGTCACGTATTGCTTACGTTATGTTTACTTCAGCACCTTTGCATTTCTTATGATGGCCATTATGATTATTTTATTTAGTTCTTTGGCCATTTGCTGTAAAAATACAATGGCCGATGAAATGAGAGAGAAGCTTTAGACAAATATAAAGTTCTTGATATATTTGTCTGGCACTTTTTTTATTATGTAGGTATAATACCTACTTTACTTCCTACTATAATAATATTATAAACGCGAAAGTTTGTAAGAATGGATGTATGGATGTACCTTTGTTACTCATTCACGCAAAAACTACTGAATGGATTTTGATGAAATTTGGTATGGAGATAGCTTATACCCTGGATTAACACATAGGCTACTTTTATCCCGGGAAACCGCGGGTGAAACCACAGGGCGCAGCTACTATATGATATAATAACATTATATTTATAATTTTATATCTTATATATATATTTATCTAAATCTTCCCTATTGACAATCACATAACGTCTCTAATATTAGCTAAGCCATACTAGGTGATGCTAAATGCAATAGGTACTTAGGATCTTTTTGGTTTGATTTACTAAATTAAATGAGCTAGGCTAACCACTCTTACACAGTAATACTTAAACATATACTTATATACATAGTGTAGTATACTTCATAAGCCCTCGGATAATTGTGTTGTTTATGAAAGAAGATAATATCATAGTACTGATTATATTCTAATTTTAGATAAAACATACTTACTTACACAATTGTACTTTTTTGTCCAACCGAACTCTAAAAAAATATCGATTGTTTACAAACAGAAACTGATGAAACTATTAGGAACTTTACAACAGCTCCACTAATTGCCGTGACCTTTCCAACTGTAGGTATAGGTATTCCAATGATGGACGCAGGCCATCCTCTCAAAACAGACTTCGATAACCTGATACTAACGCACGAGAACCCGCTGATACGTCGCTGATAACAACTTATATAGTGCGAAACGAAAACACGATTACGGCAACAGACACGATAACTATCGTTCTTTATCGCAGTACAAAAATATTGAAAGAGGCATTTAAATGTGATATAATCAAGCTGAGGAATGATAAGGCTGTAGCTTTCAATATTAAAGATATTGTTATTGATGAAGTAAATACATATAACTGGCACTAGCGACCCGCTCTGCCTGTGTACGGGTGCTAATATATTACTTTGCATTCGGTTTAAATAAGCTAATAGGCAAATAACTAAATATAGTAGCAAAATAATGTTTCTACAAATGTAGAAGGCAATTTTAATGACAGAAACAAACCATTAACAAAATGATAATGATACTTCACTATCGTCACGTATTTATCTAAGAATTGTTGAACAAGACGTAGCAGTAACATTTCACGTAAATTTTGTAGCAGAATAATCATAATGTATTATGTTATAGCAGGCCTAGCGCACTCCACACTACGTACGAAGCTACAACAACAAGTACATAGCCGGACACCGACGGCGGGTCGCGCGTCGTTACAGGTGCTGCGTTAGAAGAGATAAGAGCTATGCGATAGAAAGAGAGGCGCTCTGTAGGTTAATATGACTGGTAGGTATGCCCTACGCGAATTGAATTGAATTTTATTGCGTCATAGCAAGAGTCGTTATTTGTTTAATTTAAATTTCTTTGCGGAGTGATGCTTCTGTCCCTTAGTATCCTGTGGTTATAGAGAAAGATGAATAACAACTAGAGAAAATCATCCAATCCATGAAAATTATTTGAACTTACTTACATCGATAGATCCACAATATCGTATCATTGCTAAGTGGCTTTTCTGTTTGACCTTTTCTACTGTTCTTAAGCAATTAGGAACACCTACGCGAAATCCACTTATCGTTTCGTAAATGGGTCATTGAACGAATCAGCCGAAGCGAAACACTTATAATTGGTCTTCGATACTTTGATATAAAAATACCTTCTTTGTTGATATTTGTATAAAGTATACCGACCGACATTCAAATCAATCCGATATTATTTTGATAAAGATAGATAGGACTCTGAAGACAAAGACAGCACAACATTTATAAAATAATTAGGATTGCACAGTAAACATACATAGGTTTTTGTTATTGTTAGTTATAGGCTTGCGTTTGACCGCTATCTCACCTGTTGTTAAATGACGATGCGGTCGAAGATGTAGCACGCTCGCCTAGACGAAACCTGTTCACTCTTGTCTTAAAGATACCACCAGATTATAGCTATCCGGAAACACATATGTGTCTTCCACTCCTTGACCGTTTGCATTATGAAGGTCGTAGCAAAGCGCTTGGTGCGAGCAGGAGGGATGTCTACCATAAATTGATGACGGCTTGCCGTACGTCTGGTGGTCCGGTGATGGAATGGGGATGGCGGAAAAAGTACATGTAATTCCGTCGCACACTCCGAAATGTATCCGGTAAAAGACCGATAAACTGGCAACTTTAAAAACGTATTCTTAACCAACGCATCGTCACCAAAGAGGTAGGTAACCTTTGTTTGTTTACTGTCCAATGGTATAGGATTGCATATTGTCCCATAGTTCGCTTAAAAAGATACAATTGGTAAACCATTTTACCATACTACTTTTTTCTAAATACTTACGTATTATTAGGTTCCATCATTTGTCACGTATTTGAGGTATACACAGAGAAATGGACAATTCTCAATATCTCTGAGTATACATAGAGCGATCGCGCACAACATACACTTTTGTTTTGGTGCCCCTAATTACATATTGGTGCTCAAGAAATTCACGACCATGATTCATATAGTAAATAAATTATGCAATATGTGCAAAATGTCTAACTAGTAAGAATAGGTACATGCAGAAATACGAGTAATAGCACAGAATAAATAACTAAAAGTATCTACTACTATCTACTTGTGTATACTTAATTGCGCAATAAAGCCAATTTGTGCCATAATTTAGCGATTTTCATTCTGTTAGCATGACAGGAAGCCATGTTTTGTGCGATTGCAAAATTACGTATGAAGCAGCAGTCGGTACGCATTCGCGGTATCGCGGTGCAATAGTTTATATTCATTATTCATCCATCAAACACAAATGTCGGAGCTGTAACAACCTAGGTGACCCGTTTATCTAAATGATAAGGATATGCTTTTAATAGATAGTAATTCATTTTACCCCGGGCAGGAACCGTAAAAGTATAGAGACACTATACACCTTGTAAATTTTCAAATTGCGAGTGAAAAATATTCTAATGAACATTCAATAACATAATATTGTCAAAAACAAACATTACATATTGTAACAAAAGTTATAAAAAAATGCCCCTCAGTTTCTTTCCTCAGTGGTTCTTTTTCCGATACGGTGGTCATTGTCATTGTAATAATTGACGTTCATAAGTGCGTCTGTGATGCCAAAATTGAATAAAGAACTTTTGATTGATTGATATATATTGTATATATATATACATATACCTACTGGTTGTTATATTTAGGTGCCTACATACTTGGAGGCTTTGTTTCGAGTATAGAGGTATAGAGTGAGTTTGAAACAAACCGCACTCCGCTGAACAGCTTCTACTAACTACTACTAACTAGTAGAATCCACTCAAAGCCGCCGTAAACCTGCAGTACAAAGTTGTAAATACCTACCCTGTCATCAACGTCATCAGTGATTAATTTATTTATTATATTCTGCAACTATGTTGAAATAGCACAACATGACCATGATAAGTTAATCAGATGAACCACCGCAACAGGTCAGTTTATCATCTTTTATCAGTGATAATTTATCACTATGATTTCCATCTGGTATATATTCTATACTAGTCGTTCAACATCTTGGATAAACCCTGAACGTACCAATTTAATGTAGGTATAGCATGTTTAATTAAAAATGTGGTGTGGTGTAAAACATTAAATAAACTTGTGCCGCTGTCTAGTTTTTCGAATCAGACAAAGAATTTTCTCACTCACTCGTTTATTTCACTCTCCTCAAATTTTACATGCTATGTACTTACCTTTACATCATATATGAAACAATAAATAAATAATTACTTTCCTATTGAAAAAAAAAACTTAAAAACTTGGTATCCCATTAAACCTATCTACATATAACGTTTCCTATATAATATTCAACAATAAATTACCCTGAACGTGGCAATTAAATGCCATCAATCATTTTACAACATACTGGATAAAAATATTTATATACATACCTACAAAAGTATATATTATTATACTTACTGCAACCACTGCAACTGTGTTGGACCAGCGCAACATAGTACTTGTTTGTCATCCATGACCCTCTTATCCGATGGATGCGCATGCAAATTGCGAAATCGAAGCGAAGTGTCACAGCCTTACTACATTTTAATATGTATTGTATATATTGGAAGTAGTAACTTACCTATGTACAATAGGTAATGTGTTAGCCTATCCAATCCCAGTGAAAATAGGAGATGGCGCTGGTCCTTGAAACACAGCGTCGAGCTACGCTACGTCGAGGGCCAGAGGTTTGAAAACTAAAAGTTTAGCACTTATTAGGTATGTCTATAAATAAAGTATGTTATGTTTAAAAAAAAGTGAAGTACCACACAATAAATAATAGTACCTACAATGCCTTTTTTATTTTCTTTATATTTTGTTCATTTAAAAAGGAACAGTGCGCGATATAATCTAGTCAATACTCGGAGGAGCTAGGTGGAAATTATTTAACGACTGGATAAAGAGAGCGGAAAGTCGGGCTTAATGGCGTGTTTTAGGAGAGAAGTCTAGCAGTGGACCAAGTAGTCTGATGATGATGATGAAGCTAACTTATTTGTAAAAAATGATGCTTTAAGAATTCAAAATAAATCCATAATAATGTTGTATTGACTTAAAAAGGCAAGCACTAGACGTAGCCTGCCCGTAGGTTACAAGTAAGGTTAGTAGCTTTATTAAATAGCTCACAAATTTCCAAAGATCCCAAACAATCCTGTTCGTGTCATGCGTCCATCAATACCGAGCTAAACTAGACATTACTGCTTCCAATCGCATTACCCATAGCGTGTTTGACAATAGGCCAGAAAGGTCGACGACTTCATAAACAAAAAGTAAATAAACTAACCGACAACCTTCCTTTGAGATTGGGAGCTTTTGCTTGATTTCATTACATGTAAACAATATTGGGAAATCGCCCCGACTCCACGATATTGCTGTTGTTCAACTTTAACCATTTTCCTTTTTTATTTAAGTACCTAATGAGGTAACAAGACCTTCGCACTACCCTAAAACAACCCAGGCTATATAGTCAAAGTCAAATAAAGTCAAAGTCAAATATCATTTATTAAATAGGCACAAAAGTGCACTTTTAAAGGTCATAAACACATGATACAAATAAAAAATGTTAAAAATTGTAACTTCTGTTAACATGACGTTGAAAAAAAGGTAAGTATGTTTACCCATTTCTTTCCTATACTCAAATTGAAGTCTGAGTGTTGAAAAGAAATGCGAAAACTGACTCTACCAGTGCTTCGGAAATACGCCCGCTAGAGAAGATAGCACCAAGAAACTCTGCGGGGATGTCTTTTTTCAGCACAATTACGTATAAATTAGAATTAACAGAATGTAAAACAAGAAATGCGAGTGAGATGTCCCATAGTCATAGTATCAGTAACAGAAAAGTGTAAATAAAATATAAGTAGGTATGACAGTAGTAGTAGGAGTGACTAGAATAGACCAGTCCCCGCAAGCAGCACCCGTTCACGAGTATGACTTGTGGACCAGCCATCACCCCCCTCAACCATATTGGAGGGAAGGGAGTGACCCGACACACAGAGTCGCCGCAAGCAAAGACATTTGAGTGAGCGTGACTGTAAAACCTAGTCACTTCCATATATTTTAGCCTTACTCGTCCCATTGCAAAGCACAGACCTCCATACCCCCTTAGTTCCATTCCTCTCAGTTTAATGCCTTTTGCGGAAAATCCTTTCTATAGGAGTCCAGCTCATCCCAACAATCTCTGTCTGGGCCTGTCGCGTTGTCGTCTGACGTTGTGCTGGACTTACTCAGTTGAAAGTTTGGCCCTAGCTAGTTCTACATGCGGCAGACGTGCTTCATTTCAAGCTGGCAGCTTTTAATACTTTTAAGTTCATATTGTTTGTAACAACACAACTTTTTTGTTTATTATCCAATTAAAACAATGATAAAAGGTAAGTAGTATACGTTTGTTGTTAAATGCATAAACAAATCCTCCACCTCATAAGCCAATTGTTTATCAACTGTTAGTAATTTTTTCTATCCGTAGCTCCCTGAAAGAACCAAAAATATTCTCCAATAACCTTCTCTAAACCTCATCAATGTACATTTCTACTCAATGTCTCCGGTATTTTCTGCCGTGATTCATTGGACTTTAGTGCCTAGTACACATAGTTCCTAAGCAGCCAGTTGACAGTTGCTCGCTGAAACAGCCTACAACTTCTGTTTTCGGATAACCGCATGAGCTTTTTATTGCTTTATTTATTTTAATTTACACCCAACGATCACATAAATAGATCCTGGCCCCTAACTTAGATTCCCTGTATATAGGGAACCGGAAAATAAGTGGGCAGTTCCTATTTTAGATCCACTTCTTACAGTACGAGTTGACTGAACGCGAATTAAAATTATGTTGAATTTGCTGCACTTCAGTAGCTGACCGACTCGCATTATGAGTATGACAGATGACAGTGCTTAGAATTGTGTTGCGTTGATAAACTTTTATATATTTAAGTACGTAGCTAAGTTTGTACCAATACAAGCACTAGACGCTTATTTAGTAACAGTGGCTTTTGACCATTCCTTCTCGCACCATGTAAACCAGGCATTACATCTTTCCTTGAAATTTTATTGTAAGCAAACAATCCAACTCATGGCTAATGGGTTTAAATTAATGAATTCTCTGTCGCAAAAGAAAACCGACTTGGTCGTAGGGTATAAAATATAATTCACTTTTTACTAGCCTTCTTTCTCATCTCTTTCCTTGTTCTGTGCATTTTTGTTTATTGGGACAAGGCAGTAGCCTCGCTGAAGAGTCTGACTTTTATCAGATCTTAAGACACCCGCCACACAGTAGCTAGTAGTGTAGGAGTGTGCTCGTGGTTTCTCCAGAACTACTGACGAATTCTTCCATCACAACAGCCTGCCTTTTCAGGCTGATCCAAACAATCTGTCGACACCAAAAGATAAGTTTATAGGCAAACCAACAAATTGTCGAATTTATGAAGATTGGGGGCATGAAGTAGCCATGTACATGAAGACACATACACCCTAGCAGGGCATGTATCTGTTATATCTTGAAATAAATAAATGAATTGGAGAGGTATATATTCTGTTTTTTTTCTCTATACACAACTCTGCGGATATAAAGTGGAAGAAAAGTATATAGACCGCCAATGATATGTCAGTAATGTGAGTAAGGGGAAAAAAGAGGAGAGAAACACACTCTGGCTGTAGGCCTGCTCACAACTCTCGCCATCTCCAAGCGGCTTCATTCCTGAGATAACCTGCATAAGAATTTAGAATTTCAAGCATTTTTTCACAAATTTGTTTAGAACGTGCCAAAGGAATAAGCTAAACGAATTTGAGTCAAGGTGAACTAAGTATTATGTCACGTACCGAAACTGCTTTTCCGCTTAGCGATATACTTTGTTTGGTTTAATTGTGGACCTTGACTCCCACGACCGGACTCTGTTATTTTGTTAATTAAATTACTGGAATAAAACATAATAGTGAGTAACCAGGTTTTGAACAACTGAAAAAACGTGGCGTTTACAAAATGATAATGTCGTTAATCAAATTAATGTCGTATGTGTCTCAATGAAATAATGTGTTTTGGCACTTGTTTTTTAGATCCTGGCCCCTAACTAGGATTCCCTGTATCTAGGAAACCATGAACTATGAGGACCATGGTCCCACAACACCCATGCAGACACGAAACAAATGCTTGAGCTTTTTTTTCTGTACACCAACATTTGTCCCGTCGCGGGAATCGAACCCGCAACCTCAGTGATGTATGAGATTTGAGCCAACCTGCCCAACCACTACACCACAGAGGCTGTCAATCATCAGACTACTTGGTCCACTGCTAGACTGCTCTCCTAAAACACGCCATTAAGCCCGACTTTCTCTCTTTATCCAGTCGTTAAATAATATCCACTTAGTTCCTCCGAGTTTAATATTAACACAGAATAATTTATTGTACAGATAGTCTTGGTTGTTGGGAAAGCTCACATTGTCTGATGGATCGGACTACGAGGCCACAAGGAGTGTTCTATCCTAATCCCACATTTCCTGCCTAGTTTCAGGTTTATAGAACGATATTCTCATACCAATTAAACTCATTTAGTGATCATTGTCTTCTTCTCTTGTGTAGGTGTGTGACCAACCCTGGTGTCGGAGTTTTTAGACTGCCCGAAGGTCTCCGACGTGGCCTGACAACTGAAGTCTTAAGACAACAACCGGGACCGACGGCTTAACGTCCCCTCCAAAGCCCGGTAGCGCTCAGATGTAAATATCAAACAAACAGTCACATATACAAGTATGTATGTACTACATTAGTAAGAATAAGTTGATTGTTTTACAATTATTGTTTATTAAACTAGCTGTTGCCTGTGACTTCGTATGCGTGAAGTATTCTAACCTGTTTCCGTCAATTTTCCATCCCACCTTAATCCCGCTCCTGCTCCCGTAACCGTCGCACTCCTGTCTCGACCCCATCCTATCTCGTTGTAGCCTAAGATTCAACATTTTTTTTAAAGCAGCCTTTCCTCCGGTCCTTTAGTTCTCAATGTAAGCAGAAATCCAGTTTAAGCTGAGCCTTGTGCGTAAAGGGTACGGTATGTTCCGGGGCTCAATTTATAGCGGACATATATATTTTTTTTCCTAATTTGCGTCATAACTTCAATATTCCTGGACCGATTTTGATGAAACAACGCCTATGTGTAGCGCCGGGCTTCATAAAACATATATTAAAAAAACTGCATTTCAATTCATGCCTTAGTGACAGACAGGCAGAACAAAATTTTTAAAACTGTATTTTTGGGTTCTGTTGCTCCCAAATACATTTAAAAAAAATTTTTTTTCCTAGCCTATACTGTCCCACTACTTGGCAAATGGCTTCCCTAATTCCTTCCACCTGTGTCCTCCTGCGCCACGTCATACCAATTTTCTTAGTATGCTTCTTCATGGTTCCCAAAAAAATTGTTTTTCTAAAATATCTTCAATGTAGTAAGTAATAGTTGAAAATCAGCATGATGGCTTCATTTCGTGATGTGACTAATGCGACTTCGAGATTGCACCGATTGTTGCATAGCTACCAGTTTGCAATTTTGGTAATCTTTAAACATCCTCAAACGATATCAATATCCAACCATTGAGTCACAAACGTAATTTACATAATAAGTTATTACAATAATAAACAGCAAACAACAATTCACAGATATTCATATCCTCTATCAAAGATAAAACTGTAAACATTTAGCGCAAATTTATGCTATCAAAGTCGACACGATAAGATTTTATGAAGTCTACAAGTACCTAGGTGGGTATAAGTAAGTACTACTAATTGAATCATGCTATTACATAAGGTATAAACGAGGTAAAATAAAAAAGCAGTGACTGTTGTTACTTGTATCTAAGTACATTCGTTCTCGGTAAACAATTAGATATGAACAGAGGGCAAACATGCGATTGGTGGAACGAATAAATTCTAAAGAGTTGCATCAACAAATCTACTATTAATTATTCTGTGACAAAGCTAACCTTGAAACTGTAGAAATAAAGCATTATATCACAATGGAGGAGTGATATAATATTTTTTATTGAATTAGCAACTTTTGCTCGCGTCACTTTTACACCGGTTGGGGGTACGAGGGCCCTAATTCACTATGACAATTTAGAGATTCCTCGCTTCGAGGTCACGTCGATTCCTTCATACATCTGCGAAATTTGTATTCTCTATGACGCGTCATATATATGAATATATGAATGCGTCATAGAGATGTCATTTATTAATGAAGGAATCGACGTGATTTCGAAGCAAGGAATCGCCAATTTGTCATAGTGAATTGGGGTCCTGGTCAAATGATTATGCACATAAACTTCTGATGAGAGCCCAAACGTTTACCAACATTGTGCCACAAATAAGTTAGTATTCAATACTTTTTCATGGTTTTTCTAACGCTGGAATAGTAGAAGCCAAAAGAAAAGACAGTAATCTGTATTGTTTGCTCCTTTCTTTAATTAATTTGCTTTATATTAACTCAAGCCGAATCGTAAAAATGTAGGTACAAATAATAAAAAAATACAAGTACCTACTTACCTACTTTTACACAAACATGTTATGCCTATTTATCAGGTATAGATATTGAAATATAGGTACCTAAAGTTTACAATTCGCACATGATAAGAAAGATTAGCAACTCCGCAGTATGTATATCGAAGCTATATCTGCGTAAGTAAACAAAGGTTTGAGATAACGGTCAATCTGCGAACACATTATCGTAAATACTATCTATACCTAATATTTATCTTATTTCCGTGTTTGTAAACTTTGAAGCTTATCCATATGTACCTAAGTAGGTAGATATAGCATAAACTAAACTAATAGCGATCACGAGCAAATACTCGCTGGTGATAATTCCAAACATTCGAAACGAAGTGATTCGGCAATAAACTAGAGATGCCGACATAGCTCAAAGAATAAGCAAGCTGAATGGCAATAGGCCGTAGTAGGTCGTCGTAGAACCGATAACCGATGGGATAAACGGGTTCTACAGTCAAGACCATGTTTAGGCAAACGTTGTGTAGGACGCCCTCCGGCCAGATGGAGCGACGACCTGCGTAAAGTAGCTGGCAGCAATTTCATGAGGAGAGCCGAAGACCGGGCGCAGTGGCGTGTATCGGCTAAGACTTGTCTGGTGGATTAATACGGGCTGTTGACGATGATTAGGATGATTCTGACTTTACTTTTCCACTATGCATTCTTTGTCAAATATGGCATTAGATGCTACTTAAATAACTTTTAGAAGGCCACCTATTATAATGTTGCAAAACTGTTAATATTTTCTTTTAATTTGCCGCCGTCTACTACTTCTTTCCATATTGTCCATCCAAAGGTTGTCTGGAAGAGATCGCTTTAAGCGTAGGCATATAAGGTGTAGCTATCGATTTCAATTTCAATTACACAATTAATACATTCTATAATGTAATAAGATGGTGAGTAAATAGATATACAGTTCATTATAAACCCTGTTGGGCGCAGCAATTAGGAGAGAGGAAGACTATATGTGCATTTTATTTGGTAACATTAAAACATGTCGAAATGAATGATTTATCAAAAATAAAACTAAAAAAATCAAATAAATATATTTTTTTTATGAGCCGGTTTCGTCCCACTGCTGGGGAAAGGCCTCCCTTCCCTCCTTCCATGACCCTCTGTCCATTGCTGTTAAGGGTCGTAGGTGGCGCGACGACCTAGACGCCTACGACAAGGAATGGCCAATATAAATATTATTAACGAAAAAATTAATGTCAATTTAATGTCTATTTTTAGCGCGATCAAGTCCCGTTTTATTATCATAATATACTATGTGTTCGAATCGCGAAAGTTTAAGAATTACTAATGTCAATTTCTTAATAAAATATAGTTTATTATTATTAGTTTATTAGTCAATGTTTTATTTCAAATAATAGTCACTAGTGTTAGTTGATATTCAAAGGATTATTATTATGTTTCTTATTAATTATTTAATTTATCATTCAAAATTCCTGAATTATATAATAGGGTTGGTCAATTAGTAATTGTTTTACAGTATTGCCTGTCATTATCACTGTAACATTCGAAATAATAATAATAATCGATAGTCGAAGATATACTAGCATGCAAAAATGTTAATAAATATGGGCGACACAATTGCCCAATTAATCGGGTAAATTAAATACAAAATACGTTATAAGGGCTATGTTAGAAGTTACAAAAGAATAGGAAAGGGTTATCTAGATAGGGGCGCATTCTTCCTTCATTTACCACGCCAATGTCGTACCGCTGTATTATCTATGTTTAATGTTTTTGTACATATGTATTTTATAGATTTTTGATAGACCCTTTGATGTTCAATTTAAGCTTTCGCAAAGCTGAAACTAGAAATTGACAGTAGGGTAGGTACTACCGGAAAGGACACGGGATAATTCCCCCGGACATGGAAGGCTTGACAGAATAGCAGCTGCTTCTTCCTATAATATACTAAATATTTTGGTTAAACTGTTTTCTACAGATTTATACAGAACTTCTGTTCAAATAACATCACAGCATATATAATATAACTAAGGATAGGATAGAAGATAGGATTTTTTATTTATTATTATTACATACTCCATGTTTAACAAACTCAGAAACTGTCTCTATATTTTTATCGACTGACCATCCAATTCCCTGCCAAATACCAGTTTCTAAATAAAGTAGGTAGGTATAGGTACCTACACTCGACCAATCTGTCCTCAATGTATTGGCACAGAAAAGCTTCCAAGTACATTACTTCTTTATACCAGTGCTGGTAAACTGTGACCGTTTGTTGCCGACAGGCCCACTGACATTGTAGCTTACTTCGGCGCAGGCGGTATCCGCATAGTCGACGAAACTAGGAGAAATGTGGAATCTATTGACAAGAAAATTGATATAAAATGATTTCCTTACTAGCCTGACCTCAGAATACCTGAACTTTTTTATGCAACTGACTAGCGAGACGAGCAAGACGTTTACCTAGTGTTTTTTTTAATGATTAAATGGGCTCGCGTTTGACAACAACTCACCTGATGGTAAGCGTAGTTGCGGTCTAAGGTGGAGCACGTTTGCCCACGAGGTGCCTATTCACTCTTGTCTTAAAGAGACCCAGGTTGTAATTGGAAGGAAATAAGTATTCTGGTAGATAATTCCACTCCTTTGCGGTACGTATAATGAATGAGTCAGCGAAGCGATTGTAAGCAACACGCCTTCAAAAAAGGAGAAGGTTCTCTATTCGATTGTATGTTTTTTTTTAATATATATCCTCACAACTCCATCATTTATGAACCGATTAAAAAAAACTTTTTGCGTTAGGTTCACTATAGCTACGAAGTGGTCCCATATAAATTTCATCGATATTTGACCTTGGACTTCTGAAGATACACTGATGTCGACTTTTTTTTATAAAATGTATACTTGTTTATGTGACTGAGTGACGAATTGAGCTCTTTATTTGCCTGATGGTAAGCAGCACGTCTGCCCATAACAGTAACAGCTCCACCCAGAACTTTGCTTTGCATAATCCTGCGCGTCGCTGCACTGGCGCTCGTCAGGCTAAGACAAGTAGCTGTTAAGTCTGATAATGGCAAGTAATTTCATTGGCTACAAAGCCCTTCAAACCGGAACACAGTAATGCTTCCGCACTGCTTGGCGGCAGAATAACTTGCAATGCGGTGGCCTATCCAGACGGCCGCTCGCATACGAGAAACCTACCACCAGTAACATATCTACAACAGTTTCAGCACCACCCGGAACATTGTTTTACAAAATCTTGCGCGGTTCTACCCTGCGCAGTGTGCACCTCAACCTGAGACAGCGGCTCTAGCTCTAAACGTAATGGAATAAAAAAAATCTCTTTACCTAAGTCTCATAACCCACAGTAATTTTGCTTGAAACAGTGCCAAAATACAACTTTGTATGCACACTACTGACTAGTTTCAATACTGGCATAAGTGTGGTACATCCCAAGCTGTATAATTGCTGATGGGGCCTACCGAAACAGAAAATGATGGTTGATATAATATTGAATAAAGTAGAATTTAGTGCTCACCTAAATTATATAGTATTTCAGCTTGAAAAATCACATGGCTGAAAAGTTTCATAACATTGGCTATGTTATGGATTTATATATCAGGATTTAGTGGCATACTTGTAAAAAGTTATCAGTCTTTTATATTTCCGTTGATATCATTCTTATGAATTATGCTTGGAATTTTACATAGGAATTTAAACATTCAATGACACCAACTAAACTTGTAATACAAATAAACCAGAAAGTTCTTTCGCCAAACGATGACTCTGAACCTAACGCTCCTTTGAAGTGTATTACATTAATAGCACGAGTTCTTTAAACTCGATACTCTACACCAGATTTCTGTCTAGCTACCATCCTGTCAGAAACCGAATGTAGAGTCATTAACCCTAATTGATGATGATACGACGCTACGAAATACTTACAAATGACAATTTTATCCTGACCCACGATACGACACTGTACTCATACATACTGTCACTGATTCTGTGTCATTTGCTTACCTTTTCAGTCCGTTCCGATCGCCGCCGCGGTCAAAGTAAGATTGGTCGAGTTGGACTCTACTATACACATTTCAATTAGGTATAGGCACAGTTTTACAATTCTGGTATAGGTGCACGTGGATATATAAGTATGTACAAGTATTGCGTGCATTGTCAGTGGGATATGGTAGCAAGCAAGGAAAACTTATTTGGCGAAGTAGGAAATTTAACATTCAATATCACTATCACTATCACTACATAGTATCATGGACCAAATATACAAGTATATTTGGTGCATGATAGTATAAAACAAAGTCGCTTTCTCTGTCCCTATATCCCTATGTATGCTTAAATCTTTAAAACTACGCAACGGATTTTGATGCGTTTTTTTTTAATAGATAGAGTGATTGAAGAGGAAGGTTTATATGTGTAATACCCGTGCGAAGCCGGGGCGGGTCGCTAGTATTATTATATATTATTGTTTACTGTGTCAAGTATTTATTCTTTTATTATGCCAATATGCCAAAATACATTTTGAAGGGAATGGGATACCTAGATTATTATGTGTGACCCAGTTTTTGTTACATTGGCAAAATTGCTAAGCAGGCAATTCTATATTGTGTAACCTAAGATGCCACAAATGGGCACAATTAATTTAAGTTATAATCATATATTTCTGTTTAAAGCAATCTCTACCAGGCCAGATCCCAGAAACAGAGGAAAAACGCAAAAAGGTAGTATTTCGGGGTCAAAGGCCACGACCCAGATTCAGGTCATTACGCAGTCAGTAAGGGGTAATACTTATTTAGTATTCCCTTGATCTAATGTTTCCCAAATTACACGCAGTGCTAGGACTACTACTAATGCCCTGCGTTTAAATCTACTCAAATGAAATCTAAGAGTAGGTAAGTGGCTTACATTTTTGATTCGACCCATTTTCTGTGCGTCTTCCCTCCTTCTCCATACTTCACAAACTATTTTATATGTTCATTGGAATTATTTTTGAGGATTTAAGAAATTTTGCCATGTGGTTATTTGTTTTGAATTTTCGATACTACGCCGCCGATGCAAGCGCCATGAGTTTCCCGAGTAAACTGAAGTTGCTGCGGGTGGGCTCGCTTACTACGCGGAAGCATGAATGGGAATACGTGATAGGAATCACGTAACTAAGCCCAATTTTGGTGATGACAATAATGAAATAAAGCTTAGAGATACACATATAATGACCAAAACGTTAAGTCCTGAGTCAGGACTAGGGCGTCTTGTCTTATCTAATATCTGGGACGTGAACCAATAAGATGCTTTTTTTCGATGCTATTATGTCGCAAATATTTGTGACATTATCATCCCTGAGTCACACTAGTAGAAATGGCCTAGGTCTCAGTAACTACTGTTACTGAGATAGAGCCATTTTTCAGCTGGAGGTTCCAGCTGAAATCTTGTAAAAAGCTTATGACGATGACAATGAACTGTCCCGTAGCGAGAATCAACCCCGGAACCCGGAACTTTTCGTTACGTGCAACCTTAGCCATCACTACACCACAGAGGCCTTAAACTAAGTTGGGTTTAACTTGCTCTGCCGTAAAGTTTTAAATGATCTGAAGCATTTTAACGATTTTCCTGCAGAGTTTAACGGCCGTGGCTAAAATGGCAATAAAATCTAAAACGAACACTTTGTATAGAAAACCAATATTTATACCTTTTTAACTGCGTACGGTCAAACGCGCTTCGAAGCCGTAGAGCAAATATACAAAACGCTAAGAAGATAAAAGATTAGGTAAGTAGAAGGATTTCTTCATAGTTTTTATTTTAGTTTAGGACTCTTTTATGTTCTTTTTTTTAAATTAAGTTTACATTATTATAATGCTTAAAGTATTATTAAAATTTTTGGCTGGTGGGGTCTACACACGACCAAAATGCTGGCGTGTATTTTGGTCTTCTGTGATTTTTCCCAAAGAATAAGCCTCGCTATTTAGCGAGGCAACGCGCCGCCAGCGTTTTGGGCACGTTGCCGCACGAGACGGGTATCTGTTGAAATTATCTGTAGGCATTTCAGTTGGCTCAACCGATACTCGTATGTACATATATATTCATATTTATTTAGTTTAGTTGCCATTCCTTTCAATTTTTAATCAAAAATACATGATAGAAATATTAAACATTAATTCATACAAGAAATTTTATTGCAGTTATACTGAACATATCAGTAGGTATGATATACAGTTAGACAATGACAGTTGAACAGATACAATCTGTATATTGTTCCGATGAACTATTCACATTTATTAAACAACTTTAAAATTGTGATAAACTTATTAAAACATATATTACAGTATCCGTTCTAATTCTATGACAGTATCTAATTTTAATTTACGCCAATTCGTCCGCGCTCAGTCTTTGTTCTGTTTTAAAATTTCGAAAGCCCGTTCATCCTTTAAAATAATAGATTACTTGTACCCATATATAGATAACACATTTATTTAGATATCTGTGCGTATACAGAAACGGCCTAAGATTTTAAATAATTAGGAAGCAGAAAAATGATATTGCTCGGGCAGGGATCGAACCTGCGTCTTTGGAATACCGTCCCGACGCCTTAACTGGGCCACCGAGCCAACTGCTCGCAACCGAATTTCTTCTATGCTTCTTATATCGTCTTACGGGGACGATTCACGTAAACGTCATTTAACACGTAATTTAATGATAGTGTGCACTTAAAAAGCCTCGCTAGCATTCCAAGAATATTATAAAAATGTGTCCAGCAATTTCTATTGTCGTATCGAAAATTGTTAGCATGTAATTCCGTTGCGTACTGAAAAGAGCCGATTGTCGTATTGTTTGTAAGTGGCGGATTTCTTATTATTGAAGCAATTTCAAGTGAAACCCATTATCTAAAAGGAGAAAAGTGTTTAAAAGAAATGGTCTACTTTACGTAATAATTATAATGGTACATACCTCAATGATATATTATGCATTTATCCGCCATAACTAGGTCATACATTTATGCCAATACAATTTATTAAATTAACACAAAGAAATAACCGCAATGATTCACTATAATTATAATGTATTAATTATCTTTGAACAACATTTATTACCATAACAAGAATAGCCTACGAGTATGTACATACTCTAGAGTACTTGATTCATCTTGGAGCTATTTACTTCGGTAACCTGATAACACTGTTATTGTTTACATTCAGAAACATTATGTGCAAATTCCAGTTGAAAAAGCTTACCTCATTCACATTTTTTTTAAATCTCTTCTTTCTTATTGCTAACAGAAGCAACCTGTTTAACCCGTGAGCTAAATTATCCCGATAGGCTCTCAAGCAATATTTATTTATTTATTTATTTATTGAGGCAATCAACAGCGTTACAAAAATAGCATCAGAAATACATGTACATGTTATAAAAATAAGGCAAATTATAGATTACCATAATTAAAACATAACTAAATTAGACGTAAATGATGTTAAACATACATAAGTGCACCAATACCTTAATGCTAATACGAGCATAATGACTACAACCATTATAGTTATATTGTTTTAAGTTCAAAATTTAATTAAGCTGAGATATTAAGTAAGATATTCCAAAGCACATCATTGAAGATGAATTAAATTGAAAATTAAATGACAATCAAATTGAGGGAAATACAAAATTGTTTATTTTTATACCTATCCAGAACGTGGTGATTAAATTAAATTAAATTAATGAATGTACCTATTAACGTTACCTACCAAGTTACATACAATACTTTTTTATATTGATATTGAATACATACTACTATCTACCTACTCATCGTTCGAAATTAGTTTGGATTTAATTAATTGTTTAAAGATATATTTGTTTCTGCACAAAAATATGTCAACGTCGTCAAAAAGTTTGTTATATAATCTACAAATGCAATCACGATATTATAATCAAAGTCAAGGGTTATCTATAGATATAAATACGCAAATTACTACATAGGTATGTATTGTACAATATAAAGAGAAAACAAATGACTACTGTATAAAATAAACACTAGGCGATAAAATATTTCCTGAAGCACTCGATACAGTATATTTAACTCGTTTACAGTTTATATTCATTTCTTATTATTCAAAGTACAATGACATTTACTGGGTGAATTTCCACTCTAAAAGAACCTTCGGGCTTCTAACATGCCATCTATTTTTATATTAACAAATCGAACAAACCTCGAATAATAAATATAGGCCAACGAGTGGAAAAATACGTAATTTGTCGACGAACGCACAATGCTCAAACGTCAATGTGTGACATTAGGTTAAACTTGATAGATACACTTCTACGTGTATTATGCAACAGCTGACTGAGGTCATCGCCCTGACCGTAAACAGGGTCAACGACCGCACCACACCCCTCTGAATCCGCACGTGAATGGAACTGGGGCGGTTTTCATCTCGTTGGGAGTCCTTGATACTAAAATGGGACATGGCTTTCGTAACAATTTGATTACACTATGGGACCAGTTTGAGTTGAATTCGTTACTTTACCCTTTGTTAGGTGTTCTTGTCGTATTGTTATGTAAATAGGGGTCGTTGGCAAATTACTGGCTATTTTATATCATTTTTGATAAGGGCAACTTAAATTAGAATGCGTCACTACCACTGCGGCCACGTTGCCTCTAGCTAGTTTATCTCTTCTAAGGTTATTAACCCGTTAACCCGTTGTACATACAATTTGGCGTTGAGGTCTATACTGTTATTTCTATTTATTTTTTTTTCTCTTCGAAAAAATCTTTGTATTTTGCGTTATGTTTATATTGGAACGTGATTGGAACCCTTTGGCACGTGCCTGACACAGTTTAGAGTTTACATATTCAAATGTACACGAACTGATAAAGGCAAACTAATCATTGATAGATTTGATAAATAAATTAATGCCTCAATTAAGATCGAGACTAATAAAAGCGTTGGTTATCATATTATTTAAATAAAACAGCGGCATTTGATTACGATGGGGATCAAATAGGTATAGCCAAGCTAATATTTTTATATTTAAGTAAGGCTTTTGTCTACATCTAAAGAAAAAAAGTAAGAAAAGGCATTTATTTGACGACCACAAAATCAATTTACAACAAACTAAGAAATCAGAAATACAAAAAGAAGAAATAAATATATAAATAGTGTAAGAGACAGCTTAACTTAAATGACTACAATGACTACATCTCTGCTCATTTAGGTATTAGGTACATGGTCACCAAGTTTATTCAAACAAACTGAACGTTTATAATATCGATGAATAAGAAATATAACAAAGCCCTTGGAGTAAATTAGGCCACGGCAACTATAAATACAATTTTGAACTGACCAACTTCTATTTTAAGCACTGAGACGCCGAGTTCACACAGGTTATTTGACGTCATGAAGTGATGTTACCCAAAGTTTGCCAGTTCATGGTTTACTCACTCACGAATTACCTATGAGGCCGATATAAAAATGTAGTCTTTTCAACGCGCGTCTCGGTTACTTCTTTCGTTTTGAAACTTTCGATGTACCGAATTTATCGCATGTCATGATTAACTAGGTAAGTATATTGTTTATCAAGAAAGAATATTACAGTGTTGATTATAAGTATACAGGAAAGTTAAGGAAAAGGAAGGTTAAGTGTATAAGGGAACCCCCTATTCAAAAACTCAGCCCTATGGCAACTACCCTAACCGTTAGATAGACGATAATTGTTAGAAAACAAAAATCAAAATCTCTTCATTTTGGCATCATAGACGCATTTATGAACGTCAAATTATCACAATGACTCTGCCACCGTATCGGAAAAAGAAACACTACTCAGAAGACGGCAATTAACTGAGGGTCATTTTTTTAGAGATTTTGTTAAACGTTTTTGGGTTTCTACAATGTTATGTTTCTTATGTACCAGTTGGCTACTTTGCAGAAGTGGAATGTTCCAAGCATCTTTGGCGTCTAATCTGATCCACCATTTTTCAAAGTTTTTCAGATTTTTAAATGGTATCATGCATTTCAGGTCCATGCAGAGTTCCTCAATGCACTAAATTTAAGTCAACAGTAGGCCTCACACTAAATACTACGTACCGACATAATGTACGAAATCTTTTTATGTAAATGAATAAAAATAAAGAAAATACCGCTATTGACGATTTTCCTCGCTTATATTATACCAAATATTGGCCATTACATTATACTTCGTTACTGGTGGTAGGTTTCTCGTATGCGAGAGGCCGTCTGGGTGGGTACCACCGCTTTGCCAGTTATTCAACCCCCAAGCAGTAGTGCGCAAGCATTACTGTGTTCCGGTTTGAAAGGCATTGCAGCCAGCGAAATTACTGGGCATTGTGAGACTCATCAGCTGATTCTCTCAGAGTGACGAGCGCGATGCAGCGCCGCGCAGGATTTTGCAAAACAAAGTTCTGGGTGGTGCTGTTATTGTTATGGGCTGGCGTATTGCTTACCATCAGGCAAACGACCAGCTCGTCTCGTCATTCAATTACATAAAAAAAAACTTCCGTTACTGGCCTGGAATATTCTAGCAAGCAACTACAAAAGTAATTGACAAAGTGATTAGCGTCATTTCGAAATTATCTACTAATAGACGCCCTAATACCTGGACGCATGCGCGCAAAGTAAACAACTAGCGGCACGTACGCACTCCGCGCTCCGTACGAACGGCCTCGCGGGTATTTGTGGATCAAATCGACCTTTTTGAGTAATATTCCGATAAAAAAGTTGAGGAAAAAGCCTTTACAAGTTGTTAGGATTGATTTTAACGAAAATCAATCGTATTACTACAAAAAATAGAAGCATACTGGCGTAATACTTATCGTAGTATTAGTTAAATACGAAAACATAAACAAACACCCGTCTGTAAACTGCCAAATGCGCCACAAATTTCATAATATTTGCGGCGATCTGTACAAAAAGTAAATAATATGATTTCTATTTGCTCTAGTTCATTCTAGAATTATAAACAACGCAATCATTAGGGGAAACAATCTAGTCATTAGGTATAAGGTATAGAAGGGTAATATGGTTACCATAAGCTTTGAGGTTACATTACTCAAAAACTAAGAGGAGGAATGAAACAAAAACTCACAATCATAAGGTATGTTTAATATATAAGTAATAAATACCTTTCCCTTTAATATTTTCACCTCATTTTCAGCTTCAAGAGACATTTATCATCAGACATTTCAAAATTCTGAAAAGCTGTTTATCACCATAGAAAATTAGCAATACGCCTCTTTGTAAAGGCATTAGGCATTTGTTCGACACGACAAATACTATGTACGAAGGTAATTTATGGTAATGAGGGTAACTATGTACGAGGTATGTAATTAGTCGAAAGTCGTTGCCAAGAAAGTGGTTCTTATCACCTAGCCTCGGATTATGTCATCCTCTTACGTACCTACATATTCCTAGATGTCATAATTTGGATAAGTGGTGCAAAGCGAAGTGCAATAATTTTACCACATCCTAAGACTAGAATGTTATTTAAAACCTAATAATAACATATATATATCGCTCTTACATAAACCCCTATTAACAAACCTGACTTAGATGTAAATAAAATGCTAAGCACCTACGTACAGCAGTTTTATAATTTCTATCACCACCGTCTGTGTATCTTTCGTTATTCCTCTCCATTCAACGGTTGTCTGGAAGAGATCGCTTTAAGCAATAAGACCGCCCATTGTTACACCATTGTAAACATTTGACTATAAAGTGTTTATCTATCTATCTATCTATCTACAGCTGCCGAAAAATACGTAGATTTTAACTAAAGCTAAAACAAAAGTCAAATAGAATTGACGTTGAGTGATAAACAGTATGTTTTCCAACATCCAATACTTCCATTAGTCGTTGTTACCATAAATTACAACCTTCGGGTCGAATCTAGGACAAACAATACACATTTTATTGTATGTGACAGAATTAACGCTTCACAATGGTATGTTTTGAACAAATATCGATATCCTCCTTTGTCGAAAACCCAAAAAAGCACCTGAGAATTCAATTCAATTCAACTTAATTCAATTTATTTAAGCAAAAAAAATAATGAATACTGTGCTGAATTCAAGAACAATAGCCTTATCTTACGGGATGTATCTGAAATTGTGACCGACGTACATCTACTGAATTACTTTAGTCCGCACATGATGATTTATCAGTTCTTTGTTCTTTACAAGAAGTGTCGCGTACACTTGTATTAATATAGGGTCTTGTTCTACAGTCATTCATTTTTGTTATCCAAGTGAATCTGGGTCATCCTCCATTGACATTATGCTCGTTCGGCGGCCGGTTGCATAAAACAATTAAAACATTTGGATCAATTTCTTCGTCCTTGCCTTGTGTAAACAAAACGACTCCACAGACTAAATTTAGTCAATACTTTCTCGGATACTTGGCATCGCGAATCAAAAACAACGTTGGAGAACCACCAAATGCTGCTAAAGATACCATCAATATCATTCATCGAGTATTTAAAAGGCAATTTTAAATTTTTCAGTAACATTTTAACAAATGCGCCATTATCCTTTTTTGAAGACATTTACGTAAATAAGTACCTATATTAAGTTTGTAATTAAAACAGTACTATTTTATTTTCTTTGCTGCCACAACTTTCTTTGAATTTAATTCATGCTCTCGAAAGTTTTATTTTAACCCTTAGGTACATTTTATAATCATTCCTATCCTCTAATAAAAATGCATAATATTCCCCTAATGGAATTTTGTAATAATAATGACAATAGCTGCCAAGACTTTGTAAGTATTATTTATTTTCATTCGTATGGAAAAATGTCCGAGGTGTCCCGTTGGGGCCTTCACTTTTCATAAAGTTTTCAGTTACTTTTGTAAGAAACTACATTATTACGCTTTTGTAATAAGAATATTATGATGCTGAAACAGGGCATTTCAATTTATTTTCCTTTCAAATCCATTTAAAACCTGTAGGTATAAAAGAAATTGGCTCAGAATGTTGTTTAGACTCAATTTAATGTCTGGTTGACGCACACAGACTTGTCAACACGGGTGCATTTGATAAAGGGTCGTGTATTGCGTGTAATGCTATTGTACAATATATGAATATTTGCTAATAATACACCACTATTATTTATATCGCCAATAATAATGAACACTTCCGTTTTCCCTTTCTAAAAACTAATCGGTAAGATGTGGAACACATTAAGGGTTGTGATATGCGTTTACAATGTCAACCTTGGCTAATTCGCGTCACTTCCTCATTCCTCAGACAAACCTATTTTTGGCTGGTTATAAGTGGATACTGGATTTTAAGTCTAACAATATTACCATATGTATATTTCTCAAAAATATTGGGTAGAATTGTCTATGGGTCGTTGCGGTCACCACTTGGATAGTTACCTATCCGTTTGTGTGGTACCTATTTAAATCGGAGTGCTTCCGTGCTTTGCATCGGTCCTGATTTATACGGCAATTATTATAAGTCATAATGGGTGGTCTTATCGTTTAAAGCGATCTCTGCCAGACAACTGTGGATGGAGAGGAATAACATAAAAAACGTGAACGGTGGCTTTCAAGTATTGGGTATATAAATTATCAAGACAACTAAGTAAGTAAAGAATTAAATAAATAATTTGGCAACTTCCCCAAAATATCGGAACCTCGACAAATATTATTCATAGTTGTCGACTCTGTTATTGTTTCGTGTATTCACAATATTTTTTCGAGAAAAACAAAGACAGTAAAGACTGCCACTTTATTATTACATTACATTCGCGTGTCTGCAAGAACAACTTTTCACACATATTTACAATGGAAGCGATGTCTTCCAGTACCATGGCGTGTTAAAAATAGAATCAGATGAGTATGGCATTAGTAATGGCGCACATGTTACTGTAGAAATGGTATTGTTTGCAAGTCGCACAAATATCCCTCCTTTATTAATACCTACAGAAAAGTAGGATGGAATAGCACAAAATGTTTATAATTTGAATAACGACGAACGCTCCTCCGCAACAAATGATTCAAATGTATCTAGGGTGATTTTTAAACGGGTTGAAGCACAATGAACGTGCTCTCCTCACCACATCCGTAACTACATGGAATAATAAGTCGTAGTTACATATTATTTTAAGGTTGAAATTACTTAATTTGTTATGGGAATTGAATTCTCAAAATCCATGAAACAAAGACATTGAAAGCGTAAAGCATAATAATATCGTTGTAAAAAAATCGAACACAAATTTCAAGTAAGTACATTTTTTTCAATAATAATAATCAGTTAGATTAGATACCTACGAAACCCAGTCTTTTCGGGAGTTTTTATCTATATTTGTGCATCATTATATAGATCTTAATCTTAACCAAATTTATATGTGACTACATGGCGCGTATACCTACTCTATCAAACTAAAAAAGAATCGGCTCAGTAGTTTTTGGAAAAAACCCGAAGTTCCCACCAGTGGGGATGGTCAGTAGGGGTTTCGGGAATTATCTGACTTATCAGAATACATATGAACAAAAAAATGTTCTAATATACACACGTCGAATTGAGTTGAAAATCGTTTAGAAATGCAAATAAATATGAACAGATATAAAACAATATAAAGATTAAATGACAGTTTGCCAAGTAAGTACAATTATAACAACTTTAATATAACTTTCATTCGTCAATAACATTTGAAACACGTAATAAAGCAAAGTGTAAGACTAATCAAAAGATACCAACAGTTAAAAAGAAAACTGATTCCCAGCGTGTTTTATGGAAAGCCAATGAAACAAAACAAACCACTATTAATGGATAAAATAGGATTGCTTGAGAAATGAACGAAAAGCTAGAAGAAACGAACAGCTAGACAAAACAATACTCTAGCTTTAATTGAAGCCATTGAAGAAATATTATTCCATTTACTATTCATTGTTTGAGTAATGGTATGGCGGTGCAGAGAACACGTCAGACGATGCAGTTTCTGTTGCTGCCCGTTTCATCAGCTTGAACTGACGCAAAAACAGTACATTCTTACATCAGAAATGTACAAGTGGGTGTGTCATATAGACCGTAGGCTCAGAATACATTTAGAATACTGGTATAGGTGTGTCGTAGATTGTATAAGGTTTGTTGGTATAGGTCTATTCAATTTTCTAGCGACAGTGCCAATTCTGGGGCTAATTTTAACTATAGTGTTTTATAAAACTGAAGTGGGAAAGTAATGATTATTCAGGTACCATTTTAACAAGGACATTTGGAGAATGTTGTTTCCGAAAACATAATGAATAGATTATTTTGAAGATAGCGTAATCCAAATTATTTAATTTATTGTGTGTTGTTCACAGATAAACGTAATGTCTTCTTGAAACACACGTTGGAAAGTCATGATGGTCATGATCATTGACGTCAGAAATGATATCAGTGTAAATGGATATAGTATAGCGCGACAAGAATCAATTAGAATTAATAAATATACCAAATAGCTTGGTCGTAGCCATGTTTATAATTTTTGACTGTTTTTTATCGCTTGTAGATTAGGATCGGGCCAGATCGCCTGATGTTAGACGCCGTTGTGGCCGAAGATGGAGCACATAGATCAAGCTAAAGGAAGACGGCAGTTGCGGCAGACCCAACTCTATGGTGATTTACCGAACATCAACGCGAATCAGTGGTTTTTACGACTTTCGCTGGGTTCTATTACAATATTCTATTCTTCATCTTTCACCCTTTTAAAGCATGCAATCCCCACTTAATTTATAAGAAAAAAATCAACAGATACAAAAATTGGAAACAATAATTTTGTCCGTGTTCATACAGATTTTTGTCGCAATTTGAACACAAAATCAATCAAATAAAATTACTTCCCGTCCTAGAAACGTCGTTAATCGTTCACATTAGCATCTGACTGAACAAAACAAAATGTAAATGAATTCATGCGATGAAAGTTTCGCGGGTTCAACGCTTCTAGTAATGACTCAGTCAACTCAGTTGGTATATCGCAATCGAAGCCGTGCTGTTGGGAAAATCGATTATAATTCTTCATGCTAACTTTCTAGAACGTAAATTTCAGTTGGGTACTAACAACTGCTTTTTATTATTATGTTGTACTTAGGTGAATTAATTTAGTAGGTGGTAGGTCTCTCATATGCGAGAGGCGGGTTGATGTTACCACCGCTTTGCCAGTTATTCTGCCGCCAAGCAGTAGTGCGCAAACATTATTGTGTTCTGTAATCCGCTTAGTATGCTATATATATATATCTGTATTAGCAGCCATTGCGATATGTAATGATTAAGGACGTAAGAATTTCAACTGTTACTTTTAAATCTTCAACACTAGACGTAATCATGACGCAGTATGATAAATTCCAATCACTCAAGGCACTAAAGTTCCTGTACACTGTACATTTTACACAGAGCTTTGTTTGTATCTAAAATAATAAGGGGTGAGGCCTGATGGCTTATGTCCGACCGTACCTACCTATCAAGGTACTTATCTTGACAAGACATTTCCGCGAAGGTACCTGACGACATTTCAAACTGACCATAATTTTCATCATTGACGCTCGTATTTTAGGATGTACCCAGTTACCTAACACTGACGTAACATATGGGGCCACACTTTCGAAGGGCGTCTATTTCTGATTTGTAGTTCTGTGACCGTCGCAGTCCCGGTCTCACGTATAGAGACTCATCACATGGTCGCTGACGTCCGAAACTCCGAATCCAGGAAGCATTTCGCAAATGCGTCCTAAATTCTCTGTTATGATTTGGCATCGCAAACACGCAAATAGAAGAACGTTCCAGAAGAATATACGAACAACGACCGAACTGCTATCGATAGTTCAAACATTTGTAAAGTCGACGGAGAATTCGCTACTCATACAAATCAGTCACCTTTTAATATCAATTATGTAAACAGTGTTGCAATAAGACCGACCACGCGGTCGCATGTATCCGCCTGAAGTGCCTACTGCCTAGTAACTGTTGGATGGACGCCAACGGCTTTCGCCAGGTCATTCTCATAGCCGCAGCCGCCTGGAATACGAAGCTCGTGAGTTCACGTCTCGTCTAGTGGATAATACCACAGAATATAATACCAAGAACATGTCCTCGACTCGGTTCGTAGACTCATGACAGAGTGCCAAAAATAACCGTGATTATCTCTTTAACTCGTAATCTTATATATGTATACTCTTAACTGTATTTTCTGAATCATCGTTGACTCAAGACTTCATCACTATCATCATCATCATATTATCTGTTTCTACCCACTCGTGCACGACATATCTAATCACATTTTCTCGATATTCTTATAACTTGCTCGGACTCCATCACGAACAATCCATCGTGGCCACGTGGTCCGACGCTTAGTCCGATGGTCATGACAAAGTTATCGAAAAAACCGTGATTATCCCTATTATAAGGTTGTCTGGAAGAAATCGCTCTAACCGATAAGTCTACCCATTGTACCTCAAGTTGATGTTTTTGTCATTATTATTTCTTCTGTATTTTGTGTTTATTTGGTGTGCAATAAATTGCTATTGTATTGTACTGTATGTATGTATCTCATCAATTAAAAATCGTTTTTCATCGTTGACTCAAGTCTTTATCGTCGTGATCTACTTAACTATCAGAATCATCGCCTATTCCATACCCACACATTCCATACTGTGAGTGAAAAAAACAAAATGGGCACCCTACTTTTATAATAGACTCGAGTTAATATTCTTTTGCGAGAGCCAAATCTTATCGCACATTTGAGAAAAAGAATTCTCTAATGCGCTATATATCTACATTTGACTCTCGCTGCATACTTTTTTTAAGAGCGAGTGTGGCTCAGTGGGAGCACGTGCGTCTTTCGAGCCGACGCACCCGAGTTCGAATCCCGCTGGCCCCGCACCACTGACTTTCTTAAGTTATATGCGGATTTGACACTCGCTCTAAAAAACGGTTAAGGAAAACATCGTGAGGAAACCGGCATGGCCAAGAATTGATTACAAAAATTCAAGGACATGTGACATCCACCATCCCTCACTGGGCCAGCTTGGTGGATAATAGCCCATACTCTCTCTATGATAGAAGGCCCGTGTCCCAGCAGTGAGAACGTGATAGGCTGATGATGATATACTATTTATTTCATGATTTATTGTATTATATTAATATTTAAAATTAGAATATCTATTCGCGAATATAAGATATTTGTCTACCAAATGAAACGTGATATAAAACTATGTAGCATTTGAATAATGATAATAATAAATTGTCTTCTACGACTATATTAAAGGTCTAAAAATATCTCCAAGTATAAAAAGTCTAATAAATCATGTGTGGTATATTATTATATTTATCGTAATTAACATAACTAATCAAGCGACGAACTGCGCAGTTGCGCAAAGGAAGGAAAACACGATAAAAACAATACATTTATGCCAATTAATGAATTGTTCTATTATTTATTATTCAGTGATTATTGCGTACGAAATTTAAATACCTGTAGCTTTTCTAAATTAAAACACTTCTTTCTTCTTTTTCTCGGAATTAGCAAAGCTGGAGCACAATGCTATCACTTTGTTAGTCAGCCGACAGCGTGATTTTTTTTTATTTCTACATACATTCATAATTCTACATACATTCCACATACATATTTCTACATCGTTACTACATATATAATATACATTAGGTTTATTTCTTACAAGGTTCCTGGAATAAATATTATGGTAGTTTCTACGTCGTTAAGTCTTATATAGATTTGCTAGTCGATCCCGAGAGATCCCGCAGCAATCGGATATATTTGGAAACTCATAACCAGGAAAAACCAAGGGTTTTTTAGAAAGCTCGTAGTGTACCTATAGGACCATGGGTTTTACTTACTATTATTTACGACTGACTTGTAGTACGCTGTGCTATATAATATGAGTATAATAATATATAACCATTGATTGGCAGTTGAATAACATTAGAAATGTTTGATGAAGTTGTGAGTCGGAAAAACTTGTAAAGTAAAAATAAATATAAAACAAACCAGTAAAATCCCAAGATTCCCCCTTGCGTCAGAAGCTCGTGAAGTTTATACCAGCCGAATTAACAGATGACGATCAACTGTCAAACATTACTCAAGCTAAGTACCTAATTCTAATCTCAACCGTAGCATAGAATAATTAATAGTACAAGTAACTATAGTCAATTCCTGTGGCGAAACAACAGTGAAAAACGATGGTAAATTTATCGATTGTCACATCTCCCTCCACGCGTCTCCCCCTCCACTTCCAAGAAGGTCAGCAACACATCGGCACGGCGGCACGGCAATGACTGTATCGCAGATGTTCATACGTCCATTGAAGACGACGATGACTGTTTTCCATCACGCTTGTTAGCTCTAGTAAAACATAAAAAATGTGGATCTCAAAATGTGATTTTTCATTAACACAACGGCATAGCAAAAATCCATTTTTTTCAGGCAAAAATTCATTTAATACAGTTAACAAAATATACCATATACCGCCTCTGGTATAAATATATAACTTATATACGTTACAGACTAACATATATACAAATTATAAAATGCTATAACACATAGAAGTTGGGAACGTAGAAACGCAAAGACAGGCTGATGACCATAATTAATATGACTTGTATACGGCTTTCTGTAGCCGTGTGAATAAAGCATAATTTCAGCGGCAAACAGCCACGTTTCTCTACGTGTAGTGATATTATATTCTGTGTAAGGCGTAGTATATTTAGCCGTGCCGTGTTCAATCCATCCGCTGCGCAGTTCGGTATTTTCGTTGGGGAAAACAGCTGACACATGGCAACACGAAACACCGCCACCGCCACATGGCTAGTGCAGACCGACAATTTTGTTTTGTCAGTCAGTGGTTTTTGGAATTACTTGAAATGGTTTTTAAATATCACAGTATTATAGTTGGATGTTACCGATGCGTGTTACTGTTTAACTGTTTATCGTCCAGGCTTTTGGCACACTTTGTGTCAGTGCTACCTAGAACTTTGAAATTAAGTTGAATATATGTCCGTTCGAGTTTCTAGCGTGAAGTAGCGTGGCACTTGCCAAGAGGCACTCGACCTCTTAGTTATTGTTCTTCCTATAATTTTATAAATGCCGGCCTGTCGATGGGGTTGCGTTTACCACATTATTGGTAGCGATTCACTGAATGAGTAACAATGCGCACTATAATACAATATAGTCTCCCCCCTCCTTATCAGAAAGTTTTCTCCTTGGTTTTATGGCTATAATTTTGATAAATTTGGCCACTTATCCCTTGACATTGGGATCGACATTAATGTTGACGTGCGCTGGATTCGTTGAGGTCAAGAGGTAACATCTGGGATCGTTTCAGTGACGCTGCCAGTCTTTGAGAATCGGTTAGTGGGTTACAATGTTGGCATGAATTAGCAGTTATTCCAGCTGCCGGAGCATTAAATAGCTCTTGTAAATTAAACTATTTCTACGCGCAATAAGTTGTTAAATGGTGACCGGGATATGATTTGAAAGTTTCAGTTGGTTAACGTTGAGTATAATTTATCCCGCACGAAATCAAAGAGAAATCTACCCTGAAATAAATAATTTAAAATAGAGTTCAGCTTATTATTTTCTAATAGATATATGTGTTAAGTTGTTTAAACTTTTTCTGTGTTTTAATCTTAATAACTTGATTAAATAAAAAACAAGAAATAATGCATATTTCAGTCTAATGCTATGGTCACACAGCACTTCGACAATCAAAGAGAAACTACATTATAAACTACAATGGAATCGATTTAAAGTTTTATTGCAAATGGGAAATCAGCACATGTAGAGTGCATTGACACTACAAGTTCGCTCAGCTGATAACACCTAGCTAAGCCTAGCATTGCGTGACTCACCAGCCACCTAGTACCTAGACTAGGAACATACATGAAGAGGTAGAGGTTTATAATTATGATCGATTGGAAGTTGCAGCCCTTTGTATCGGAAATGCTCGGTCGCGCGTGAACATCCTGACGTGGCCCGACATGGTGCCTACACTCTGGCGTAAATAATGGCATTAGACATAGCTAGCTTTGAATTCTGTGTCACCGCTCAAATATGCAGCTGAGTTATAATTTTCAGTGTTACACTCATACCTTTGTTTTCTAATACTTTCGGGCTGACATTTAAATTCATTATTAATACATTCTGACAAATCAATTATGATTAATAATTTATGACAAATCATTCTGGCATTATGATTTATAATTTATTTACGCATATTCTGCTTGTTAAATTAATGAATGCATCATCATGGTTTTTACTGGTGGTAGGTGTCTGGGTGGGTACCACCGCTTTGCCAGCTATTCAACCGCCAAGCAGTACTGCGCAAGCATTACTGTGTTCCGGTTTGAAGAGCATTGTAGTCAGCGAAATTACTGGGCATTATGAGACTCAACAGCTAATTGTCTCAGGGTGAAAAGCGCAGTGCAGCGCCGCGCAGGATTTTGCAAAACAAAACTCCACAGTACACCGAGGTTAACTGGAAGATAATGCTAGCATTAAGTTCGCCTATGTACCTACAAATTCGTTTGTGCAATAAAGACTTTTCTATCTATCTATCTGGGCGGTGCTGTTATTGTTATGGGCTGGCGTATTGCTTACCATCAGGCAAACGACCAGCTCGTCTCGTCATTCAGTTACATAAAAAAAAACACGGAACAAACTTCTTTCCGAACAATATCCTTTATTACGAACTCGACCGACCCGAAACAGCCGCGGCACCGCTTCTCCTGCAGCCACAACAACAACGCTTCTTCCTGACCTGATTTGACCAGAGCACGTCGGGAGATGATGTCGTTAAGTACACATATTAAGTGTAAGGATCCAGGACCAGAACCTGTAGAGGCTGGAGTCAACGAGGACGACAAACTTCAAGTTTTACATGTTCCGGCTTCCAGCAAAATATAAGGAAACGTTCCTGCCTCGAACGAATAGTGTTCCGGCGCTACAGGGAGGTGAAACCGAACAAAAATAGATTAGATTAGATTAAATAACTCTTTATTGTTTCACCACCAGAAAACATAATAACAAAAAGTACAATAACAAACTTAATTACAAAGGGCGGTCTTATCGCTCAAAGCGATGTCTTCCAGACAACCTTTGGATGGCGAGGACTTAAAGAAACTGTAAGAGACGTGGGGGTAAAATAATCCCTCATTCTAGTGTTGGTGTTTTATAAATTGTATGTATGTTAGTTTGTAAGGTATATAATTTTATGGACCTATGGTACTTTTACTAACTGTGTTATCGCCTGAAATAAATTATACCTAATTTGATTTGATTAATTAGATTGCCTATCTTATTATTGTACTTCAGACCGGTATGGTTGTGACATATCCACAAAAGCATGCTAGATGCATAGGCTATTTATAGTTTCATACCCTCACTTCAAGAATGTCGGATCCAGTAAAAATACCGACAAGAGAACGTTGTAGTTTTGGCAAGCAGTAGTTGAGAGTAACGTTTTCTATTACAATTATAATAACAATCCTGACTCCTCTATTTTTTATAACAAGACTTTATTATTATAAAACTCTTTTTTTCAGGCAATATTATAGTACAAGAAAGTAAAATTAACAGAGGACCATAGAATATATACCTTACAGACTAACATACATACAAAAATACAGGCAAATACAAGCTTTAGGCATCACATCAGCAATCATCATCAGCCCATCACGTTCCCACTGCTGGGACACGGGCCTTCTTTCATAGAGAGAGAATAGGCCATCCACCACGCTGGCCCAGTGCGGGTTGGTGGATGTTACATGTCCTTGAATTTTTGTGATTAATTCTTGAACATGCCGGTTTCCTCACGATGTTTTCCTTCACCGTTTTTAGAGCGAGCGAGCGAGAGCGCGTGTGGCTCAGTGGGAGCTCGTGCGAATTTCGATCCGACGCACCCGAGTTCGAATCCCGCTGGCCCCGCGCCACTGACTTTCTTAAGTTATGTGCGGAATTAGCACTCGCTCTAAAAACGGTGAAGGAAAACATGAACATTACAGGTACATATTTAGTGACTTGTAGAATATATTTTAATTCAATATTTTTTTATAGCTGACCCTACTAAGTGCCCTAACGAACTAGGTATGTGCTAAAGGTATATAATTTTATATTGATCCTCCGCGGCAATGGACAATGGACGGTTAATAATTTAGATGTAGAATAACTAGGCGTAAACTTAGTATCAAATTAGTACTATACCTATGTATATCATTGATTTTTACGTAGGTAGGTCTAGTTACTGTAGATTTCACAAGTTAATCACAAAATATATACTACCTGAAATGTCGAAGGTTACAGAAGTCACTCAAGTGTTTATCCCGTCGACAGTTGTATCATTTATAACTAAAACCGGTACAAAGATAGGATATAATAGGCGCGCTTTTAACTACAATATACACCTAAAGCAATAATGTGATATTTAATGCAGGTCTTATAACCTTAAGCGTAATCCTGTTATTTATTAATTTCCAGAGGTAACTGAATGAGAAATGCCCAAGACCGGGCCCAGTAGCGTTCTTTAGGAGAAGCCTATGTCCACCAGTGGACGACTACAGGCTGATGAAGTGCCTTATACCTTTATGAATGCTAAGTAAACATCGAATATCGAATGTTTTAGACTATGACTCATTAAAATTACCGAAGCCAGACGAAACTGAACTAATCACTATATTTACTGATAATATAGTTTTACCATACAACATGATTAATGACACAACGACATAGGAACTGCTATTGGACACGAGTGTCGTGACAGCGCATAATTTAAGCAGATTAGTACAAATCTCATTACAATGCGGTGGTTACGTCGGAGTTTATATACTCACAGATCTTTTTTTTGCCAGACGGGAAATTCTCATGGACACCCGGGAATGGAGGGCCCAGGTAGTGCCAGACTTGGTCAATAAAACCACCTACTGGCTAAAACCCCTGTCTGCTCTGATTTATGAAATTCGTTGCGTTATGGGTTCCGTATAGCTTTAAGGTGGTCCTATACGACTTACATCGACATTCGACCTTGGACTTTTAAGATACATCAGAATTGAAGTCGGTCATCGATATAAATGTTTTTGTTTTTGGTAAAAAATAATTATTACCTCTAAGCCTCTTTCTTAAATCTCTTAGGGTGCATCTTCAGTTTGGACCCAGCAATTCGGTCCATCGAATTGTGCGAACTATTTATAACTTGCGTTGTCGAACTGTTTTGTAGCTTTACTTACCTAAAGCTCATCAGTTTGACACCTACAGTTCAGTAATCAGCAGTCACAGTCGATACCATGTCTGCCAACGATGGTATAGTAGTTGGAAGCCAGCCAAAGGTACCTATCGCATGCAATGAGTTCGACAGCTTTTAGGCAGGTGTTAGTGTTGGGGTACAAGCTAACCCTACAATATACAGAATAATTTAGAATTACCATGATAAATAAGTAACATAAACATAATGAAATAAAATAACGTTATATGTGATGTTTTTTAAAACCTTATCTAACTTTTATGCAATCATCCACACTTTATTCAATGTTTGTACTGTTAAAATTAGCTGTAAACTTATACTTTACCATGTTAAATTGACGAAGGCTTTGCTACGACTATCGACTCTATCGACTCTATTTATTTTCCTGACCACATTTAAACCAAGATCTTTCCATTTATCCACTTTTGCCAACCCTACAATTGTAATACTTTAACTAACGCACAACACGCTAACGCGGTTTGCTATCAGCTCCATTTAGCGCTGCATTAAACGCCAGCACATTTAATAGGTTCAATTTAACGGGGGCTGATTGCCTATAACTTCTATAAGTCAGTTATCTAACCCGCGTTTACTTGGATCTCCGCCTCGCCGGCCGCGGCGTCCGGCCCGGTCAGACTCGTGCTACCGGTATGGCAGAATAGCTGCCAGTTCGATCTAGTTTCAAATGGATCACACCTATAATTTGTTCCGTAGTTACATCGGCTGCATTTGCATAGCCGGCTTATCCTTGGGCGGTATCACTTCTCGAGCCCATTTTAATATAAATAATCAGACGTGACTGAAGCTCAGAAAAAATGACGTAACTCCACATCCTGACTCTATATTGCGTTTAGAGAAAGACAATAAACGATCGGAATTGAAATTTGGATCGACATCCGCTCGTTATTTAAATTTATGGCCGAAAGATGTGATCAAGTTTCGCCGCAGAATATTAACGAAGCTCTAATGATTGTCGTAATGATTTCAAGCAAAAACAACTTATTTTAAGCACGCATCCTTTCACAGCGGTTCTAAACTCGTAAATGGAATGGTTAAAGTTGAATGCCCGATAAGGAAACAGAATGAAGTCAGGCATGTGTATGCAGTAAAGATCCGTGCACTGATCTCGCTTTGCATTCACGTTCATCTAAGCACTAAATGACTTCTTGCGATCGTGATACTATGCACAAACATGGAGAGTGTCATTTACGGCAGGAATTTAGGAGTGCCTTGTTAGTCGAGAAGTTGAATATTGCCTTTGTGGCTTGCACCAGCATAGAGAACCTACATCCATTCTGAAAATTGATCGACACAGCTAAATCTTTAATGGAACATTTCGCTGGCAAACAAATAGCCTCTTGAGCGACGCTTTAGTGGAAACTGTTCAAAACTTTGTTTGGAATGTCGGGCACGGGAATTGAAAAACTTTTTTCAACCCGCGACGGGTCAGGCAAACACTTTACGACAAAGTGGCTAGCAGAACTCTCAGTAACTTAGACAGGGTCTCTTAAATCACGAGCAAGGGCTTGTAATTTCCACGGTATATTGGATGTCGGCCAGACAAAATTTGGTCCCGATATGTGACGACTTTAAATGAAATACACCTACGAGTGGGTTGGCATTTCGAAGCAGTAGTTAAGAACGAGTTTAATTCTAATGACTATGCTCTCAAGTTCTGCAATATTTTACTTTAAAGTTGACAAAGAAGAGCACCACAAAGGCAAATTACTAAATTACTCCTAGTAACAAGTACCCTGTAATTATTTGTGCGTACAAATTAAAACTAGCATCCAGTAGTCAGTAGGTCAGGCCATCCGTTACGGCTCAAGGCGCATACAAAGGAGGGTGTACTTGTACTTTAACCGGTACCATAAAGACTTATCAAATGATCACGATTGTGCAGCCATCCGGCATCGGATCGACGGCGATCGTATCTTGACGACAAGATTAACACTCCCTGTTGATCCTTTTAGTTTACCCACTACATCTGATCTACCGGTTCAATGAGATCGGTTTGAATTTGAATCCGACAATGGTGGGTTCTCCAACGTGTGGTGTTATTTGCCTCATCGCTTAGGTGACTATCGAGTCCCACACTCTTCATCTCCGAAAGAACTCTTCTCCGCTGGTAAAAGTGTTTGAACGACAACAATCGTCCGTCTGTAAAATAATCGGGTGTTTTGCTCTATATAGTAGAATAGCATAGTAGAGTAGCAGATAAAAGAGCCAGATCGTAACCATTGGAAATAGGCAAAATAGCATTCTTCCGTCACAACATAACTGATCGGATCCAGTGAGTTTTAAGTATAGCCTACAAACATTTACCTTCTTGGACCGGTAGACACAAAGGTACCATTTAAAAGTAAAAGTGCTAATAGCATGCGTTCCAAGTGTGCGGTGCATAATCGTTCAACTCTAATGAGCAGTTGCCAACTCGCTATCTACGGGACGGCTTTTATGGCAACTTGCATATTCATGGCTTCAAGTTCTCACTTCTACTAAGTTTGCTTTTTTACTTCATTTGCATAACTTTTTTGTACAGGCTTGTGAGAATGATGGTGGTCATTCAAATATCGTGGGACATAATACTGGAATGTGGAATTCTGGTGGAATAACGTGCAATAATTGGGGTGAATAGTGAAAAGGGCGTTCTAACCGTTAAAAATTATAGCGATATTTAATGTTTTACCTATTGCGACATATTGTGTGGTCACGGAATCAAGGGACAATGAGACTGGTCTTATTTATTTTGAATACAGATTAAAAAATCCAATATTTTATTACAATTTACAGTTAATAAGAGAGTAGTGTACCTAAGTAAATACAAGAAGAAGTTTGAAGTAGGTACTTACCTAATCAACGTGTAATAGAACAAATCATCCCTTCAGACCCGCCAGAAACAACCCAAGATGTTCTTTGTTGTACCTGTACCCGAAATCAGTAAGAAAGTTTGTTCTCCGTATGTTTTAATTTGGATTATTAAAATATGTTGCGGACTATTGCCAGGCATGTTTCTTTTTCATTCATACATCGTAGCCCTTCACATGATGATAACACGACTGCTCATAAAAGTTTTAGTTTCAGCGTCACCTATTAAATATTTTTTCCATAAATAAAAAGCATCATTAGTGCTTACACCAAACACATTTAATTTAAATACATTACATTTATTTTATTGATTCTACTAAAATTAAATAGGTAGCGAAATGGAGGAAGTGAAACCTAAAAAATAGCCTAGAAATAGCAGAAACTCTTGACAGATAGACATCAAGCGGTGTTTGACCGCAGCTCGTGCGTCAGCGCTTTTTCTAACTGAAATAACTCCATCTTAGAAACATTGGCAAGCTACACCTTTGCAGGAGTCGTACCTACTAAAATTGAACACCTACAATGTAGGAGAAATTGTGCTATTTCGGTAGCTCTTTGTTGAACTGTTGGGAGGGAAAAGTAATGACCGACGTGGTCACGGTAGACTGTTTTTAATGTAATTGAGTGACGAGACAAGCAAGTCGTTTACCTGATGGTAAGCAGCACGCCTGCCTATAACAGTTGCAGCACCAATAAACTTCAGTAGCGCAGTCAGCGCAGTCGTCACTGTGCGACAATAGCTCTTAGTCATAATGCACAGTACATTCGCATGATACGATCGAAAACTTAGCAAAACAACGGTCGTCAAGCGAGTAGTGAGTGCGACTATTGACAACTGTAATAATTTTAAACAGTTCTATAGAAGGTACTCCACAAACAGCACCAATTTGATTCAGACCCTCTTAGCATCATCAACCCTATGTAGGTAGTTAGGAACATGTCCTATGAATAGGTATAGGAATTACGTGATGAACTGGTCACTGCGCCGGCATACTTAGTAGACATACGAAATACGACCAGTGTTTTATTTCCGTTCACTGATAACGACCTACATAACGTCTGCCATTTGAATTTTCGTCGATGCTTTTAATGTCGGCGCAACTATAACTCTTTGATAAGCTTTGGTCTAGGGTTATATTACTAGTGGTAGGTTTATCTTATGCGAGAGGCCGTCTGGGTGGGTACCACCGCTTTGCCAGTTATTCAGCCGCCAAGCAGTAGTGTGCAAGCATTACTGTGTTTCAGCTTGAACGGCATTGTAGCCAGCGAAATTACTGGGCATTATGAGACTAAACGGCTAATTGTCTCAGGGTGACGAGCGCAGTGCAGCGCTGTGCAGGATTTTGCAAAACAAAGTTCTGGGTGGTGCTGTTATTGTTATGGGCTAGCGCATTGCTTACCATAAGGCAGATGACCAGCTCGTCTCGTCGTTTAGTTACAAAAAAATGGCTACTTAGGACTACCACAAAATACAAATTAGGATAAACAATTACAAGCACATTACATTAGCAATTACATTGAAAGCGAGTGTGGCTTTCGATCCAACGCATCTGGGTTCGAATCCCGACTCGGCCCTGCACCAATGACTTATAATTAAGTGCACATTTTGCATGCTCGCTCTAAAACGGTGAAGGAAAACACCGTGATGAAACCCGCTTACGCGCTTTGGAGTGGTAGGCTCTGGCCGTGGTTGTAATACCACCCACCGAAACCGAACAAAGCCATGCCGTCAAGCGACCTATTCGTGTTTCAGGATGATGTTCGGTGAACCATCGGGGAGACGGGTCTGAGCAGCCGCTCAACTGCCGTCTCTCTCTAGATCTATGTGCTCCATCTTAGGCCACAACATCGCTTCACAACAGGCGAGATAGTGGCCAAACATAGATCTATATTAAGTGTAAAAAAAAAAACAAGGCATATTCTTTGAAAGATTACGTGCAGTGCAGTACAGCTGGTGTAAAAACACGTCATGTTTACCATGACTACCGACTTGTATAACGAGACAAACTACAGATACGACTGTACATTTGAGTCTTTTGAAATCCATGCAGTGATTTTATTTTTATGACCTGCCGGGAGCCAACGCAAATGGATTTGAAGTAAATTTAAAATAAATTGGGCAACCGGCCAAACAGCCGGAAACTATCTAAAACTATCACGAAATATCTATGGAACATGGAACGTTTGTAATAGATATGACAGTACCATAGCAGACATGAGCGCTGTATGCATAGTCATGTAAATATTATGGTTCCATAAAATATAATATCACAATTTCTATAGTGAACACATATTTTCCGCGTTTCCTTTTCCTGGCTTAGAAATCAGCAATTCAATTACTAAGTCGGTATCGAATACATTATGACTACATCTATAAGATAATATTTGCAGGAATAAGGGATCGGACAACTTTTCAGAAAGTGTTTTCAAATTAACTACAATGAATATATATAGCCATGACAAATACTATTTTAATTAAATAACGATCTAAAAGTATGTTTAAATATTATATTTCAAATGTTGCCGCGTAAAAGTTCACCTCAAAACTTGTGATGTCATATGAAGGTAGAAAAAGGCAAAGTCTTCGAAATATAAAACTTGCAAAGACATTCTAATACCTACGTTTTGTGAAGTTTGGGGACTATATTGTTGTAATGGAACGAAAAAATTAGCAAAACTACATTTTATGAAAAGCAAAAACGTTAAATAATCACAAGCTTGACTCACGGCATTTGCCTACAAATGACGTCATGCGCTGTGTTTGTTGTTTCGGTTGAGATGAAAACAGATTAAAAATGTCAGAATTATTAATTGATTTAAAAATATAAATAATTATTATTTCACAAAAATGTTGATTGAATGATCTTTCTGGTTCGACGAACATTCGTTCTAACTACATTTGAGATTTTTTCTCGATTACTGTCCGATCCCCTATTACGGCTATAATTCATAGGAAGCATTCGCCACTGCAGATAGGTACGCGTAGTCTATAGAGAGTTGCGTTGTGTGTACATCAAGGTGCGTGGGCGGCTATTGCTTCTAATAAAAATTAATGGCGAAGCTGATAGTTGGTTGAGATATGCTGATATGTCACTTCCTCACTATATATTTCACATACCTACGTGTGCGGTCAATTTTTCATCAGTACTTCTAAGTTTGTATTCGCCTTCTCTATGACACAGAGTACCTAATAGTACTCCATATCGTGCGACTTTCGATCCGACGCACCCGAATTCGAATCCCACTGGCCCCGCACCACTGACTTAAGTTATGTGCGGATATAACACTAGCTCTAAAATCGACGAAGAAAAACATCGTGAGGAAACCGGCATATCCAAGAATTTATCACAAAAATTCAAAGACAGTTGACATCAACCAACCCGCACTGAGCCAGCGTGATGGATAATGACCCATACTCTCTCTATGAGAGAGAGCCCGTGTCCCAGCAGTGGGAACGTGATGGTGATGACTCCATATCTATGGTATGGGTTCGATTCTGTATGGGACAAGCATCGACAAATTGCAATCACCTTCTCTGGTCTATGCATTGTGATTGTTGCAAGAAGTTCTTGGTTACCTAGATACAGGGAGCCCTAGATATAACTATTGACGGTATTTATCTCCTCTTATGCCTACTATTATATTGTCTGCTTGTCACGGATAGGGTGTATCTCAATGTAAGACTAGTGACAGAAAACGTAGTGCCAAGTTTCCCAGGTATATTCGATAACCTCCATTCACAGATCAGCTGTGCCTCTACTTCACGTGTCTGTAAGTACCATAGTAGCATACTTTTCATTTTGTGTGTATGTGCCAACGGCATCTCGTATGTAGGTAAGTAAGTAGTGTATTTCAGTCAATGTGTTTGTTATCTCCACAAAGCGTGAGGCGTAGATACAGAGACGCGTGGCGAGAACTGTAAACATTGCAAAAATCGAGGAGAGGCAGTCTGCGAGCGGTCACGCAGATAAAAATTCAAAATAGATTTGGCTAAGCGCCGCGTGCGTGCTGCTAAACAATGCTGGAAACTAGGTCGATGCGTGTTTACCGTGTCGAAGTGTTAACGAGCTCCTATAGGTCTCCCGCGAAAACTTCGGGATAATGTGACAGCCACGTGGTCTCACCTCACCTTAGGTGATGATTTAGTTTTAACAGGCTTAAACCAACCATTGTCTGAAGAGTTCTAACTGCGTCGTATCTATTTTTAGATGCACGTTGCAGTCAATACTTGCAGCTGTTAGATGCATAACATTTTATGACTTAGGATAGGTCATGTTCGTGTCAATAATTTCTAAACCTACATATACATATACATATACATATACATATACATATACATATACATATACATATACATATACATATACATATACATATACATATACATATACATATACATATACATATACATATACATATACATATACATATACATATACATATACATATACATATACATATACATATACATATACATATACATATGCATATACATATGCATATACATATACATATACATATACATATACATATACATATACATATACATATACATATACATATACATATACATATACATATACATATACATATACATATACATATACATATACATATGCATATGCATATACATATACATATACATATACATATACATATACATATACATATACATATACATGTACATACATGCCACCGTGACACGCTCTCTCGCCAAGTCTGATAAGTTGACGCATGGCATGGGGCCGACGGTCTACAATAAGCTTCCCGAAGAAGTAAAAGAAGCATCAAGTATGAGAGTGTAAGTTGAAATTAAAACGTTGGCTTATCAACCAAACTTTCTACAGCTATGCAGAATTCCTAGGGACTAGATAGAACTTGACATTTTTGTATACTTGCTGACATTTTTATTATTTATCTTACTTAATTAAACCTATGATTTATTTTTAACTGATGACATTAAATTGCAACTTACTGTTTAATACGGTACACAATGGTACTATAGTGTAAATAACTGGACTATTGTTTTTTATTATATTTTGTGACGTGTATTTTTAATATGAATAAATTACTATGACTACTATGACTATGACATACATAGCTACCTACTTGTGTATATATATAATAGCTCCAGTCACAATTGATGCGGAAACAGTTGGCAATATATTTGCAACAATTTGCCAGAAATATTTCTCGGAATTCCTACTTTTAGTTGTATTCGACAGAAAACCGTAGTTGTCCTCGAATCGTCTGGAGTTTGCTTCCGCGTTTAATCGAGAAAGTATTGCGTATCATTTACTTACAACATGCACGTCGAATAAATTTAAAAGGCAATTAACATTTATTATATACTTATACGGTTTTATGGACAGTTGAATATGAAGCCAGCAGATCCTAAGCATCATTTTCATTTGAAATAATGATCAGTTACGCATCAGTTAAAACCAAAAGACTTTGGAACTTTGGATCGACGAGTGTACCTTTTTTTATTGATAAATGGGCATACGTTTGACGACATCTCGCCTGATAGAAAGCGAAGATGCGGCCTAAGATGGAACACGCTTGCCCATAAGATGCCTATTCACTCTAGACTTAAAGAGACACAAGTTGTATCCGTTTGGGAACAAAGACGGTGGCAGAGCGTTCCACTCCTTAGCAGTTCGCATGATAAAGGAATCTGCGAAACGCTTAGAACGGATAGGTGGGATATTAACGACGTACGGGTGAAACGACTCACCCCGCCTGGAAGCCTACTTTAGGTGAGTAGACAGAGACATCTCTTTAGATATAATTACCTGTAAACTATATGCAAATAGATAGCTATTTTCAATCTTCTTTAATTTTTCTTTTCTTCTTTCTTGATTCTTTTGCTTTTTTATACTTTTGGTAGTTAATTTGGTGAAGGTAATTTCTTTTTTATTTTTATGGAAATGAGTGATGAAAGTTGACCGCTTTTTAGTTGATGGTAGCTAAAGCATTTCTAAGAAAAATAGTAAGCTGTTTGAAAGACTCGTGTAACACCTAGGTGACATAAGGTAGGTAAGTACTTATACAATTGTTTTATTTCCTCAAGATACGCAGGTCAATACAGTAAATATACAATACAATTTCGTGATATCTTAATTGCATTCATGCAAGTCGATTTAATAAACGTCTTGATATCGTCCGCGTCTGGGTTATCACAAGCAGTGTCGGACATGATTTTGAAATGTAGGCTGGGTAAAAAATCTTTCTGTCGCAGTTTTCTCGTGAACGATAAATTAATATCAATAATGAAACAATAACAAAACGAAGCGATAAAGATTATTGGGGCAAGGTGACGAACTTTGGAAATTGACAAAATTGGTAACCTTTGCTCTTGAACAGAACAATAAACATTTCTTTAATCTAATCGTAAGTTATGCGTCAATAGCGAATGGGCCTTATATTTGAAATATGATGACAAAAGCTTTAGATACCTCTTAAGATTTTTTAAACAAAACTGACTCAATGGCTTGCGAAAAACAGCTTTTATGACTTAAATGAATATATGACTTTTAAAAACACCTAATTATAAATTAATGTTAATGTTGAATTTTATACAATTAAGTTAATTTCAAAAAATTATTACTAATTTGACATTTGTTAGACTAATAATATGTTGACATTTTAATTTATTAATTTGTATGACATTTAAAGCTTTTTGACATTAATTTAATAATAACAATTTGTTGGTATATGAGATCTAATGTAATTTAAATAATTAGTAAGACATGTTATTGCACACCATTGTCATGGTAGAATGTAAGGACTTATTTTTAGAATTGTATCACCTTTATGTACTAGGTATATTCTCGCAATAAATGATTTGATTGATTGATTGATTAAGCTTGAAGTATAATTAGTAGGCATAGCATGCCTATTAGTACCTATCTCTTCGTGGTAGTAACTTTTTATTGCGATGTCTTGACGGAGTGAACCTTCTGTACCTAACACCTATAAATATAGTTACTAGGTACAGAAGGTTCACAGCCTAGTACCTATAAATATAGGTACTAGGTACAGAAGGTTCACACCACCATATTATAATATATGCAGCTATGTAACTAAACATCAACGATAGTCAAACCCAAAAGTATATTGGTGTTGGAGTCATTTGTCACATTACGTCATGTTGGCATCGATGGCGAACCACCCATTAACGAACACTTGATAATTTAACCACAGAATAATAGTAAAAGACTTAACGAATACCCTTTGGCGGCAACCACAACGTTATCTGTGAAATGCAAAATATAACAACACACACAAACAAAGGGGAACTCAATCACCTGCCCTTCGCACCGGAAGGGGTCTCAATGTCACTCCATTGTTGACCGTCAACCTGACAGTCAGGTAGACCTTGGAGCCTTGGAGTAACCGTTGAACTTTTCTCCAACTGTCCGTTTTTGCAATGTTGTGGTTGTACCTCCTCAATCGTGCACTTGCAGTCTGTTTCCTTATTGCTGAAAAAATAAATCGATTTGCAATCAATTGCTTATTCCTTTTGATTAGATACATACTTTACATACCTACATTCAAACATATTTCAGGGAGATTAAACAAAACCAACTTCAGTTTCTACGATAGAGCGTGCGTAAATAAATTATATTAAAAATTAATTAATATAAATAATAAAAAATAAAAATTTAAAAAAATAAAAATAAATAATAAAAATTTTAATTATTAATTAAATTAAAATGAGGCAAACGTACCAATGTTAATCATTCCCTTAATTTCCATCAATAAATTTCCAAGAGTTTTACCCTCATCATCATCATCATCAGCCTATCACGTTCCCACTTCTGGGATACAGGCCTTCACTCCTAGAGAGAGTATTGGCCATAATCCACCACGGTGCAGCGTGGTCAATACATTATGGCCAATACTCTTACTCAGTTATGGCCAGCGCGCTGGCCCAGTGCGGGTTGGTGGATGTCGCATGTCCTTGAATTTTTGTGATGCATTCTTGGACATGCTGGTTTTCTCACGATGCTTTCCTTCACCGTTTTAGAGCGTGTGTTACATTCGCATATAACTTAAGAATGTCAGTGGTGCACGGCCAGCGGGAAACGAACATGGTTGCGTCGGATCGAAAGCCGCACGTGCTCCCACTGGGCCACACTCGCACTTATTCTCGTACTATTAAGTGTACCCTAGCTTGTACTATTAAGTATTCAGTGGCTCTAGCATGGGATTCTAAAAATGGAAAGAAACCATAATTAGTACGGAAACAAAATACCATAAACAATATTTTAGGTATTTAGCCTATATATGTAGCTAACTCCTGGTGCTGAAGAATTAAAATAATATGCTCAAAGTGACTCCTGTATGTAACCATTGTCTGCAATAAATTACCCATAAATCATCACTTACTCTTGCACCACATTGTCTGAGTTTTATCACCCGAATTCCACACAATCAAACGAGCACGTGAGAGCATGTTATTTCTGCGGCCAGCCTCCAACACCAATATTTGCGACTTTGCTAAAGTGTTCGCGATATTGATTTAACCTTGAACATCTGTAGTGGAACGGCAAACATTTTGGGCTCATCTATAAATGTCACAGATCTCTAGGTACTTTAACCCCGTGTCGCTGTAAGATTTGAACTGTCTTTGAGGTCAGAGAAAGAAACATTTTCTCGATTTACAATGACATGGTCCGAAACTGTTTATTAAATCTGATACATATAAGAAAATCCACACACTAGAAACAGTTGAAAATATAATGTTTTTCCGCGTTCCCTTTCACATCTTAATATACTGTCTGGGATCAACATAAATATAGGAGCACTTTCTCAATGAATATTTTTTCTGGAATATTCCACGTATATATTCTACAAAAACAATATTTTCGAACATGTTTCTTCCGAGATTTAAGCTTCTATTCATTTTCAGTTCCTACAAAAATCCTTATAGGAACTCCTTCCTATAAATATTTTGGAATTTGGAGTAAATAATTAGTTGATTTCTGCATAGATTGAGCTTCGACGTAAGACGTACCGAAGCTAGCACCGGAACTTCATGATCTGATCCCTCTCCCTTTCATCACAGGATGAGTAGAAGATTGGCTAAATATCATCCGTACATAGTAGATCCGTATAAAGCGTTCCACGTTTATAATGCGTACTGTTCAGGAACACTTTACCGTCTTCTCTATTTCCTGATAACTACAGCTTGACTATCTTCAAGGCCAGAGTTAATACGTAAGTAAGTATATTCTAGATCTACATGCTCCATCTTCGGGGTCATCGTCGCCGTAATGGTGGTCTAATGTATATAAAAGAGTACTATGTACGAATAACATATTCTTCATAGAAATAATATGACAGAGCTAAAAATAGAAATCATATCTTGAAATCGTCATTATACTCAACTAGACCATATGATTCTTATCTGCCGCATTCGTTTTGTGCAATCTATCTATTTGATGCAATCTTAGGTAAGTTGGGAAACCGTAGATAAAATAATTTATTGTGTATCTTTTGATTTCAAACAGTAAGAAAATAAAATATAAACACGGAGAATAGCAATTCGCGCAAAGAGATTAGGTTGGTAAGTATTTATTTTGTTACGGATGATTATAATAATGTACTCTGTCATTGATTTATTATTTATTAGACCAAGGAAACCAAGGACTAATACCACCCGATACACGACCAATCGGAGGCTAAAAATGCCAGGCGCCATTGTTTTTACAAAATAGCTAAGTATTCGTATTCAGACTAAGTAAGTAGGTAGCTAGGTAGTACCTACTGCTATTAATAACGTCATGCTGAAAAATATCATAATATGCGACCACAGTAAGATTTGGTCGTAGACCCATAATATATCAATAAATCAGAAACCTTCAAATTTTACATTATCGCTTGGAATATTAATTGAACCATTTAAACCTTGATGATATGGAATGCCCGAGGGATTTTCAAACGTTTAACTTCAGTCCCGAAATATTTATGACGTCATCATCGTACTCTGAAACGTGTAAGTACTTAAAAATGCGTAAGTCTGACGCACTTGGAACTTCAAAGCTCATTGCAATGCGGTTAACAAAACATTTCTTATCATAGAGCAGCGTTGTCAATCTAAGTGCCAGAAACCTGAGACAGATCTAAAAAACGTAGGCCAACAAGTGCAATCTAAAACAACACAATTTAAAGTAGGCGCAGGCGTGCCGGAAATAATATAAGCATTCAACGCGTCGCGCCACCAAGCTCATTGTACCAGTAAAATTGTGGTACCAGTCTACCTACCAGTTGAATTCACGTTGACGCTAATCATGTTTATTTCTGTATGCTACATAGTTTTACGACATTCGCAAACTCGTTCTAAACTTTATTATCATTTGCAAATCGCCACGTATCTATTGCGTCTTATTTCTTTGATAAAAAATAACCGAGTCACGCGAGAAATCTACATTTTACGAGTGGTTATAAAATCTTAGCATTGACAGAAAATAATTAATAGTACAAGGCATTGATTATGTATTTTCGCCTTTAATCACTCCGAAGGCTTATTATTGTTTGCAATTCGTAATTAAATATGAATATATCTCTGTAACTAGTCATTTTAAATAAATATTTAATTGAAGTCGCAACTAACTTGGTCACGTGAATTCCTAGCGTGACTAAGAAATACTTGTAAATATATCGTTTGGAGTCCCTCAGGGAAGTGTATCTGGTCCATAATTCCATAGCCCTTTCAATTTCATTCTAATGGTCCGTAATTATAGTAGAATTTAATATATTTTTAATAATCGGTTTTCTAATGCATACAATATTTAATGTAGTCGTATAAATTTATTTCTCCAACCTCTAGGCAAGAGATAAATTGCTCGCTATTAAAGTGTCTTGTTTACGTTAAACTAGTGTCACCATCACGTAAAATCGTTTATCGTCGTTTGTTTTCAAGTTTTATAGTCTGTTATGTAATACTGCTTTGAGAATTGTTTTCTATGAGTGCTCTTGTATATTAGCCTCAAGAAGTCAGTCTGCGTATCTACCATGCAGGCTATTAAGTTGTTTGAGTTAAGTGTATAATTAATATGAAAATGCATAATAACTACGTCTGTTGAAATTAAATTGTAAATGGCATTTACAAAAACGTGTTCTAGTTTAATTTTATATTTTATTATTTCATTTGAGTCAAAGAGTTTTACATACCACTTTGTATGTAGTATTAGGTACATACTACTTTGTGCTATGTATCATCTCTAGCTTCTCTCCAGGTAGCTATCTCTAAAGGACCATTTAGGGTGACAAGCTAAGTCTTTTTGGTCTTACAAATATTCGGGGTAGCCCACTTTAGAAAACACTGTTCGATCAGGCTACTTCCAGGTTCGTCATTTCAATTTGTAAAGAAAAAATATTGTTCTTGAATAGAAAATGTGTCCCTGGAATTTAAAATAATATAATGATGAGCAAAAAGACGTAACAAATCTTCTTCTTGAATATATCTTCGTGCGTAAAAGTTATTAATGGTAATCCTCAAGAAAACGCTTAAAAATCTAGCACACGATGTAATTGAGTGTTAAAACTCCCGAAAACTAGGAAGCGAGTTGTACCAGATTTTAATTGCAGTTCATTTTATATATCTCACAAAAAATATCGCGGCAAATGTGTCAGACTGAATTCGCGAACTAGATCAGTAGACCAGGAATGTATTTGCCTGTAAAACTGTGCTATAAACATGTTGATATACATGTAGGTATAGCTGCTAGGTTTATACTGGAACCGTTGTTTAGGTCAAGGTTAGAACATGCGTACAACCACAGAATAAACGTATAACCCAGAATCATTCACCTGATGGTAAGCAACACTGCTATGCAAATCTTCCGCGAACGCTGAACATTTTTTTTCTTGTTATCGTCACCCTGAGACAATAGATCTTAAGCTTCAAAATACCCAGTAATTTATATTATTTCTTGGCGATAGAATAGTATCTTAAGAATATATAGTATAGAATAGAATCTTAAGAATATATATATATATATATATATATATATATATATATATATCGGTTGGTGACTGGCTGGTACCCACCGCTTTGCTATTCTGATCGCAAAGCAATAATATAAATTAGGTACTGGGTATTGTGAAACTTAAAATCCTATTCTATAAGATCCTTTTTTTATACTATATATTAGAGCATATATATATATATATTGAAACCGAGAGACGTGCCTATTACTTGTTAAGTTTTAGGAGTACTATAATCAGACGTCAGATACAAGATGGTAATCACGCGTCAAATCCTTTATAACATTAGGTAATAGTGAAATAAAACATGAAAAAGTTGTTGTGCAGTGCAAGCTTCCATGCAAATCAATTCTTTTTCACTATTTTTGACTTATTCTATTAGCTTGGCTTCGATTCTACTAGTTACTATACAAAAAGGATTCTTTGAGATGCCTAACCAAAAAAATACTCTTTCAATCTACTTATTAGCTAAGAAAACAGTCATAGAAGGAAACTTGAACGTTTCATATTTTTGTCTACCTCATCTCAATGTTTCTAATATAAATTTGTAATTCTTAACCATTCCAATAAAACGTATCGCTTGGCTGAAGCTTTCGCATACTAAATAGCTCTTTATAACATAATATATACTTCACAATAACAAAATTATACTTTAGTCTTAAAATTATACGAACTCTTAAAATAAAGATAAAGAGCGAAGCGATACTGCTGTACCAACTAAGGTTAATCACCCGCAGGTCAGGCCAAAATGTGAACGTCCCTTAAATCATGGACATTTTACATCATTTACAAACAAAATTCACCCCATCGAGATTATTCTGAAGGATCGATGTGAATGCATGAGGACAGAGGAATTTAAAACGAAGATCAAAGAACTTGGTGGTACAAGGAAAAATTACGTGAACCTACTGCGCCGCTGGTCTGTAAATATACTATGAAAGAATTACCTAAGAATAGGTATTATTGTTAAGATTTGTAAAAGATCATGTAAACAAATTACTCTTCTTGATATATACCTTCAGCTCGAGACTTATCCAACTACGAATAACTTGTTCTTATCTTTCTTCTTATCAAACTTTCTGGATTTAAATTCAGATTTTAAATGGAAATGTTGGGTTTACCTGCCTAAGTTAACATAAAATATTTATGTTTACCTTTAACGGAGAATACATTGAATTAGAAATTCCAGATTTTCCATCAACAGGCATTAATTAAGTGGCAGGAGGACGCGCACGTTTACTCAATACGTGATTTAGAAATGGTGAAATAAAATGCCTAAATAAAAATATAATATTGAAGTTTCTATAAGACTAGTTTTCCTTTCCAAAAAATATATCATGACCATCGCAGACACAAATAAGGTTGAAACCAATGCAATACTGGTTAGCAATAACAATTTGCAGATAAATCGATAAACAAAATCGATATAGTGGGTCAATGCCGCGACCACTATCGATTTTGGATGCGGACTGTAAATGAGGAATTCAGTGGACTACTTATGTGACACTGATATATGTGATGCATAGTGATAGCAGGAGTTTTATAGGTGTCTGATAAGATCGCAGAATGTAACACCTACGGTAAACATTACAAATTAAAAACCTAAGTTTGCGATAGCAAAACAGTGACAAGTACAAATATTATAAGCTCTACAATATGTAGGTAGTATCTATAGGTTGTATAGCGACAACAAGATATACATATAGGTAGTTGTTGCTATAAACCACCTCTACCTCTACACTTTATAACAGAGAGCTCTGTTAGAATAATAATTCAATCAATCAATCAAAAGTTCTTTATTCAATTTTGTCGTCACAGACGCACTTATGAACGTCAATTATTACAATGACTCTACCACCGTATCGGAAAAAGGACCACTACTCAGAAGATACGGCAAGATACTTATGTTGGCTACTTGGCAGAAGCGGAATGTTCCATGCATCTTTGTCTTCTATGTAATTACTAACTGCATAGTATGCTTTTTTCATTAGAATATTTTTCACACTCAATCTACTTTCGGTGAGCTCCGTTATACATTTTGGAATTTTATTGTAAAAACGTACACAATTGCCCATGAAGGACTTATTCGTTCTACTCAGTCTAAACCTAGGTACTGCAATTCTATCCTTATTTCTAGTGTTTATGTTGTGGTGGTCACTATACCTTGAATTTGTGCAGATTTTTACGAACATACATTATATTTTCATAAATATACTACTTAAATATAATTACTTATATGTAGGCTGAATTAAGAAAATAATAACGCGTGACGTGAAAAACAAACGATAAAATCTAAACAAACCTTACAGCCCACTTAAAATATGATTACCAAAACTTTATGCAGTCGGTAGGTATAATAACTAATGCAATAAAAACGAGAATGAAGTACCTAAACAAGATTGACTCAGTAAAAACAATAGGCCTCTATTTAAAACAACCGTGAGTGATGGATTCCATTCCGAGCGAACTTTACAAGATGAAAAAACATTTAATTCAGGCCAAGGAAAGCAGTCAATTTTTTTGTGATAATTAATGTATTCTGCCTAGGTATATTTGTATACATATATCGCAATCGTAATCTTGTTATAATCTATAATTAGGTCAAATTAACGAAATGACGTGTAGACAGAGCGATAAATTCAGATAATGCGAGTGGAGGTAAGGAAGAAACCGAACTTTCTTCTGTGTAAAATTAATGACTCTAACGTAATCGTAATGTGTTATAACTTAAGTATATTTTATTAGGTCAAATTAATTAAATGACCTCACGTGTAGAGAGAGATATATTCAGATAATGCGAGGAAAGAACGCAACCGAACTGTTTTCTGCGAAAAATTAAGTAACCTATAACCCTAGAAATCAGTGCTAAGGTACTTAAAAATTCTGTAGTATATGCTGAGTCGGAACCTTATCCTGACATCGCGCAACATTTCACTGGTTGTATTTATTGTTTTTGTTTTGTCTTTATTTGAGTATGTTCAGTGTAATATTGTGTGATGTAGAATAGAATAGAATAGAATCATTTATTCACCATAATAACAAAGTTTGTTATTCTAGGCAAGTCTCAATTACAATAATTTCTTATGTCATTAATATACCTACTTACATGGAATAAAAAAAAATTAATTGCATAATCATTAATTTGAATTGAATTATTTGCATTAAAATATTGAGATTTACATTATAATAATTAGTCAGATCACATTAAAATATAAATATAGTCAAGATTTAACAAATATTGATTAAACAACATCATACAAAAATGAGGATTCGCCAAGACGTCTTTCCATAAACTCATTAAGACCGTAAAATGGATTATTTTCAAAATAATGTTTTATTGTTCGTTTGAAGGCCGTGAATGTTAGTTTTGTTAATGCTATAGGCAATTTATTGTACATAATGATTTTATTATAAATTCCCTGTTTCAGGACTTTAGCTAATCTCGTCTTTGGTGAAACAATTTATCCTTGTTCCTTAAATTATGGCTATGAGTGTCACTTTTTTTTAATAGTATATTTTTTTTCTGTTGTGATGTCCTGAATAAATGTATTTTCTTTCTTTCTTTTTCTTTCTATCGTAATCGTTAACGTGTTCTAACTAATATTAAAGATCAAATGAATTAAATGACCTCGCGTATAGAGAGAAGTAAATTCAGATAATGTTAGTGTAGGTAAGGACGAAGCCGAACTTTCTTCTGTGACAAATTAAGTAACCTAACCTCATCGTAATCTTAAACGTGTTATAACTACTTACATGAATTAAAAATATATACTTACATGATTAAATGACCTCACGTGTAGAGATAGGTAATGCGAGTGGAGATAGTGGTGACAAACCGAATCTGATGAATATAACCGTCAGATAATAACTTTGATAACCGAGTCACCATCATCATCAGCCCGTCACGTTCCCACTGCTGGGACACGGGCCTTCTCTCATAGAGAGAGAATGGGCCATAATCCACCACGCTGGCCCAGCGCGGGTTGGTGGATGTCACATGTCCTCGACTTTCGTGAAAAATTCTTGGACATGCCGGTTTCCTCACGATGTTTTCCTACACCGTTTTTAGAGCCAGTGTTAAATACGCACATAACTTAAGAAAGTCAGTGGTGCGGGGCCAGCTGGATTCGAACTCGGGTGCGTCGGATCGAAATACGCACGTGCTCCCACTGAGCCACACTCGCTCTATAACCGAGCCACTCTCTCTATAACCGAGTATCTACCTAAATATGTTATAGATCACCTTGAAATAGTAACAAAAGTGGCATGATGGTATTTATTATATTTATCTAGGTTAGGGTGAAACAAAAGCAGTTATGAATACTGAAAATTATAGCGTAAATTGCATCAGCCACTACATAATCTCAGTGCCACGTCAGGTCAATAGATTCGAACGAAGAACCTTTACTAATCTCGTGACCAGACGGGGTAAATACCTTTGTAATGTTTTTTGTTATCAAACATTAGGTGATTGCCGTTATTAATATAGAATTAATGATCAATGATACCCTTAAGCTAAGGTTAAGGTGAACGAGTGTGGCTCAGTGTGAGCGAGTGTGGCTCAGTGTGAGCGAGTGTGGCTCAGTGGGAGCTCGTGCGACTTTCGATCCGACGCACCCGAGTTCGAATCCCGCTGACCCCGCACCACTAACTTTCTTAAGTTATGTGCGGATTTAACACTCGCTCTAAATCGGTGAAGGAAAACATCGTGAGGAAACCGGCATGTCCAAGAATTTTTCACAAAAAGTCAAGGACATGTGACATTCACCAACCCGCACTGGGCCAGCGTGGTGGATTAAAATTATTAATTATTAGCCTGTTCTCTCTCTATGAGAGAAGGCCCGTGTCCCAGCAGTGGGAACGTGATGGGCTGATGATGATGATGATGATGATGATACCTTTAAGGTGTAGGATTGAAAGTTAAAAGATCTTAAAAGTCACAAATGATAATTTATTTATTTAATTGATCGCCAACATAATGTACACTCTTACAAAGAATTAAAAATATCACAAATACACAATACCTAAGTCTCATCACAATTATTGCAAACTTTTTTAGCGAGAACAATTTTTATAAAGCGATAAAATACAAAAATAATATCAGTCAGTTCAATAAATATTCAAAATTAAGATAATAATATAAATAGTTCTATTGTTATATTATGGGCAGGTGTGGTGCTTACCATCAGGCAAGCGACTTGCTAGTCTCATCACTCAATTCCAAAATAAAAGTTCTTCAGTACCTAAGCATTTTCTACTAGGTATTTCCAAATAATAGGGATCATTTTTACCGACTTCAAAAAGGAGGCGGTTCTATGTTCCACTGTATGTATTTTTTTATGTTTGTCCACCGATTTCTCCGCCAACTGTTGACCGACATTCTTTTTGCGTTTAGCTCAGTATAGCTATCAGGTGGTCCTATATACCTAATTGCATCAATATTTGACCTTGGACTTCGATACCCGACTTATACCCGACTTTTTTATACTGTTTTTTTATATGAGTGGTTTGGTTTTGGTTTTAGTTGTTTTCACTACTGCTTAGCGGCAGAATAGCTGGCAAAGCAGGGGTACCTACACAGACGGCTTCCCGCATACGAGAGGCCTACCACAAATGGAATTACATTTAGTACCGTTCGCTTAAATATTGGCCCTAGATATAAAAGCTTGGGTCTTCTAAAATCCGAAGTAAAAATTAAGTTCAAAAATCTCTTTATAAAATTTATCAGTAGTCAAGTCGAGTACAACGTCTCGAAAACCGTTGGTTGCAAGAAAATCTCCATGTTTGCATGTCTCAGAGTCTCTTTGAATTTTAAATCAAGGGAATAGGTTAGTGCCCCAGTTACAAAGGTAAGTTGTGTACTCGTAGTAACTGGTATTTAAACTGTGCCCATAGTTGCACGCGGTCACGACAATACCTACTTTAGATATTAAATCTGCTCCAACAATCTACGACACTTCAGCTTTGATATAAGTTCGTTTAACACGAGATTGCGGCATAATTTCATATGATTAAAGAGAAAATAAAGATGTGTTAATCTCCAACATTTCTAAACTTATTACCAATGGTAAAAAGAAAAGGCCTCATCGATTGCCTCCTAATACTAGTGTTAGTGAACTAAGTTCTGCGAATATGGTTAGAAGATGAGGAAATAGGCACTTACATATAAAATCTCATCAATCTCATTTAAAATTCCCTAATTCATAAGTTGTCATTCGTATCGCGCACCATTGTTGGTCTGTAACGTACATAGAATTCTAATTGTATGGTAACGTATCCTTCTTTACAATAGATCAAAGCTTTAAAATATTTTCTTATCTTGCTTTTTTGTTACAATTTCCCTTCCCTTGACGTAAGTTATTATGTCCACTCTTCATATTATTTTTTACTTATAGCACCTTATAGAGAAAGGTTTGTATCATAGGGGTCCAGTTTCTTTAAAATTCATTGTTTTTTCCCCCAAAATTACGCCATAATTTCATATTGGGGAACATTTGTATTTAATTCATTATTGTTATTCATAAGTACAGACCTACACTTAATTTTACGAATGCTAAACCCTTTTTATTGAAAGTCCTCTTTTGTAATACTTTGTTATTCACGTGTTTTTTTCTTGCATGAATTTTTAGAACTGCTTATTTTAAGAGGAGACGCCGCTTGCATCAATATTAAATTATATCATGTTTGAATATGTAAATTCTCAAAGCATATTATTTACAAATGTCATAATTTGCTCGAGCAGCTCTTGTGTACGATCGATCTGTGATTCTTAGGTCAATGCAGGCTTACCTAATATTATGGCTATAGTATGAACAATAATTTTCATATAAAAGTTATCGTAACTCGTCGTTGCTAATGTATCTACCAAATGTACCAAATAGTTGTATGACTATAACTAAATATAAATTATTATAAACGAAGTTCAGATAAACTAATTATTGCACTTCAACGAAGAGCTAAAACATATATCTAGCTAAATCCTATAGCTTATCTTTAAATATAGTGTTAACGTTGTCGTCTTACCATGGCGTCATATGAGGCCGTTTTTATTTCTGATCCTTCATCTTTTTCAAAGTTCAAAAGTTCTTTATTCAATTTTGACATCACAGACGCACTTATAACTAGAAGAAACTGAGGGGCATTGTTTTTTAGAACTTTTGTTACAATATTTAATGTTTTATCGCTCAATATCTATTTTGATATCAACTAATTTACAACGAATAACTTATCAATGTTTATTATTGTTCACAATAATCTGTCCAGTTAGGTCTGCACGCTACATTTAGAACATCATCAAGCATTTAAACAAAATGTGACACGACTGCATCTAATGGTGTAGCTCCGTTGTCCCCGTAAGCCGTGTCCCCGTTAAACGGGGACAGTGGTACTTTAATAAGATATTTAAACAAAAACCGATGTCCACTTACTCTGTTTCCGTTGATATAGTAAAGTAAACTTTATATTATTATTTACTAACCGGCTACACTCACGAGACTAAGTCGAGAAACTCGATACTCGCGTTAGTTTTAACATGGACCAAATATACACTTGTATGTATATTTAGTCCATGGTTTTAATAATAATATAAGTAAACTTTATACGGGAAAACTAATTTCGCTCGGCTGGCGCTGTGGGGTCACAGTTCTAACATAACCTAACATAGTGGCTGTATATAAGTGGCTCCGTAAAGGGGACCATGGTACGAAAATTTGATGACGTCCTGTTGTCCCCATAGCGGGGACAAGGCCTACGGGGACAACGGGCCTACACTCATTAATACATAGTAAACATTGGTTCTAAATTGTTTCTCCTTTGATATTATAAATGTAGGTAGGTACCTATTACACTATATTACTTACTATTAGTTTAGTCCATGCTATTACTAAATCAATGCGATAAAGAAGTATAACATCTTGCTCGATGTTTAAATTACTTTTATGGTTTTGTATGGTCTAATAAATAAACATTTTAATTGCAATTTGCATGTTTAGGAAAGTCATCCGAGTCGGTCTTAGTCATTGAAGCTTGCTAAATTTAGCTCAAAACCGAGTTGAGTGGTTTTTATTCTGGCTTGAATTGTTTGCTTTTCCATTCATACATCAAAGCAATTAACAGCTACATGTTTTGCTTGTTCAGACTAGGTTATAAGTATTAGTGTGTGCTTGTTATCCATCTACCTACATAAAGAGGACGTTCTACCTAGTAGGTATTCTTAGTTTAGATTTAGCGCTAATTTAAACAGAGACGGGTATATCAATGTTAGTGTAAGTATTATCAGCGAAATTACTGGGCATATGAGACTTAATATCTGATGTCTCGGAGTAGTGAACCTGCAATTGTTATGGGCAGGCGTGGCGCTTATCGTCAGGCAAACGACTTGCTCGTCTACAAGTATACGTATAAAAAATGCTCCGAGCGACGATAGAGTGACTTTCAACCGATATCATCATCATGGTGAGCATGACATGACAAAAACACAGTCCTTTCTATGGCAGATATAGAAGCTTAAACACACTTAACACGAAAAGAAGTAGTTAGTCATGCTAAAGTCTTATGGGCACAATAGAATGTACCTATTAAGCTATATATAGTATTTCGGACCTGACGTCACCCTATGCGAAGGCGGCACAGGTCACAGCAGGGTTCAGGGTACCGCAGACTAGGTGGCAGGATGCACGTTTATTTACCTACTTAGTATGCTCTTATTTCTAATCTTCTTTATTACAACTTTGATTTTCGAACATACCATATTGACAACATCTGTACCTGTCAATACAGTTCGCAGTAGAAGATAAAATATAATTATGTATATTGGTTCATACATATCAGCAATTGTTTATGCAGATAAGTAGGTCACACAAACAGTAAACAGGCAAAAGTGACCACTTTCTATTACAAAACTAATCGAAGTATTCAAAGTTCTAAAGTTCTTTATTCAGTTTTCCCATCACAGACGCACTTATGAACGTCAATTGTTACAATGACTCTACCACCGCACCTATCTATCTACTATATCTATATATCAGAAAAAGAACCACTATGTACGCAGAAGATACGGCAAGAAACTGATCCTTCTTCACCCTATTGTGACCCTTCCTTTCTGTGATTTTGTCTGTCTGTGTGTTCTTCCGCTTTCGATTTCAATTCGCAAGGTGCGCTCATTTTTGCTAAAACAGGTATAATATGAGCTTGTGCTGTGAAGCTGCGATCGGGCATAGAATAAGCCAGTCTCTCAAAAACTGAATCAGTCTTCATTTCCTGGAATAAACAATTGCATTTCACTGGTGGTAAGTTTCTAGTATGCGAGAGGCCGTCGTGGTGGGTACCACAGCTTTGCCAGTTATTCAGCCGCCAAGCAGGAGTGCTTGAGCTGTGTTCCGGTTTGAAGGGCATTGAAGCCAGCGAAATTACTGAGTATTATGAGACTAAACAGCTGATTGTCTCAGGGTAACGAGCGCAGTGTAGCGCCGCGCAGGATTTTGCAATACAAAGTTCTGGATGGTGCTGTTATTGTTATATATGGGTTGGCGTATTGCTTACCATCAGGCAAACGACCAGCTCGTCTCGTCATCCAGTTACATAAAAAAAATATTGCATGTAGTGTACGATATATACATGCATGGCCTCGCTACAGTGGTGCATCGTAATAGATGCAGAGGCGTGGCCAGGCAAGCCAGGTCACAAGCGGGTTCAGGGTCCGCATCAGACGAGGTGGCGCATCCGCTGCTGAAGGTGAAAGGAGGGCACTGCACCGCTCTACTACACTCAGTAGGTACTCTATATTGTCCTAGAGACTACATTCATAACTCTACGATGTGTGAGAGTTTGTTAGGTAGTCAGGGACTGCATGTATCAACTATTGTGCCCACTATAACGTGTGTGTTTGGTCGCTACTTTTGTTTAATTCTATGTTTTATAATTAATTATTATAAATACTAAATAACCATTTTAAAGTTAGTTAAAATAATTATCTGAAAACCACGTTCTTAGGGCTCCTTACCCAAAGGGTAAAACGGGACCCTATTACTAAGACTCCACTGTCCGTACGTCTGTCTGTCTGTCCGTCTGTCAACAGGCTGTATCTCATGAACCGTGATAGTTAGACAGTTGAAATTTTCACAGATGATGTGTTTCTGTTGCCGCTATAAAAACAAATACTAAAAAAACAGAATAAAATAAATATTTAAACGTGATTTTTTGCCGTTTTTATAGATAATGGTACGGAACCCTTCGTGCGCGATCCCGACTCGCACTTGGCCGGTTTTTATGGATTTAGAATCATTTTCATCATTGTCATCGAGTTGTGAGCTACCCTGAAAGTTTCAGCCGGATAGCTAACCGGGAAGTGCTTGAAATTTGAGTTGCAAGATTCCACCCGGAACGACATACAGACAGACATTAGGCAGATAGACCGAAAGACAAACAAGAAAGTGACTTAATAAAAATATGGTAAAATACTCGCATATTATTGGGTAGATACAAACTTATTATGCGTCTAGGTATATTTTATAGTCTATTCTATAACAGCCGTTCTCAATAACTTATCTATCCCTAACTAGAAGTTAAAATAGCTACCGTTGGTATCTATCGTCGAATTTTTCTGTTTCAATAAACAAAGATAGATAGACATTATCTATCCTTGACATTGATCTATCTTTCAGAGGGCCTATCCCTTACCGTAGGTAACCGGTTGCATAGAAAAAAAAAGCAAAGTGTTTCAATACCGCTTTGGCACCTTACTGTCGATAGTTCAAATTACCAGCTGTCATAGTTTGAGTTATCGGTCGATTTTCACGGATAATCTAAAGGATTTCTCATAGTTTTATATCAAACATAGATATTATTGTAAATAATGGATTTGTTCAGTGATGATAGTGATAATGAAATGTATGAGGCTGGCGTATTTGATTCAGACTCGGGTGTTGCAGTATCGGAGAATCGCCGAGTTAACGCTCGAATAAATTACTCGAGTGAACTTTCAGAATCAGAGTTTGTATACAGATTCAGATTAAACAAATCGTCGGTAAATGAATTATTGTTGAAAATAACTCCAACCTTGAGAGTAACTTCTTCCCGGTAAGTTTAAAAATTCACAGAGCTTTTTAGGTTATACATACTGTGTACCTTTTACATTAATTTGCTAAATACATCATCAAAATGAATAGTAATATAGGATAATATAATGATAATTTTAACATTTCAGGAATAATGGTATATCACCTTTACACCAATTGCTACTGACATTAAGATTTTATGCACTGGGAACAATGCTTTTATCAGTAGCAGACTTTATTGGCGTATCAAAAGCATCCGCAAGCCGTATTGTGTCAGATGTATCTCGAGCTATAGCTGGGTTGTACGCTCAATACGTAAAGCCATTAGAAAATACACAAAACGGTTTTCATGAAATTGCAGGATTCCCAAGGATTCTTGGTGCAATTGACTGTACACATGTTCCTATACAGTCACCTGGTTAGTGCCTACCTATTTACTTTATAACTTGTGTAGATTCAGATGCTTATTATATACCCTGCATTATTCTTGCAGGGGAATTGTCTTAACTCAACCACTCAAATTCAGCATCCCAAACCCTATTCCAATCCTAGTGACCCTATGAGCCCCTGTGAATCCTAGTATCCATATCCAACCTATGCAGAAAAGGTACTATTGCCTTCCAAATTTGAAATCGTAAGAGATCAGGATCGCTGTTTGAGTTACACCAGTTCCCCGCTGTCTATGTAATGCAATAATATTGTAAAGGTTGTTAAATGTCTTTAATGTCAGTAAAATATATTTTCAGATTCAAATATAGGAGAAGAGTTTAGGAATAGAAAAGGCATATTTTCTATTAATGTCCAAGGAGTCTGCAGTGCAGACTTATTATTTATGAATGTTGTTGCTCGCTGGCCTGGGTCAGCTCATGATGCTACTATATTTAACAACTCTGTGCTAAAAAGTAAGTTCCTATTTATCTGAAAGTATATGAATGAATAGAGCTAAGTATTTTAGGCAAATATCTAGTTTTATGTGTTGTTTCATAATGTACATAATTTATTTCCAGTGCAATGTGAAGAAAGGGTGTTTGGCAACAGATGGCTTATTGGCGACAGTGCATATCCCTGCACTGCATATCTATTAACACCACTGCTTAACCCGTTATCTCCTGCAGAACATCGCTACAACGAATCACATATAAAGACTAGAAATACTATAGAAAGGTAATATTTATATCACCTTATGTTATTAATTTTTATGTCCTTCATTCCTTCATTAACTTACTTATATTAATCATATTAATCAACATGGTGTTCTCCAATAACCAGGGCCTAATGTTTATTGTGCTATCTGTAATATGGTAGCGCTCAGACTTTAGTGCCATTAGCGGTTACCCACCCATCCAAAGGCTAACTGGACCTAACATTACTTTGCTAATCTATTAACATTGCCTCTAGCACCTATACCATGATTATAAAATTATATTTTTTCAGATGTTTTGGTGTTTGGAAAAGAAGATTCCCAGTGCTATCTTTAAAAATTCGCTTAGGTTTAAACACAACACAAGCTGTTATCATTGCCACCTCTGTGCTACACAACTTATGCAGGTTGCATAACATCACTGATGTGGAACCTGAAGTTGACATTTTGCCTGAATCAACTGATGTTCTCCATGCTGAGGGAGTAGGTCAGCATAATCATACCATGCGACGAGAACTAATTAATAATTATTTTAATGTTTAAAAAAATAAGAATGCCTGAATAAATTTAATTTTTTTAATCAAGTATATTTTTTAATTGTGAGTACCTAATGTAATGTATTGCAACTTAACATGCATTCTTTACTAATTACAGTGAGTACATGCACTCATGGGGCATGATGAATCTAGGCTATGTTTGTCAATGGATCATGGCTGATGATGATAGGAAACACCAACTTATATAGGGTTCATTACACACTCACATTTTAGTATATTCAACAGTATAAAGTAGTTTTAAAATTACACACTAATAGTCACTTTAAAATAACACTAAGCACTAATTTCACTATAGTCATTTATCACATCTGTCTGAATTTTTTAATTGTTCTATTTCGAATTTAAGTTTAAGATTTTCGAGCTCAACTTTTTCAGCTTTGGCTCGAAAATAAGCTGCCATCGCCAGCTCCTTGTCTCGCTGAGCTATCTGAAGTTCTTCAGAAAGCTTTCTTCGCTTATTTACTGTAAAAGAAAAGAAACTTAGTTCAGTTTTGCTAGTATACAACCCAACAAGAATATACAAATTCATTAATAAAATGTATTATTTAATCAAAAATCATATTAATCTCTTGCTAGAAAGATGGATAAACCAACACACTTTTACATTTATAATAATATTAGCATTGATGGTATTTGGATGAGCTATATTATAATATACAGGTTCAGGTGTAATTGTGTTAAATATAATAAATACATACATTTATTAATAAGATCTTCTTACAGCCAGGATATAGATATTTTTGTGAGTATATGATAGCTACAAAAAACAACTTACAAGAGCTTTTAGGAGTATTAAAAATAAATTTTTTGGGCATATGATTTTCCTCATTTCCACCACCACCTCCACCAACACACTCATCACCACTCATAACCAAAACAATGTTAGCCTCTTGAGCTTGTGGTAGTTCTGACAAAGGCCTGTCTTGAACATCCACAACAGGTGTGGTTGAAATAGGAAGCACCACTTGTCCCTCCATGTCACCACCAAATTGTGCACTAATGCCAACGCATGTAAAACCTAACATGGATGCTACACGATCCAGTGTTTCATCCGGAGGAATGTACATCTTTCCACCGCCAGTCTGCAAAATTTCTTTTTCATTAACCAAAGTGTCTGGATAAAAGATTTACCAAAATTACATAGTACCTATTGTATGATGTAGGTACAAACCTTTAAATTGTTGTGCCTTATGATAGCATTTCGTTTTCTTGCAGCTTTCTTTAAATTCTCCCATTTTAAACGGAGTTGCTCAGGACGCCTCATTTCTCCCGCCATTGCACTAAACTCCTGCGATATGGATTTCCAAGCATCGTCCTTCAATTTATTATTTGTGGCATTTGTAGCCTTTGTCGTAATAGCTTTATGTTTTAATATAAGTTCCAGCAGGAAAAGTACTTCGTCCTTTCCAAGAGGCCTTGACTTCATCTGAAAATAAGATGTAATTACATTTCGGCGCGAATTTACGGCATAAGACACAAGTCTTTTCTTTGCTGTAGTTAAGTGAAAAAGTCAATCATCAACTAATAAATGAGTACACAATACTTACGGTGCATTGTTGAGCCATATTTTTAAACACTTGTAAAATACCGCTACACATAAACAAAATACAAATTAAACAAAATAAACTTTACTACTGGCTGAAGTGGCTGAGGCTGACGCGTTTTGTTCCTTTTGTTTTAATTTTTAAGGGTGTCACTGTCACCTCGTCAGTGACAAACGTTGCGTTTTGTTGTTATTAGAGCTTTATGTGATAAGTTGTAGTTTGACATTGTATAATTGATGCAATCCGTAAACTAAAATATGTTTTCGAATTAATTAAACATTAAAATATTAAAAAAAAATAACTACAGTAAATGAAAACATAAATCATACTCATATTAATTATCTTAAAAACTATCACCATTAATTTGAAATGCAAAAACAAAACGTTTCAGAGGGACATTCTTACCGACGATAGAGTGTTATCTATCTTTGATCTTAGATAAGCTAGGGAAGTTTTTAATATAGAGACGGCAGTAATAGATAGTTTGAACATAACTGTTTATCTGGGATAGCTATCTGCATTTAACTGTAGGTAGATTATTGAGACCGGCTGTAAGTTAACACGTACCTATAGTAACCGAAGACCAGAAAATGATTTATTTTATTTTTATTTTCTTTGGAAAACTTACAGTGATATATATCTAAATTGCTAAAAAAAATATTATCTTAGCAACATTTAGCAGTTTTCGCATATAGAATCTAAGTTTACACTTGTTTGCAGGATATTCAAGATATATGTATGTCACCGTATGATGCAACCAAATGCACTATAACTAAATAAGGTGGTTAAAAGCAAGTATATAAGTATAGATATAGGTACAGGGGATCGGACAGTAATCGAGAAAAAATATAAAATGTAGTTAGAACGAATGTTTATCGAACCAGAAAGATCGTCCAATCAATATTTTTGTGAAATAATAATGATTTATATTTTTAAATCAAGAAATAAAATCAAAAAATTCTGACTATTTTAATCTGTTCTTCGTCTCAAGCGAAACACCAATCACAGCGCATGACGTCATCCGTAGGCGGATGACGAGTGCCAAGCTTGTGTTGTGATTACTTTTCGTTTTTGCTTTTCATAAAATCTTACAATATTTAGAATTAAGAGATAATAAAATAGTCCATTAATAGGTGCAATTCTCCCAAGTGATCATTATCTCTTTGCTTACAACTTGTTTTGTACAATAAATAACATGGAACCAAGCTATATAAAAGCCGACAATAGAACTCTGCCGAGAGTGGATATATTGATGGTTGGCAATTTCTTTGCCTCAAACTCGGACTTCTGTGCTGCTGAATTTCGAAATGTTAAAACATCTATGTAAGTATTTCAGCTATTCTTCATTTGATCTAATTTATGTGAGTATGGAAATAACAAAGGGAAACATAACCTAAAAAGTGTAGGTTGTGATAATTGATGTAATGTTATGTCCTTTTTATTTTTATAATGACTTACTTTAATGTTTTACTTTTTCGTCTTTTTAGATCAGCGAGACAATCATACGGGGATGATGCGATAGGATACGTCTAACTTCGGCGAGATATGGATTTGTGTACAATCAAATGTAAAGTGTGTCCAGAGCACGAAATTCGTTCAAAGGCGTATAATGCGACTATGATAGTAAATGAAAAAGAAGAAAAAGTAGTCAGCGTTCAGTGTCATGACTGTGCTGCATCAATGGGAGGTTGCAAACATGCTGTCGCTTTTCTGATGTGGGTCCACAGGAGAAGTGAGGAGCCATCTAGTACTGAAATACAGTGTTACTGGAAGAAATCTAAACTGGCTCGGATTGGTACCAATGTTAAGTATGTTACTGCAAAGGACCTTTCGTCTGGTAAAAGAGTATCTTCTACCCAGACTGCTCCACACAATAATATGCTGGAACAATTTCTCCAAGCAGCTGCTACCCGAAATGTCACAAACTGTGAATTATTGAAATATAATAACTGCAGAGTGAAAGAGTATGAGAAATTGTCACTTCATTACTTAATCATTGAACATTGTGATGACGGTGATTGTGACACATTTTTGGATACAATAGCTCAGTATTTTACTGAGAAAAACATTAAACTGATTGAAGAAAACTCTCGAATGCAATATAAGAACAGGTTGTGGCACGAGCTCAGGTATGGGCGTATTACAGCTTCAAAATCCTACGAAGTTAGCAAATGTCATACTGCAGATGGGTCTTTGATATCTATGATCATGGGAGCCAAGACCCCAGACACAAAAGCAATGAAGAGAGGTCGGGAATTAGAAACAAAAGTGAAAGAAACAGTGGAAAAAACACTTGGCAAGAAAGTGAAGACCTGCGGAATATTTATTTCCTCACAATACCCATTTATAGCTGGTTCACCAGATGGTATTATTGACAATAAAGTATGCATTGAAATAAAATGCCCAACCAGTGAAAAAACATATAAAAAATATTTGAAAGATAATAAAGTGACAGAAAAATATATGGCACAAATACAAATTCAAATGTTTGTCACAAATTTGAAACATTGTTATTTCTGTGTTGCTCACTGGGATTTTGAACTCAACAACCATGTTGAAATGTTATTAGTAAGCTATAATGAGGCCTTAGTAAAGCACTATATTTCAAGTTCAACTCAATTTTGGAAAAGAAATGTATACCCTATTCTATATGAAAGTTCAAAATAAAATATTTTTTTTACATATTCAATGGTTTTATTTATTAAAGTTAATATTAGGTATGTACACATAATAATTCATAAATAAATAACTCCATAAAGTCCTTTCCTTTTTCTCCATCAGCTTTGTACAACCAGTGAGGTGCTTCCCACTATGGAATCAAAGATTTGACGGTGGGGACTATGAGGCTATGGAGGATGCATGGTGACATAGTACTTGTGGAAAACTGTAGGTTACTAGGCGAATATTTTTTTATCTAGTTGTACTATAAATGGTTGAGAATATTAGCAATGATTGGTATATTTTTTTGAAATACTTTGCCTGCATATGATATCGATATTCCAAATTGATCTGCAAGTTCTGAAAATATTGTATTTAATATAGTTTTTTTCAAGCATAGTAGTACATGGTCTGTTGGAATGTTGGTGTTTCCTTGTACTAAATCAACCAAAAAGAAACAATCCTTTGTTATGCCTATATAAAAACATGGTTTGGCTTCAATTTTTTTCAACATATTATTCAGGGATTTCTTTGCTTCTCTTTCCTGTTCTAGTTTAGCTTCTTCTTTGTTTAAGCTACTACTGTCAGATGGTATTTTACACTAACGATTGAACAGAAGGTGATGATGGTTGAAATGATATTGATGGGGTGTAAAGTGATAGATCCATCGATGAATTATCTGTTTATTTTAGACACACTTGGTCTTGATAGCTCTACTTGTTCTTCTACTTTGAACGGAGATGTCGATGTGGTTGTTGTCCAAGTTTTAGATGGTGATGTTGCAATGTATTTGGATTTGTTATGTGTTTGTGTATACTTGCTTCTGAATTATTTACTTTTAAAAACAACTTGTACACCTTTATCTTGGCTTTTTGGCTGTTCTTCTCTTACAAAGTCAGTTTGTAAATCTAAAACAAAGGTAAATTGGTCATTATTGTTAAACATTCCGAAAAAGGTATTGGTTCAAATTAAACTAGTAGGTATTTAGCTAGGTACTTACTAAGAGACTGAGTTGTATTTTCTTTTTCCATATTAGTCTCCAGTTTAATTTCTGCAAGGGCTTCTTCTATTAAAGACATTCTTTGCCTTTTGACAGCAGCGGGGCAAGATGTACTAGTAGTTGATGGCAAACTTCTTTTCCTATCAGTTTGACATTGAAATTTTGAAGGAAGGCGTCCAGGTTTTATCATTATTTTTTTACAAAGCCCATAATATGATATCGCATGTAATTTTCCATATCATTCGGCAGCTATAACACAAATTACAAATTATTTAAGCACTTATACTAAACTTCTTACTTGTAAATATAACCTATACATACACAAAAGGAACTTATTATTTTACACACCGCTTAAATTCTATCTAAAGGTACTTACATCGAAGTGTCCACACAAAAGAAAATCGCTGATGTTATAGACATCCCTTCGTGTTTTCGTCTTGCTAGATCCATCCATTTTTTTCGCATTTCTGCTTTTCGTGATACATCAATGAATAATTTATTTGGAGTAGCTATAGAATTATTTCTACATTGAGGTACTGCACACCAACGATATGGTTTTCGTTCCATTCCGACAATTTACTCAATTTAGTCCCCAAACTTCACAAAACGTATTTAAATCACTTTGCAAGTTTTCTTTCGTAGAGTTTGAGTTTGACGCACAGAACAATAATACTGGTTTGACGTTTCGGCCAGCGTATGACGTCACACACCTGAGGTGACCTTTTGCGCGGCAATAATTGAAATATAATATTTAACTTTAATTTTAGGTACTTTTAGAGCTTTATTTAATTAAAATGGTATTTTTCATGGCTATATATATTGATTATGGTTAATTTAAAACACTTTCTGAAAAGTTGTCCGATCCCCTATTGTAGAAACCACAAACTTATTAGAAACGAGAATGGGCCAATTCTCAATCTGGCAGACTAATGCACTTAATAAATATTCTGAAATGTATTTATTATACAAAGCCAGGATTATTATTATGTTGATTGCATCCTAATTTAAATATAAATAATGATATGTCTGTATATAATTATAATAAATCACAGTATTGTAGGTAGAGGTAGATATTATTATTTTATTTTATTTTCTTCGGAAAACATTCAGTGTTATATATCTAAGTTTCTAAAAAAATATTATTTAAACACCATTAAGCAGTTTTCGCAGTTTTATAGAATAGAATAGAATAACTCTTTATTGTAACACCAAAATACAGAAATAATTAAAAACTAAAATAACAATTAACTTAATAATAATGTCACAATGGGCGGTCTTATCGCTCAAAGCGATCTCTTCCAGACAACCCACCAGTGAAGGAATGTATACAGAAATATATATGGACGGTGATACTTTAAGATAATTTTGTTATATAATATAATATACCTACATAAACCAAAGTCATTACATAAAATACATAACATAATTAATAAAATATACATAATAAATACTTTAACAGAAAATATACAAGTTAAATATATGTATATATATATATATATATAAATATATATAAATATATATAATAATATATAAATATATATAAATATATATATATATTTATATTTATAGGTAATCGAAAGGAAGGATATGGACAGAGTAATTTGAGGTAGAATAGAACAGAATAGAAAAACTCTTTATTGTATACCAATTTAAAGAAATAGACATGATAATAACACAGTCCTTAACTATGGTAGTACAATGGGCGGTATTTTCGCTCGAAACGAGGTACCTACCTATATTATGAAAGCATACAAAACGCTTCTATTTCAACAAAGAAGTCTGGTCAGAAATGGATGGATCTCCTATTCTCTTTCTTGTTATGTAAGCATATACTAAAATATGGTGATTAAACGCAGAACGACTTATCAAAAAAATTACAATACAAGATAGGTAAGTAATAGCATGGACCAAATATACATTTAGTCCATGGTAATAGGTATAAATATTATATTATAAAGCTTAGGTACTTACCTACCTTACTCTTCTAGGTATCTACTAAAACACCAACCATCAATATGATATCACACCACTAAACATTAAAGTTAAACTTAAGGCTCAATTCTTGAAACACATTGAATGTTAAGATTGCTAACAAATGTACTTTCCAATTTTCTATCTTCATAGATAGAGTTATTAGATGATTGTGTACCTAATATCGATGTAGATTAAATATGGTATTGAACACAAACCTCAGTGGTTTACGAATGCCATGTAGCTTACTATTGTAATGTTATTTTTAAATGATAAATAAAAAAAAATAGAGTATGAAAAGAAAGTTAATAGGTGAATTTTCTGAAAACTGAAAATGATAAAGTCTGAGTTTGTGGAAAATAGCACGACGTCATTGCAAAAACTTCTTATAGTTCAAGGAAGTGAGAAATGCTTGCCAATATTTATTTTTACTTTAGTACCTATCTACCATCGATTTTACGAGTCGCAATAGTTTGGACTGAGGTTATTTCAATAAATATGTATAAAATGAAGAAGAAACTGCGTAATAGGAAGTCGGTAACAGAGACCTGGAAAAAATATTTGAGTTATAAACTGGTACTAATTCTGGAATACGAGAAATTCGAAGCTGTGTGAAAATTTATGTTTTATGAAAATCTTCTATGACCATTCACGAAGCCAATCAGTAATATTTAGTTTTCTTTGCCAATAGGACGCAGTCGTAGTGAGTTTATCAAGATCGATTCACGTTAGGTAACAAATTAATTATTAAATAAATAATATTTTAATGTGCAATTTTTCGAATTATTATCTAGGACATGTTTAACAATATATTTATTGTGTATTTTCTATTGACGTTTAAATAACATCTTGATATTTGGTCTAAAATTTCATATAAATATTAAAATTCATTACTTTCATTTTTAAAATATTATACGTCCGTCATGGATAAATTGTTGACACCATAGCATAATACAATTACACCAATTTGTACACAATTTCTGCAATAAATATTCATTTCATTTCATTTTAAAGTAACAGTGCTCTTTTGACGAAATACTATTGACTGGCACTCTGTTGCGGTAAAATTTACTCTGCAGCTTAGTAAGAGTTAAATCAAAGAGACAACATTACTGTGTTTCGGTAGGCGTTGTAGCCAGCGAAATACTGGGCAATCTGGGCATATGAGAGTGGGCATTATATATCTAATGTCTCGGAGTGATGAGCGCAATGCAGTGCTACGTAGTACTTTTTACAGTATTAAAAGTTCTGGTTGGCACTGTAATTTTTATGGGCAGGCGTGGCGCTTACCATCAGGCGAACGACTTGCTCACCTCATAACTCACTTCCATAAAAAAGACAGGGCAGCTGTCTGTGAAACCTTAAACTAGAAACAAAATAAATGTTACCTATTCAAATACAATTCGTATAAACTCACTGAATGACCTACGCACTCATTGTTGGACGCTTGATGGATTCGCCATTATCAATTAGGTATTCTCTGGTTTTTCGCCGTCGTAGCTATCTGCATTTCATTCACGAATTGTTTATCCGAATTGATTTATGATATTTGGCATCAAAGGCATGAATAACATTGATATGTACCTACACCACTGGATTTCATCCAATATATTTGTTCTAATCTGACGCTATATACATAAACGTAGGTCTAATAGGTATGACAGAAGAATCACCAGTTTGGCTGCCAGCCCGAATTCATAGAACAATGAACGTAGATGAACTCGGAGGCGTTCAACTTTTTAAAATGCTTAAAACGTAAGCATAGCCGTTCTCAGCTTTAATTTGTACTAAACTATCTTTAAGTAGGTACAATATATATCGATATATATATATGTATATCGATCATCAGACTGTACCGATTGAATATGTATAGTCTCACCTGCCCCCGTACCCATATGTCCCTCAAGTGCCAATCGTATATCGTGTTGAGGTCAGATTAAGCTGTAGTTTCATTGGGACATTTTCTTGTGATGCTATATATATTGTCCTATTAGGTTTATCTCAACTTGTGGTTATCATATTTTGGTATTAAAGAATGAGATTTATTCGATTTCTTGCTTGAATCGACAATAATTAGTCGGTATCTCATTAGTCGCAGTGTAGCTATACGTTAATTTGAGCTCAACACGATATACGATTGCCGCTTGAGGGACATATGGGTACGGGGGCTGAATTAAATAGTCGAGTCAACTATATCAGAAAAATTGTCCTAGTTACTTTCCGTATACTCGGCTCCGTAGGCTCGGTTAGTTTACTTTGCATACTTCCACAGCATAATGTCATATGGCATTTTGCTGTGGGGTTCTGCTGCGGATATAGATACTATTTTTATATTACAAAAGCGTGCGGTTCGCGCGATTTACGAGTTGGGTCCACGTGACTCGTTAAGGGATTTTTTTAAGCAAGTTAATATATTAACTTTACCTTCTTTATATATTTATGAAAATATAATGCATGTTCGCAAAAACTTCCAAAAATTCAAAGTAAATAGTGACCATCATAACATTAACACTAGAAATAAGGATAGGATTGTTGTACCTAGGTATAGACTAACTAAAACGAATAAGTCCTTTATGGGCAACTGCGTACGTTTTTATAATAAAATTCCAAAGTGTATAACGGAGCTCACAGAAAGTAAATTCAAATTACGCGTTAAGAATGTTCTAATGAGAAAAGCATACTACACTGTTCGTAATTACATAGAAGACAAAGATGCTTGGAACATTCCACTTCTGCAAAGTAACCAACTGGTACATAAGAAACATAACATTGTAAAATCCCAAAAAATTGTAACAAAATCTTTAAAAAAAATGACCCTCAGTTTCTTGCCGTATCTTCTGAGTAGTGGTTCTTTTTCCGATACGGTGGTAGAGTCATTGTGATAATTTGACGTTCATAAGTGCGTCTGTGATGCCAAAATGATTAAAGAGATTTTGATTTTGATTTTGATTTTATATACACAATTGTAATATTTTTTCCTCATACTAAGGAAATTGTAATCTTTGCTAGTTTTAGGTTTTAGCAATTTCCACGCTTCTGTGTCATTTCCATCGGTGATGGCATAGACACATTAATTATTACGCTCTGTAGGTGTAGCCCCAGCAAATGCAGAGCCTAGCTATCTGCAGCATAGATCAACGATGTCTATTTTTGTTGTTATATACCTACTTACATAAAGTACCAGATTATGGATTGTATAATATGTATGTTAATTATATATTGTATGTATGTATGTATATTAATTAGGTATATAAGTATATTTATATAGTCATATATATATTTAAGTAATTAGATTATATATTGTATATCATATGTAAGCCCTTAGTATGTCTATTATATTTTCTATCACCACCGTCTGTGTATGTTTCGTTATTCCTCTCCATCCAAAGGTTGTCTGGAAGAGATCGCTTTAAGCGATAAGACCGCCCATTGTTACACCACTGTAAACATTTGAATTGTACTTTATCTCTATTTTTAAGGTGAATAATAAAGTGTTTATCTATCTATCTATCTATCTATGTATCGCTTATATTATCTGATTCGGCGATGGATGTCTTCTGTGAAACTATGGAGCCGACGACTCGACGGAATATTTTTTTATTAATGAGTCAGGCAAGTCGTGCGCCTAGAAAAGTAAGTAGGTAACCCTCAGCTGCGGTAGTGAGTACCTACGTTCAGACGGTAAGCGTATTTAAAAAGGCAAGTCGACAAAGTATTTGACTCTCCTCCTAAAATAAATAAATAAATAAATAAATAAATAAATAAATAAATAAATAAATAAATAAATAAATAAATAAATAAATAAATAAATAAATAAATAAATAAATAAATAAATAAATAAATAAATAAATAAATAGATAAATAAATAAATAAATAAATTAATAAATAAATAAATAAATAAATAAATAAATAAATAAATAAATAAATAATTAAATAAATAAATAATTAAATAAATAAATAAATAACTTTGACATTAGTTGTCTGCAATCGAGTGAAGCTCGATGCTGATTGTCTAACTTTTCCTAGATCGGAACAAAGTCCAAGTCGCCATTATAAGGTTAGGGCACGCGTTCATAGCGTCAAAAAACTATAGCATGTTTTCTATAGCCTTCGTACTTAATGATTTCTTAAGTAAACTTGCTTTTAACCACTTGATGCCAGACATAACTATAGAAGTAGAGTAAAGCATCAAACCTATTCTATGTATATCTATACTTCTATATTTAACTATACTATAATATATTATAAAGAGGTAAAGTTGTATGTATGTGTTTGTAAGGGGTAATCTATGGAGCTACTGAACCAATTTAGAAAATTCTTTCACTGATAGAAATCTACACTATCTCAAAGAGAATGTGACCACTACGGCACTATCCCTAAGAAACAAAGGTAGACTATATTTTATCATGTCGACGCGAACAAAGTCGCGTCGGTTGCTTATAGTATATAAGGTAGATAACATGAAGACTATTACTGGAGGTAAGTTTCTCGTATGCGAGAGGCCGTCTGGGTGGGTACCACCGCTTTGCCAGTTATTCAGCCGCCAAGCAGTAATGCGCAAGCATTACTGTGTTTCGGCTTGAAGGGCATTGTAGCCAGCGAAATTACTGGGCATTATGAGACTCAACAGCTAATTGTCTCAGGGCAGGGTGACGAGCGCAGTACAGCGCCGCGTAGGATTTTGGAACACAAAGTTCTAGGTGGTGCTGTTATTGTTATGGGCTGGCGTATTGCTTACCATCAGGCAAACGACAGCTCGTCTCGTCATTCAGTTACATAAAAAAAAACTTAAGTTTGTATAACATTCAACCGTTTTAGCTGTTACATAAATCAGCGTTTTGTACGCTCTGTCTTATAAACCCTTGTGAGCATCGCAGAGCGACAACCGGCCATGACCGCGTTGAGCGACTACTGCCAGTCAGTCCTCAGGCAGGCCGCTGAGAGCACTTGCATAACTATGCGTGTCCTATTACGTATGACAGCATTCGCTACTTGAGATCGTGAGTGCGAGCTTGTTTTTATTTTAATTAGTAAGGCACTCAGTGAAATGTTGTAAATGGTCTGCCTATGTTTAGTTGACGAGCTTAGACGAGTTCACGAGTCATTAGTGACCAGCCATTTTGATCTTTTAAGTTTTTTTCATTTAGGCAAATGCGTGTTTGAATTTCGAGAGAGCGAGTGAGGCTCAGTGGGTACACGTGCGACTTTCAATCTGACGCACCCGAGTTCGAATCCAATCGTGAGGAAACCGGCATTTCCAAGAAATAATCTCAACAATTCAAGGACATGTGTCATCCACCAACCGGCACTGGGCCAGCGTGGTGGATTATGGCTATACTCTCTCTGTTGAGGACGCGAAGAAAAAGGCGGAAATGTTCAAAAATTGCAATAATAATTTACATATAAGTTTCAATTTAGTTCCAAAACAAAGGAAAAGTAGAATTTTGAAACATTAAAAATAGTAAACAAAAAATAATAAAAAATAACAAAAAATACTATAGGTAATCACGCGTCGCCTACACTCTCTATGAGAGAAGGCCCCTGTCCCGGCAGTGGGCACGTGACGGGATGATGATGATGATGTGTTTGAATTTCTAACTTGAATTGTTTTCATCCAGTTGTTTCGTTATCATCCTTCCTACTTCAGGCAAATGCATTCAAAATGTAGGTCTAACTACGAGTAAGTAATTCACTGGCCATAAGCGTATGCAACTCTTGCAATAACAGTAGGTAGCTTATTTTCCCTTTACTATAATATTGCTACAGGCCTATAGCGCTACCGCTGCGGTACCTACCTACTTATCTAGAAAAAAAGAAAGAAAATAAGTTTATTATGAAACATCTTATACTAAAAACAGAGGTAAAAGGTACAGTTAAACTAAATTAGATGGTCATAAAAGGACACAACTCAGCATAATGCGCCATGACAGCTCGCTGATTTTCAGTTGTGCCCTTTTTCGTAACGAGTAGTTGCAAATTAACTTATAAGTAGGTATTTTCATAGAAATAATTAATAATATTGTTACACGTGTATAAATTTACATATACCTACACGTTACAGATACAGTAACATATAGGTACTATTTAGTTATTAAGAAGTTAAGTTTAGTCAGAGTTGTACAATGAAAGAAAGAAAACAAAAAAAAACGACAAAAGGTTACCCCAGATGAGTGTCCATCTCAGAGTAATGACACGTGTCCACCCTCAGGGCAACTTTTGTTCGGCTAGTAATAGTAATTTAAATTTGTGTCTAAATGTAGGTTTTGTAGGTTGTCGAAGACTAATCTAATAATAGTAGGGACTATCTAATAATAGGGTTCAGGCTTCCATAAAGTTTGCCTACAAAATATAATAATTCTAAATGCAAAGCATCCAATATATTATATATATCTGATATGTGAATAAGAATGCTGCTTCGTACTGCGTATCACGTATATTTTGTGAAATTCTGAATAGTACGGAACGCCAAAATAATCTTAAAAAGGAATGTAACGGTAATAATGGTGTGCGTGCGGCATTGAGGATGGCGTGCGGACTTTTTGACGGGAAGTTAAAAGTGATACATTTCGATTTTGTTTTATTTCTCTACTATTATAAAAATGGAACTAAGCCATTTCTGTACATTGAAGATATTTTTGAAAAACTAACTGGGATTGACTATTTAGATGGTATTGAACACGAATCCACGGTATTTAGAACTTTTGTCTAATTGTTTGTTTGTGTGTATATATATATAGATAACAAATCTATAGACTCGGAAACTGCTGAACAGATATTAATGTGATTTTCAGGGTTTGGTAGCATTATTATTTCCAACATAGATTATAGGGTGTGTTACATCAAAATCGGTTGAGTGATTAGGAAGATACAGCTCGACCTCTTCATAGCGCGCGCTCCCCCATACACTGGGAAGGTCTTGCTAAGATGGTCTTGGAAATAATACGAATATGGCCTTCATCTATCGTTCACGCGGACGAAGTCGCAGGAAAAAGCTAGTTCCGAGTGATCATTTATTTATTTATCATGTGTAATATCGGTGGAATTTTAACCACTGTGTTCGTAAATGTGCACAGAGTAGGCAAATGAACCAAAATAGAGAAAAAAAATGCAAAAAGTCCATGGAAAGCTGGAATAAAGTTCCACCACTTTATTGAAGCACTAGAAGAGGGTCCGGCTTGTTGCTGATGACCCTCATTCTCAATATTAAACTATCAAATAAAAACTAGGTAAGACAAGGCGGAATGGTCTTAGAGACTTTAGCCTGACCAAACGGGCGAATAAAAAAAAAATAGTGGTGTGCAGTTAAATATTGATAAAGATGTTTTAGTCGAATAATCGATTATCTATCAGGCTCGCTGACATTCATTCAACAAAAAAAACCCATCACTAACTTCAAATCGATGACCCGCTTGTTTGTGGCAATTGCGATTTTTTCATTTAAAATTAATTGAAAATTTGCTTGAATTCTGGTCCATTGTATGTAAAAATACTGACGAAGTATCAACCTTTACTGTGGAGCTATATAAGTTCTTGGTTTCAGTGAAAACAGGCACTATTTGAGGTTAGATTTGCCAACGAAAGATTGAAACTTCTTTCTTGGTTGAATTCTTTGAATAATCATGAATGGTGAGAAGAGAAGTACTCGTGGAAGAGGCAGAGGCCGTGGCCGAGGTAGGGGCCGCGGTCGGGGGCGCGGCAGGGGCAAGAAAGTGCTCAAAGTTATGTCCAGTGATGAGGAAGAATGTTCGGTTGAAGAAACTTCTCAGGAGCCCGAGGAAACTACTAGTGAAGACACTAAAGAAGAACCTGAAACTACGGAGCCAGTTAAATGTAAGATTCCGAATTTTCGATTACTCTTACACCCAATAACATATTTCTTTAAGAAGATTAAGGGCATTTATTTTAATTTTCTTGTGAATAGTCAATGAGTTTAAATACTCAGTGCCCATATTCCATTCTCCAAATGGCTAAAAAGAAAATAACTGTTGTTTTCTTCAACAGTGGAAGTCCCATCAGACATTTCTCAACTAGAAGCTCCAGTATTCACAACACTCACCCGAGGTCCTCCAGAGCCCATGCTCAGACTGGACTGGAGTCACCGCGCTGCACTCATTGGAGAGAAGCTGCTGAACCCTAGGATATACTGCTGTGATATTTGCTCTAAGCCTATACTCATTTATGGACGGATGGTTAGTTTAAAATACTCTCTCTCTCGGCTCTGTTATATTTTTTTTGTGCCCAACCATCCTATCACATGCATAGATACCTCTAACAAGGGCCAAAGTCCCACAACACCGACATAAACAAATACTTGTGCTTTTTTTTCTATGCACAATCTCCTGCGGCAGGAATCGAACTTGCAAACTCCGAGATGAATTAAATAGCTGACTCGACCAACCACTACAACACACAGGCTGTATATTAATAATGTCGAGATAAATTATGGACTGTAGTAGCTTTAATAAAGACAGTTCAGTTACGTTTCCCTCATTTTTTCTGTTCTGTGGTTTTTCTCACCCTGTGTATTTTGCTAGTAGAAAATACAAAATGTCTGCTAATACAAAAATATATTTATTTATTTATACTTTAGCACAAAACAATTTGTACATGGAGGACTTAATGCTAGATAGCATTTTCTACCAGTCATCCAAAAATATATAAAAAAACTTACACAATAAATTATTTTTCAAAAAAAACTAAACCGACTTCAAAACCACAAATGGCACTCAAAAGTAAAAAATAAATTAATATAATTATCATAAGCGCTACCCACTCATATATTTGAAGTCGGTGCCAGCCAAGTGTAATAGGTAGCAGATAAATACTATGTATATAGTAAGTACTACTTGTAGGTAGTATCTATCTACTACCTTTTAGACTTGGCTGGCACCGACTTCAAATATATGAGTGGGTAGCGCTTATGATAATTATATTAATTTATTTTTTACTTTTGAGTGCCATTTGTGGTTTTGAAGCCGGTTTAGTTTTTTTTTGAAAAATAATTTATTTTACCCTTTTTAGTGAAAAACAAGTTTTAATTAAATTAATTCAAAAAGTTTTTAAAGACAAGCTTTTATGATCTAGAAGCCACATCATGACGAAGTTTAAAACGAGCTATCACAATTAAATGCATGTACAAAAAAATTTCATGTCTGTCCTATATCTCTGTTTTGAAGAGTTCCCTCGCCGGAAGTCAATCCTGGGTGTATCTGCCATGTCGTGATGGAATTTAGAACAGGCTATTATGGTTAAATCCATTTACGAAATGTTGTGTCTGTATTATTCACCGTTGAGGAGTTCCCTCACCGGAAGTCAACCCTGGGTGAAGCAGGTGAAGCAGTCGAATACAAACCTCCACCTTTAGAAAGTTGGTTACGAAAAAAACAAGAACCGACTTGAAGATTAAACTTATATTTTTTGTTTTTGCTATTTTTTTCAAAAACTACTGAATGAATTTCGATAAAATTTATATGGGACCACCTTTGAAGTATTACCTACCAATCAAAAAAAGAATCATCGAAATCAATGCATAATTGGCGGAGCAATCGCGTAAAAAACACAAAAAAAAAAAAAAAAACACCGTCGAATTGTAAACCTCCTCCTTTTTGAAGTCGGTTAAAAAAAACTTGTAACTTAAGTTAACAGTATACCTGAAACTGTTTGTGTTTTATAAACATTTCAACATTACAAACATGGTAGTATTCTTTAAACTGGTATACAATGAAGAGTATATATATATATATATATATAGTTCAGAAATTATAGTATCTCAAATTTTTTTATTGCAAACACTTTTGCAATTTCTAATCTTTACTTGATTTAATTAAATTCTTTATATTTTCAGATACCGTGCAAGCATGTGTTCTGTTTGTCTTGTGCTAGAGCTGACCACACACACTGCCCTCGATGTAGAGAAAAGGTAAGGTATATTTTTGTGAAAGTTGAGACCTTAATTCCAATGTGTATAACAGCATATAATAATATATGTGCACACTGTTTCAGGTACTAAGAGTAGAACAGACCGGCTTAGGAACTGTATACATGTGCACCCATTCTGGTACCAGATACGGCAACACTGGCTGCCGAAGGACCTATCTGTCACAGGTAAAATAGCCCTTATCAACTTTACGTTTAACCACTCCTTTGAAATATCTTTGCAATGGGATATTTGACTGGTATTTAACTATTTGCATTTCATTCATTATAATCTAATATATAAAATTCTCGTGTCACAGTTTTCGTTGCCATACTCCTCCGAAACGGCTTGACCGATTTTGATGAAATTTTTTGTGCTTATCCGGTATCTATGAGAATCGGCCAACATCTATTTTTCATCCCCCTAAATGTTAGGGGTAGTCCACCCCTAAATTTTTTTTTAATTTATATGGCAAAACAACGTTTGCCGGGTCAGCTAGTATTAATATAGTTTTTCTGTCCCTGAGTGTTATGCCTACCAATTTCCTTTCCATCGCCCTTTGGGTTACTTGTAACTTGTGGGTTATAGCTTTGGGTGGTTTGGTGGGTTAAAACTAATAAGTGGCTCAGACGTAAAAGCAAGGTCACAGATATTGGCAAAAGAATAGCCAAACTGAAGTGGGAGTGGGTAGGACACATTGCCCGGAAACACGATTCGTGGTGTAAAACACTATTAGAGTGGAGACCGTATGGGCATAAAAGACCACAGATGAGATGGAAAGACGATATCAAAAAAGTGGTGGGCAGCAACTGGACTCTCACTGCCCAAAACCGGGAAAAATGGAGAAGTTTAAAGGAGGCCTACACCAGTCAATTTGTCGAAAATGGCTAAAGAAGAAGAAGAAGAATATTAATATACATTTTTTAGCTTTAATATCTCTAAAACATAAAACTTAGTATTTAATTCCCTAATTGTTTTGGTAAGAATTTAAACGGAGTCTGAAGTTTTAAATATTTTTGTTATCTATATTAGTAAAATGCTACATCCGCTTAGGGCAATCCGCATGAGGCAATCCATAACCAACTTATGATAGAGGTACCTTTTAAACAAACGCAACATGAAAGATCCTTTTTATAAAGATAAGTCCTATCAGGAATTTCCTTCACACCTCGTACCTGTTTATTTCCACAGAGAGATCTTCAAGCGCACATCAACCACCGCCACGTGACTAACAACGACAGTAAACAAGACGCGGATCCGCCACAAAGCTCTGTCGCCATCGTCAAACCTCTGTCGGTAAGTACTGTGAAGCTTGTACAAGATTTTTATTTTTTGCAGGCTTGCGTTTGACCGCTATCTCAAGAGTTCCACTCATTGGCCGGTCACATTATGAAAGTCGAAGTAAAGTGCTTGGTGCGAGCAGAAGGGATGTCAACCATAAATTGATAATGGCTTGCCATAGTCTGGTAGTCCGATGATGGAATGGAGATGGCGGAATAAGTTCATGTAATTCCGTTACACACTCTCCGAAATGTATCCGGTAAAAGTCCGATAAACTGGCAACTTTGCGCCAATTTTCAAAACTTTGAAGCTTAGTCTTGACCAGCGCATCGTCACCAATGAGCTTTTTTAGCTCGTTTTTCAATGGTCTCCAAGGATTCGAGCTGGTATTTGGCAATAATAATAAGATATTAGGCAATAATATATTTGATAAGTAATAGTTAATAATAAGCATGTTACCAGCAGTACAACGTTATTTTCTGCTTTTTATATGAACTTTTTACCCTGGAAGATATGATATGTCAGTCTTATCATACCGTAATCTAAGTATCTACAACACTATATCTAATAAAATTTTATGAAGTTGTGATACACGAGCGAGACATCTATTGTAACAACATATCATTTTAGCAGCTTCACAAGAGGGTTTTGCTAAAATGCGTATCATATTTATTCAGATTGGATTGATTAATTAGTGAATCCCTCATTAGTACTGTGACCCATTTTTTCAATTTTTTAGCGTCCTCATCCCTCTCGGTGACCACCCGTGGTATATGCTAACTTTGACCACTAAGTGTGTGTCTGTCTGTGGCACGCACCTTAGCTCTTAAACGGGTGAACCGATTTGTATGCGGTTATTTTTATTTAAAAGCAGGTTTTCTAGTGGTGGTTGTTAGACACTCTGTGTTATCAAAATGTCTCTGGATTTTTGTGTCGGGGGTTTTTCAAATTTTATCAATAAATTTACATCTAAACGCCATTGTAGGCAAATATATAGGCCATCGTCGTGCAACGCCTAGGTGAAGTACGCTACGAGCTATGCTAGGGCATCCCAACCGGTGGGGCGTAGAAAGATCTTAAGTGCTTGGATATTTTAATCTAAGTACTTATCATTTATGATTTAAAAAACTTACACACAAAAAGAATTTTACCGATATTACAGAGACGTTAATTCAGAATCACCAATAATTATGGCACATGATCAGAAATTCATTTGTGGTCAATGTTCTGCAATTACCAGAAGATGTCGAAAAAGAATTTCTGGAAATGAAGCCAGTTTCGACTATGAAAGATGACTTTTACCTGTTGAAATTTTGGATAAAACGCTTTCTCCTTAATCCAAAAGTTGCCACTCGCTTTGCATACACTTCTGCTGTTTCCTCGACTTACTAATCATTTGTGTTTTTTATTGAAGCAATGAAGAAAAATATAGGGGGGCATGAAAATATTTTTTTATAATCCGGCACGGCAATCCGGGGGCACCATGCAAAAAAGGTTGGGAAACCCTAAACTATGCTGTATATTATTATATATCACCGTGTTCGCCCGCAGCTCCCGCCGAGCGCGAGCGACCCGCGCGCGCACTCGCACCCGCACGCGGGGGGCGGCGGCGGCGGCGGCGGCGAGCGGCCGCGCGCGCGGACCAACCTCATCACCGTGCCCATACAGGATCAGGCGGAGGCGCATTCCTACTACAACTACTCCTACCCGGTGAGTTTTGAAAGAAAAAGTATGAAAATACATTTATTCAAGACATCACACGACATTACACAGAACAAAAAAAGTTGAATTATTTATTTCATAATGGTACGATAGGGGATCGGACAGTAATCGAGAAAAAATCTAAAATGTAGTTTGAACGAATGTTCGTCGAACCAAAAAGATCAGTCAATCAATATTTTTGTGAAATAATAATGATATATTTTTTTTTAAATCAATAAATAATTATGACATTTTTAATCTGTTCTTCATCTCAAACGAAATAACAATCACAGCGCATGACGTCATTTGTAGGTAAATGCCGTGAATCAAGCTTGTGTTTATTTTACGTTTTTGCTTTTCATAAAATGTATTTTTGCTACATTTTTCGTTCTATTACTACAATATCGTCCCCAAACTTCACAAAACGCATTAGAATTTCTTTGCAAGTTTTATTTCGAAGAGTTTGTCGTTTTCTACCTATATATGACATCACAAGTTTTGAGGTGAATATTTGAAACATAATATTTAAACATAGTTTTAGGTCCTTTAAGAGCGTTATTTAATTAAAATAGTATTTTTCATGGCTATATATATTCATTGTAGTTAATTTAAAACACTTTCTGAAAAGTTGTCCGATCCTCTATTACAATTAAAGTAAAGGCAAAAAAAACAATAAATCCTACACAGTGAAATGTAGCGCGATGTCAGGAAAAGGTTCCGATTCAGCATACGCTGAGGTATTTAATGATTATAATGTATTGGTGTTCACCAGCCGCCGGCTCCGGTCCCGCCGCCGGGCCCGGCGCCGGGCGCGGTGGCCGTGCTGCACTCCATGAGCGTGCCGCCGCCCTACTACCAGCCGCCCTACCAGCCGCCCACCACCTACGTGCAGACAGGTGGGTACTACATGCTATGTACATGTATCTATAAGTATAAAGTTGAGCTGTAGCCCCACCTGCACATGGTTTCCTTGCTACGGCTGACTTAGGTCCGGAGTCTGTTTAGAGACTTCCATTCCTTTCCATGTCGGCCAAGGCAGATTGTGTCCAGGGGGGAGATTTTCGGAAAGTGCAATAGGTGGTGCTGTAGGGAATTTCTCCTGCCAGAGACTTAGTCGGGCCTTAGAGGCATCTTCATCCATTGGCAACGGAAGGACTTCTTTAATGAAGCTAGGGAGATATCAATAAAATTATCATACAGTCTGTGGCGACCTCAGCCGTCACATATCACCGACGTTATGATGATGAGAGACGAGATGGCGCTGACATAAAGTAGCATAAATGCCCGTACAAAATTGCAAATTTCTATACAAATAGGTTCTGTTGGACAACTGTCCCCAGGGCAATACCACCTGTCTCGGTCGGAAGATCTTCCTTAAAATGGAGGCGCTTCTACAGTGGAAACCTATACCTACGTATCTACCTATCCACTACGTCCGGTTACCTGGAATTCATGGTTCCAAAAGAACCGGGCAAAACAGATTCCGATGCCCTATCTCCCCCACGTGAGATTCGGCTCGACCCCTCCCCCCTAAAGGCCTCACGTAATTGATGGACGCCCCCACATGTGGGGTTAAGAAGAGAATAGAAGATTGTAACAAAAGACTTTATTTCCCGCCAAAAAGCGAGGTGAATTTTTAATTTTTTTTCATGTACCTAATTATGTTTGTGGTATGCAATAAAGTATAATCGAGAAAATTCTAAAATGTAGTTAGAATGAATGTTCGTTGAACCAGAAAGATCATCCGATCAATATTTTTTTGAAATAAAATTATTTATATTTCTAAATTAATAAATAAAATCTAATAATTCTCACATTTTTAATCTGTTCTTCATCTCAAACGAAACAACGCATGACGTCATTTGAAGGCACATGCCGTGTGTCAAGCTTGTGTGTATTTTACAGTTTTGATTTATATAAAATTTATTGGTGGTTATTTTTTCGTTCCATTACGACAATATAGTCCCACAAACTGCACAAAACCTATTTAAATCTCTTTGTAGGTTTTCTTTCGTAGAGTTTGTCGTTTTCTGCCTTCGTATGACGCCACATGTTCTAAGGCGACCTTTAGCGCGGCAATATTAGGAAAAAAAAACTACTTAAACTTATAGTTTTAGGTACTTTTAGGACTTTATTTAATTAAATTACTATTTTTCATGGCTATATATACATATTCATTATGGTTAATTTAAAACACCATCTGAAAGCTGTCCGATCCCCTATTGTATTGTATGTATGGTCGTCCCCTGCAGGCGGCAACTTGTCAAGCAACGTGTCCGGCGCCGCGGCGGGCGAGGCGCGCTGGCCGGACGCGTACCCGGGCGCACATCCGGGCGCACATCCGGGCGCACACCCGGGCGCGCCGCCCGCGCAGCCCTGGCCCCACTCGCACTACTACAGGTAGCCCGCGTGCCGGCGCGTGCGGCGGCCGCCTGCCTACAACTGACGTCCGGACTCGTTCTACCGGAGGTATCACTACTTCCCCCAGCGGGATGAGAAAATGAGAAGTGAGGACTTAGTGTAGAACTTAGTGAATATCATTATAGAAAGAAAGAAAGAAACCATTTGTTTGACACTCACGTTTAAATTGGAGTAATCCGGCTATAGTTTCAACCACATCCGGTGGTCTTTTTAAAGGCGACGAAACGTGAGTGTCACCAGTAAATTATTAATAATGTGTCCAAACCACGTTAATTTTCATTGAAAAAGACACTTAAGATAAAATACAAAAACAGAGAGACAGAATATAACAAAATAAGACAATTCAAAATACATGAACGGAGGAAGTTTGTGGTGCCAAAAGGGACTAGCTCAACACAAATATCCAATATCGATGACATCAGACGCTGGTTTTCACCAAAACCCCTTAAAGTGAACGGATATTTTGGCTTCAAAAGAACATAAAAACATTATCATCATCATCATTTCAGCCCGTGTCCCACTGCTGGGTTTAGTTCAACCTCTCCCTCACGCCATTTGTCCCGGTCTTTGTGAACATTCTGTACTGTGTGAATAATGTTACATCTTTAACAGAGAATAGAGTGTTTAGTTGCCGAGATTACAATTACATATATAATAGGGCTCGGTCAGGCTGGGATTTATGAAGCAGCATCGAGCATCTCTAGACTTTCTCCAATGGCAGTGTAGCGATTGTCTGACCTTAGACCAAGTGGTACCTTTAGCATCGGCGATCGATTCGATCGCTTTCTGGAAGTAAGATTCAGCGACTGTACGCTTCACTTTGTCACCTATCGAACGCCAATCGCAACGATTTAGATACTGTGATATAGCGGTTTTGTGCTGCGATTGACTAATTGCCGATTACGAACCGTAAACTGGGGATACTTTGTGATAAGTTTTGAGATTTATCGAAGATATATTTTTTGTTTCTCAACTTCCTCAACATTGAAATAAAAGACTGTTATAGAATCTAGATGATTTGGCGTATCCACTGAAAGAAAAATATTTACATAAAGTATATATCTTTTAAATAGTATTTATTCAAAATGTGTACCAATGTTTCATCATGCATGGTACTTTGTGACACACCAAAAATGCTCAGTAGTTCTTTGTAAAACTAACGCTGACCCAATCTTACTACAAGGACTAGTAATAGGCACCTAAAAAAAACTAAAAATTTGCCAGTTACACTGGAAGAAATTCTACTAAATGTTGATGAGAGACAAAAATACTGACATTCTTTGTAATAATATTTATCCGCAATTTTATGGCGTCGATGTCTAACAGCACTTGAAGCTGATGCTCTGACGCGAATTTATTTGCACTTTAAATTGGCCGATTTGCGCGGTATCCCCTGGCGGCGACCACATTTTTTATGATCTTTGCTCGTCCTTCCGTCAACTTCCACGAAACAAATTTGTTGTTTGTTTGCTCGGGAGTTATTTCTTGGCGGATTTTCGCAATTTTACTTTGTTTCGGCAACAATATGTTCCCGTAGGAACATCAAAATAAAAATACTTTTATTTTTGGAATTATAAATTGATTTATTGCGTTTCTTTCTTTTACTACAGACCACAGAGTACAAAAATATGTATCGACCACAGACTTATCTATTCAATTTCACAGACTAAAAAAATTACTTTAAAGCTGTATGTTTTTACTAAACAATAGTGTGTTCTTCACAACGCTTGATAACTTCTTTGTTGTGATGTGAGCTTGAATTGTCTCTGATTAGCACCTTTTTGCCATTTAGTTTTTTTTAGAATTGGCGGCATGATGTTTATGAACCAATTTTCAAAACTGGCTATTGAACCAACCCGATTTGCTGCAGTTGTACCTTGCCCTTTCTGGGCCACCTTCAATCCAAGTCTGCCATAACTTTTGTAATTTGTAGTTCACATAAACTGGCGCAGTCTCACCATCAGCTTCGCCACATACCATAATAGATGTGCATGCTTTGGTGAAATTTCTAATTATCTTTAGGTATTTGGTAACCCTGTTAACCAACACTTTTTTTGAACCCGGATCATCCAAGGTTGGTCTCATCGTAGTTCCAAATGTTGCTTGGAGGCACATCTTCCAATTCATTGTATATGTCAACATTTTATTAATGACCTCTTCATTTATTGCAGCTCGAGCGTTTTTTATACTTTTGGCAAATCGGTGTGATAAGATGTGTTTATGTCTGTCAATAAACCGCGTGCCCAATCAGGGCCAGGCTTTAATAAGTGGCCCTGACCCTGATTGGGCACACTGAATTCGTTTCCCGATCGTCTCAAAGTTAGACAAACAGTCACAAAATATGTCCAGTTTACGGAACGCTAAAAGTAGGAATCGCTAAAACGCGCGGAATTGATACTCGATAGCAACAACACCAATCTTGGCCGCTAAAACTAGCGTCTGTAGTTAAGTTTTAGCCTATGCTAACATAAGCATAAATCCAAGAACACACTAGAAAGTGTACCTAAAACTTTCTACGGAAAATCATCAATGAGTGACAATTTATTATTTACACAGACATTTGCCTGCCTGCCTTTTATCATATAAGTGAAATGTAATTTCCTGTTGAGAAAATAAATATTCTTGAACCCGACATTTCTTATATTTTTCTTATATTCTTTATTGTACACTATTGTCATATTTACATCGATGATTTATAAAATATATGTACAAAGGCGAGCTTAAGCCTAATAAGAGTTTTCTTCCAGCAAACCCTTGAGGAAAGAGAACTGTCACATGAGCAAATAGGTTACATTTGTGTTATGAAACTTTGTGATTGCGAAAATTGGACCTTTAGCACTAGTTCCTAATAATTATATTGTATAATATAGTTTGGCTGGAACATAAAACGACTATTTTTAATTTTGCATGAATACTCAAACGTCAAACATCATAACTTATATCAAAGATGAGCATCAACAGCTCATGGAACAGAAAAATATGATATAAATGTTTTAATGGACTAGTGCTCTCTACGCCAACGTCGCATCGGCGTAGGCATAAGCCGACTGAAATTTCTGGTCTAAAAATGGAAATAAATAGAATCATATCGTAAAATCCTGATTATGAATTTAATGTTTAATGGAATCAGGCGTGACGTTGCGGAAATTCATCGCAAATCTGAAACGCAATGAAAATGCTATTAGGATATTCAGCTGAATTACACTAGACATTCATTGCGTTTCAGATCTAATGATGACATTTTATTTGTGCTTACATGTATTACAAAATATGTTTTACCTATTGCATTGTTTTCTTTACAAAATATGCTTATACACTGCGGTTCCACGACTGTATTGTTCATACTCCGTTTATTACCGTTCTATCCACGTGACATTGGCGAAATTGTGGCAACCCCGCAGAAGCCATATACAGGGAATAACATTAATGTGTAGTAATACTGAAAGGTGTGTATGGGTATCTAGTCATGAATCATCGGGCAGAATATACAATCAAAAAAACACTATTATATTTTCCATACAAAGTTTAAAAATTATTTATTTGAATTATTTTGGACAATCCTAACAAACTGTGGCCTAGTCGAGGTAGTACGGGTCACTGACCGAGCTACTTTGTGCCTAGGTACAAAACAGATAAGTACAGAAATCAATCTACATACAAAGTGCGCTCGAGCAACGCACACATAGACACCGCTCACGGACACGATATCTGGGCACAGTTGGGATGCGAGCGCGAGTGCCATCCGCTTGAGACACGCGTCTGTGAACATTTTTGTGCAGAAATGGAGCAACGAAAAAAGGTATAATTGTTCGGTGGACGGTTGTTTAAATTCAACATTAAACGGTGAATTGTCGTTTTTTAAGCTACCAGTTGTTTCAGAGAGGTAAGTAGGTATTTGCTTGTATTTCGATGGTTCATTTTCACGTAACACAAAATAGTTAGGTAGGTAGGTAAGCGCCCCGGCCCCCGGCCCTGCGCCGAACAAGCGAACATGACTTTGTGGCCTTGTCATATTTTTACAATTTAAAATTAGATATTTATTGTAGTATCAGCTGTGTTAGCCTTGTGTTCAATAATCTAATGAGAAAGATGTTAATGTAAACTAATCGCATTTGTTTTGTCTTCAAAAAAACTTTATTCAGTTATAATAGTAACTGCGAAAAAATTATGTCGATATCTTGTACACTTATTTTTTTTTTATATCAATCAATTTTCCTCCCAAAAACTTCCTGCGCCGTCCGGTATGAAAGGTATGAAAAGTACATACATGAGTATAACTTCTTTATTTATCTGTTTTGTGGCCTAGGCGCTCTGTCTTTGAAAACGCCGAACATTTTACAAGGGCTTGATTTCGAGTCTCAAATACCGGAATTTCATACTGAACGGATCTTTGGACTCGGTCAGTTCCGTTCCGGAACCCACTCGTTAAAAAAGGTATTTCCACATTTTTACACGACTGCCCAAAAAGGAGTATTTCAGGGTTTACGTATGTATGTATTTATTTATTCCACCATTACTTCTTATTGCCTGGACAGATTTGAATGCATTAAAACCATAATAAAAACATAGGTTTAAGTTTTTTTTACCATAGTTTTATTTGCATGTTCCGGAACCGGTATACAAAAAAATCTCCGCGAACGTACCCGACTTAGCCTTGCCTTGATCAGTTTCAACTTTTTATCCAACTTGACGTCTTAGAATTCATATTCAGAAATAACCTAAAAAGAATTTCCGAAACGAAAACGGTCCTTTTCGGTGGAGTTTTATGGGGCGGTGTTAGAAGGTAACTTTGTTTGTGCCGCTCGACCAATGAGGAGCAGCGGCTATTATTTATTAGGATTACATCTTTATGATTGGTGCAATACGAAACAAGGCTAGCGAATCATGAAGCGGCGGCGAATGTTTGATAGCTTTAGTGTTTGCCGCGTTTTGTCAAAGATTAAACAGGTTTATTTCTGAAAACTGACTAGGTAAAGACGCTTTATTGATTACTGACTTACGAACACTCTTTTACTATGCAATGAAATCAAATGTTGGAAATGTCTTAACCATCATTATCAGCCTATTACATTCCTACTGTTGAAATTCTTGCATGATGTTTTTTACATCCTATTCCTACGGTGGTTGGTGACCTCGCGTATTTTTTAAGAACATCAGCCATGCTCGCTCTTATTAGGCGTTTACACTGATTAGATCCTTATTCCTGAATGTTAATTGGAGCGATGATGTTTAATGCTGTAATTAATAAGTAAGCATTCATAAAAATAAATAAATACCCTGCCAAAAACATATGTCACTTGGGATGATTTAAGGATTCCGAGGATACCCCATACATCCAAATCTGTTGAGGCATTTATTGTGTAATAAAAAAACGCACATACATTAACCCCGAAAACATTACATTCCTTTTTTTAAAGTAAGGTTGGTAGGGCAGCTGGCTTTGCTAACTGAAGATAAAATTTGTTTGTCAGATCTGTACACGCGGCGCACTAATATTCTTTGTCACAAGTTCATTGCTCTTTATCAGCTGATTGTTAGGGTTGAAATGAACTTGATTACCAGAAATGTTTAAATTATCATATCTTGTGATTTTAAAAAGTTTCTGGTGATTTGCACTTGGACTTGAATTATTAAAAAGCTTCTATATGCGTGGTTTAATTATTACTACACATTAATGTTACACGTTGTATAAGAAGTTGACTGTATAGCCCGCAGTGCGAATGTGGGCATGACTACGGGGACTTGGACCACATATTTTTGTCGTGTCCTAATTATGAGCGTGTCTCATTTTATAATTGTTTGATATCCTGCCGTGTCCCTTTTCCCACAAACATAAAATCTCTTCTTCTCACTGTGAATCCTTTTATTTATAACAGCATATCAGAGTTTATTTGTATTAATAAGATTAAATTGCAAATAGATATACATACTTAACCTTGCATAATATTCTATAATTTAATTATACATTTATTTATTTATAATTTAATTATTGTTATTTAATTATCTCTTCCTGATCCTTTTTACAAATTTTCTAAATTATTACTCTAATTACTCGCGAAAATGTTTCCCTACCTTTATACTACGTAAGCACCCTAATAAACCTCAACGTCAAACTGAACTCCATCGAACGAAACTTGACTCTGGCAGATGCACAAGACGTGCAAAGCCAAACCCCACAAAGGGGAGAAGAAAAAAAAAATGTTGACTATTGAAATTTCCTACCTCTAGGGCCCGATTAAGGGTGGTTTATTTTTTTTTATGGCGTTTGTTGTCTATACCGGCGCGCTCTAGGTCAAGTGCGCGGCGGATTTAGGCGCCATTTAATTATTTATGTACATGAGAATAGATAAAATAGTGTATGATATTACTATTAATAACCTCGCCTATATACAATTATTTATTCTGTGCCTGTCACGGCTTTTAAACTCACTCTCGTAATCTATAACCTAATATATAATTATTTTCTGGATGCTAACTACCTACCTATACTACATTTAAACTTTTAGATTATGGCCAGATAGCTAAAGAATGCTAAGTGCTAATACTTGTTCATGTCATGTATGATGCAATCAGTGCTTGTTACCCGATTATCAATCAAGGTTTAATGGGAATCGATTTATGTTTAGCGAAAATATGAATATTCGTGTTAAGAGAAGGAACCACTGAAAACTGATTCAAGATGTAAAAATGTTTGTATGTACCCTCAGGTTTAAAACTGCCGATTTCATTTTTATATATCAGAAAAGGCTGATACATGTTATGTTCTGATTAATAGATAGTGTAAGATGATTGATTGTATTTGTGATGATTGTAGTTGTGGACCATCGCAAAAGTAACTTGAAATATGTATTTTTTACATTAGTTAATCTTCCACCTCCCCCAGGGGGGCTGGTAGGGATGGGTCTCGGGGTGGTACCATCTACCCAGGCATAAGCGCGCGGGGGCTTCTACCCCCGGGGAACTGGCAGGCCGCTGGTGGCTGCACCGCTAGCCGGTGCGCCTCTCAGCGGCTCTGTGTTGGACCTTTGTTGTGTGTGACGGTCGCCGTCGCCTCTGCCCTCTTCATCTTCTTCTGACGGTGGAAGAATGTCGCGGGGCAGGGCGCGCTTCTGGGGTTCGTCGGGGGTTGAAAATGTATGTTGAATTGAAGATTTTATGTAAATGTTATAGATAAATATTTATGTACATGGTCTCAAGTGTATCTTACTTATAAGGCGGATCTTATGAAAGCTAAAACTGCTGGATTGAGTTATATTTTTACTCATTGTTTTAAATGTCATTGTAAATATATTTTTATTCTACGGTTGATGAAGATAATTTCATTGTAATATTACATTTTGATAAATCTTCCAGTAACACAAGTCTATCGTATTTAAAGTATTAAAAAATAAGAAACGACGAAAATGATTGGGTATTATTTATTTAACACTAATCAATATCAATTATATTATATTTACATCACTCACCGTTCACACATCTTAGACACAAATAACAAATGCATTAAAATTTTGCAAAATCCCCCTCAAATACAACATTATCATACAATTAGATTAATAATATTGGATTGTTAAAGAAAAAACAAATACTATTCTGATACGTGTTCAGTGCCAGCAAATTAAAATTAAATTGTGAAATATAAATTAACACTAACAACAGGGGTGGCGTTTTGGCCTAACACCGATGCGACTTTTGTCATTATTATAATAAAGTCAAAAATATCAGATAATGTGCCTATCCTATGATATTTACATGCAATCGGTAAAACACAAAGAAAAAAATATTTTCCATAAGTTACAAGAGTAACTGAATTCACCACAAAATCTCAAAATAAACAATTCTGACTGATTTCATTATTGCCATTTTACATCAAACATGTCCTTTCCTGGCAGAACATACACATTGAATCCCGACATGAAGAACAAACACTGTACATATTTTACAAGAATACTCATTTTGGTATCACATAAGAGACTGCATTGGACTGAATTAACCCTTTTACCAAAGTCGGTCGAAACGAAAATGTTTTGATATTGAATGCATTAACGCATGCTAGGCGAAAACCCTAAGATTTTAAATAATTAGAAAGAAAAATGACATTGCTCGGGCAGGTATCGAACCTGCGTTAAAGCGTCGGGACGGTATGCCGAAGACAGGTTCGATCCCTACCCGAGCAATATAATTTTTCTTCGTAATAGGGGATCGGACAGTAATCGAGAAACAACTAAAATGTAGTTTGAACGAATGTTCGTCGAACCAGAAAGATCAGTCAATTAATATTTTTGTGAAATAATAATGATTTAGGTATATTTTTAAATCAATAAATAATTCTGACATTTTTAATCTGTTCTTCATCTCAAACGAAACAACAATCACAGCGCATGACGTCATTTGTAGGCAAATGCCGTGAGTCAAGCTTGTGTTTATTATTCGTTTATGCTTTTATAAAATGTATTTTTGCTAATTTTTTCGTTCTATTACTACAATATAGTCCTCAAACTTCACCAAAACGTATTAGAATTTCTTTGCAAGTTTTATTTCGAAGAGTTTGTCGTTTTCTACCTACATTTGACATCACAAGTTTTGAGGTGACCTTTTGCGCGGCAATATTTGAAACATAATATTTAAACATAGTTTTAAGTACTTTTAGAGCGTTATTTAATCAAAATAGTATTTTTCATGGCTATATATATTCATTGTAGTGAATTTATTTCACTTTCTGAAAAGTTGTCCGATCCCCTATTATTAATCGAACGAAAAAGTGCTTGTATGAAAATTGCATGGCCCGTCATTGAGGGCACGGCTTTGCTTCTATAACGTGGCGCCCGAACGGCTAAGTAACACCAAAGTGTCCTTAAATTTTTATATGAACAGATACAAGCTGTAACTGCGGAAGTATCAATTCGTTTCAAGTCCATGTAAATATAAGTATAAATACCGCAGTATGCAGAGAATAGCATTACCTGTATATGAAACTAAGATCCTATTTAGAAACCTGTTCACATTGATCTGTTTCTAATTGTGATAAACACAATCAAGATAATTCTGATCCTTATTCCGCCTTATATGTATTCATACTCCCAACCATCCTTATACTCTCCCCTCATATCCTTTACAATTATTATTGTAACTCAAAGAAATGCTTAGTGGAACACCATTGGACGTAAGGTTTTCACACGCTCATTATCAGCAATCAAACAAATTTCCTATAACATGACATACCAATAAGAACATTGGTTCTTTATACAGCCTTATGTTAACAATTGACTCGTAGGTCTTGTGGATCATGATTGCTTGGTGGTTGGTGGGGCTGGTTCCGCCTCCAGGGTGAGGTCTACTAAGGTAGCCTCAGGAGGTGATGCAGGCTGGCTCGGGGCAGGCTCGGAGAACTGAGGTGTAACTTGCGAAGACTGCATCTTTCTGACTGTGTCCATGTTCACTTTGGTAGACAGGTTCTTCTGGCGAGTTTGTTCTGATGTCTTGGATAATCTCTCGCTTAGAGCTTTGAGCGCGATTTGTCTGTAAAAGCAAAAATGGATAAATATTTTAATTTTTGTCCTGGAAAAGACATAGGCCCGGCATGGAGAGCGTGACGCCGCGCGGGCTGTGCGCGAGGTGCACGCGGCGCGCGCGCATTGTATTGTATAGTATTGCAAGTGTACCGTCTCCTCTCCATGTCCTGCGGCTCGACGCCCGGCATGGAGAGCGTGACGCCGCGCGGGCTGAGCGCGAGGTGCACGCGGCGCGCGCGCATTGTATTGTATAGTATTGCAAGTGTACCGTCTCCTCTCCATGTCCTGCGGCTCGACGCCCGGCATGGAGAGCGTGACGCCGCGCGGGCTGAGCGCGAGGTGCACGCGGCGCGCGCGCATTGTATTGTATAGTATTGCAAGTGTACCGTCTCCTCTCCATGTCCTGCGGCTCGACGCCCGGCATGGAGAGCGTGACGCCGCGCGGGCTGAGCGCGAGGTGCACGCGGCGCGCGCGCATTGTATTGTATAGTATTGCAAGTGTACCGTCTCCTCTCCATGTCCTGCGGCTCGACGCCCGGCATGGAGAGCGTGACGCCGCGCGGGCTGAGCGCGAGGTGCACGCGGCGCGCGCGCATTGTATTGTATAGTATTGCAAGTGTACCGTCTCCTCTCCATGTCCTGCGGCTCGACGCCCGGCATGGAGAGCGTGACGCCGCGCGGGCTGAGCGCGAGGTGCACGCGGCGCGCGCGCGGCGCGCACACGCCGAGCCGCACGAGGCAGCGGTGCGGCGGCGACAGCACGCCGCGCACCAGCGGCGCAACCACCGTCGGGAAGAAACTAGAATTGAAAAAATGTTTATTAGGTTAAAAAGGCAAAGGTAAAACATATTTAACAGTATGGAGCACACTAGGCTCGAAAGCAGGACTCTTCCGTCGGAAGTACAACAAGTATAGTATAGAGTCTTATAATTAGGTACAATAATAATAACTAACAAATACATACATACTCGATGCTTGTAATGTTTTGAGTGTGAGAATGTGATGCAATTTTTTATCGCAGGAAACTGCGGGTGCGCGACACAGCTAGTAGAAGAATAACAATAAACGCTCAAAAATCACAGCCCTAAAACTGCAACCCAAATAGGAAACATAAATATGCTTGCATTTTTTTTTGCCTAACAAAATATGTTTGTCTAGTAGCGGAAATCAAAATTACATGTTCTTCAAAACTATACAATAAAAGAATGATACTTTGGTCTCAAAGTCTAAAACCGTGTGAACATGGTTTTTAAACATGATAATGATGAATATGATAATCATCTATCCAATTTGAAAAACAACTAGTTAGTAGGTACCAAGTTGTTTTTCAAATTGAAATTGGATTTACTTCACATGTGAAAAACATGCAAAGTAAATTATACAACATGTAAAGATAGCCTTCAATTTCTTGTAACTTCAGAAGTGCGTTAGAAATAGGCACTTATTCATTGTGTATAGATAGTCAAGCATAGAAGGTCATAGTCATAACAGCATGCTAAGTAATAATAAAAATATGCACCTTTTTATCCTATAAATGTGCCGTTACAACTTTTACATGAGATTATTACAGTATCATGATTGTACCTACCTTCGAATGATGCACATGGGGTACATTTTATGTCTCGAGAGGATTTTTCCGGTTTTTTTTTGGTCTGGCAAACCGCAGTAGCACTACAAACTACAACCTACAAACACTACAAATCCACAATGGTATTCATGACTCGTAGTTAGCAGATAAAATATATAATAAATAGCCTTTCTCTTGTTTATTGGGCTGGCCAGAACATGGACGACAAGCCAAGAAATCTAAATGGCAGTAACTTCATTTTTCACAATCTATAAGGTCTATATAGGTAGGCTTCGGGCTTTTGAATAGATAATCCAAAACAAAATAGAGAAAAAGTGTGAAAAAAGTCAAATAAAGTGTAAAGCTATTACTTAACTTACTTACTACTTTATTACTTACTTAACTAAACTTAAGAAAAAACTTGGTTCAAACACTTACTTATCAAAGCTAAAATTATCAGCCATGTCTCCTCGAGTTCCGCTGCTGTGTCGCTGCCAGAAACGCAGGTAGATCCATGACAGGATTGTGCCGCTGCCCCACATACATGGGTATGTGCCCTCTAGGGCTCCGATAGCCCAGAGTAGGATAGCTGCGATGAGGATGAGCAGAGGCAGGGATCGGTTTGTTAATTTTCCTAAAAACAAAGAATAAATAAATCTGATTTGTGCCTCATTTTTTAAGAAAAATAACAGTACTAAATGTTTGTTGATGTGAGATTGAATATTTAAAAAGTTAACACTGTTATTATTACTTGATATATTATTAAAACAATTGTATATGGTTATATTTTATTTTTTAATTTACTCTCCTTTTTCAATAATAATTATGGCTCTAAGAACAACCGGGGTAGGGATCTTTCACTGTTAGGTATATTGTTTGTAAATGATTTACTCAAATTATCAACATAAATATCATTACTGAATTACTTCATGACGTGTTTTGTTAGATTCCAAGGAATTCATCAAAATCAAACTACTCAATCCAATAAACTAATTAATTGCACCTATTGTAACTTTTAATATATACATGATAACAAATGTCCTTTCTAATATTTTTTGCTATCTAAGTCTGCGGCAGGCCCTAAAGTAAAAAAACTTATTTTTCTAATAACTTGTTTTTGATAGTAAACAAAAAATACTAACTTACCCAGTGGGGTCTTTATCAACAGATGATCCGGCATTATCTGCTTCACAGCCACACTTACCGCCGCCAGGTAGCCCGCCAAACCGTGAACGTGGATATCGAAGAGATACGAAGTCAGTCCCGTACATGCGAATATCATTAAATAGTAAAAACTCGTTATAAAAGCGACACCAATGTTCACCAACACAAAAAACTTCATCATTTCCATTTGACCCCATAGTGGCTCGATAAGTTTCCCACACAACCCCACTGTAATAATGTCGATTATCACTTCCCATAGGTGTATCTCCAGAAACCAGAACGTGAAAGTGGACCACAATTGAAAAGAAGGTGGCAACAGATACCCTGGAGTTACACTGAGAACTTTTACCACATCGTCGGAAAATGACAATATATACCCTATTACTACGACTGCACAGATGAACTTAACCGAGGGCGATGTATTTCCCAATAAAGCTGAGAATTGTTGTCGTAAATACGGTAAATTACGACTGAATACTCGAAACGCAGCCATTTTTGTAAATGAATGAGGAAATTAATTTATCAACCTGAGTTGTCAACGTCTTAAATGGCTGGCTGACAGTGACAGCCCATTGAATTTGACAATTAAGTGACGATAAAACAAAACCAATTAACCGTGTCGTTACTCTGAGGATTAACCGATTTGTTTTTCATACGTTGATCTTAATGATTGGCTTTCTTCTACAGAAATAAAAAATGTAAAGCCGATTTATTGCGGATGATGTTATTATGTGACGATTAATATGTACTTGATCACAGAGGGTGGTGTTCTTCCTCTGAGACTTGAGTAAATATACCTTGCGCATGCTGTCTTGCCGTCCGTCCGTCGCAACGCGGATGATCATGGCGGACCTCTTTCGGAACGAACTCAACAAGAGAGCTGTCATGTCATTCATTGTAATGTCAATGTCAATCGCAAATGCCGTAATCATAGACAGTGTTGCCATCTTAGTGGTTTCAGCACTAGATGGTGGTTTTTTGATAAAATGTATACTTGTAATACAAAATATGTATAATATCCAAATATATTATCCTTTAACACGCGGCCAATTACGCCTGCCCATAACAGTTGCTGCATTACGCAGAGCTATATATTTGCGCGGCACTGCACCCCGAGACAATAGCTCTCAAGCATACACACGCTGCTAAAATCATAACCCTTCTTTTGCTTCGCCGTAGTTGGATAAGATTCAGAAGAGATGTGTAGTTTACAAACATTTATTGACATAATGTACTGTACAAGGTAAGTATTGCCACTATTGCATGCTATTACACAAAACGGGTAATTTCGGATAATTTCTGAATCGGTTTTGGACATTTTCATGTTGGACTGCCGGCAACACTTCCTATGTGAATTTGTCTTGTTTTGTTTGTAATTTTTGTGTTGAAGCAAAACTTAAAAGAAGATTTTTAAATAATAAACAATCTTCAAATCTTTTACTATAAAAATATACTTCGGAACTGCAATTTCATGAAGGGCAGTTATAGTGGTTTGGTAATCTTAATTACTGTTTTCATGGTAAGCTACAAGTCGCCGGCTTTTGTCTATCATTGTGTCATTAACTTAATTTAAATTTCATTGCGTGTCCCAGGCACGTCCTATTAAAACTGCAGCTGGAGCTATGCGGTATCTCTCACAAACCGAGGCGACGGCCCTCGATCAGGAGCTTTTCAACGATTATAAGTTTAGTGTCGACCAGTTGATGGAACTGGCTGGCCTCAGCGTTGCCGCGGCCGTTGCTAAGACGTTCTCACCCAATACGTAAGCGATTCACTCATAGTATAATCTATATTCGCCAATTGTTATGCTGATTACTGTGAAATGTACTTGTTTTTCATGTACAGTGGCGGTCAAAAGTCCAGTAGCAATCTCGCAAAGCAATAGCATCAAAGCAAATCGCACTAATGACCTTCTTCTATAAAGCGTTTGCAGGCACGCACACACCCATACAACGTATTCTTTCATAATGAGCCAATCAAATAGCGAGATTATCAGTCGTGTACCTGTCGTAAGTTTATCAAGTTAATAACTTTTAATTTCGATGCTTTGAGTAAGCGTTAGTCTGGATCGGTGGTTAAGCACAGTGTTTAATAGTCATGTATAGTGATTTTGTGACACGTCGGTTCAAATCCCAAATCCCTCCTATTCAAATCCCTTATATCCTCCTATTCAAATCCCTCGTACTATAAGTCATTTTTACATTTTAGTTTTTAGAATTTTGTTTAGAGTGACATCGATGTGGTGCTGTTTCTTTATTTTAATATTTTAACCAATTTCTCAAAGATGAAGGTAGATTTGAAACAATACTGCAATAGAATAGTGAACTTGTCGGTTGGTGAACTTTGTTGCGAGCGGTTGATTGATTGTTACTGGTGTTGTTTCGTTTGATAGTTATTATTACAAATGCAAGCAAATAAACATATCGATAAAAGGACAAATATAGATAAATCAACTCAAATTTCCAATGAAACCAGCTTATGTGTAAGTTGTAATAGATTATGTGATAATATTATTATAGTTGCGTTGTGGTGTAAATTGCTAGTTAAAAAGTGTGTTAAGAAAGTTATCTTTGTTTTAGAGAAATAAGAGAAGTGAGTCGTTAGGTAAAACGACACAACAAGGAAGGCAGTCTGTGGAGTGGAAGGCTGCTGGTTATGAAGCAGTCTCAGCGATTTTTTATGGTGGAACAATATGAAACGAATACCTACCAACAAGATGTTTTGCAGAACAAAAATTTGGCATAAAAAGGAGCGATTGCGTTTTGCTCCAGAATATTTGGATTTTAACTGGGAGACTACAATATTTACCGATGAAAAAAATTAAGTCATAGTTAGTAATAATAATAAATAGTTAGTAGGTTATAAGAAAATTTTGTAGTTTATGGTTATAAGGGGCTAAGCTTCAAACCTCTTTTCCTTGAGAAAATGAATATTTTAAGCTTTTATAAACCTTAAATAACCAATAGGTAATAAAATAAGAGATGTAAAGTATATAAAATATGTTTATCATAAGTTTTTAATAAATGTTTCCTTATAAACGACTATATTAATTCATGTTTAACAAAGGCTACCACTAATAGTTTGTTATAATAACAGGGAATTTAAATTGTAGCTAAATTTAAAATTGTAACTTAATAATAAATACCAAAAAGTGCTCACGTCACTCAGGATTGAACCCATACCCTTTTTGAGCATTGTATAAGAGTTCACCACTTACGTCACTCCACCATTGCCACATTTGTTGAGTAGACGAATTTAAGCTGCTGCTGTTTGAGTCGGCGCGGCGTAGAAACCGGATAACTCACTAAGAAGAAAGCGAGTATATACTGTTATCTTTTTCTAATGTTTACCACACGCATCTGACGAACTGCACCGCCTCATAGTTATACCGTATGACGTTTTTTTGTGTGCGTAAGGACATTACACACACAGAGGTAATGCGGCTTGCGCGGGATTAGCGACTTAAAGGTGCTACTGGATTTTTGTCCGTTTACTGTACCTATTTTTAAGGTTTTTTAACAATAAAGTGTTTATCTATCTATCTATATCTATACTAATACTAATAATATTATAATGAGGAAAGATTTGTATTTTCGTATGTTAGTAGAATATGTTGATATGTTGTGTTGACATGTTGATGAATAAACTCAAAAACTAGTGGACCGATTTCAAACATTCTTTCACTTATAGAAAGCTGAACTATTCCTCAGTGACATAGGCTATATTTATTATGTTGAAGCGAAAAAAGTCACGAGCAGTTGCTAGTTATCTATAATCCAAGTCACACGCATAGATACTGATACCTACAGTATATTAATCTTAGCTGTTGCATCACAAATTTAATAAAAACAAATTGTGGATATTTCAAAATAAGTACTACTCGGTAACTATTTATGTGTACTTAACTGTAATGTGAAATGAAAGGCATGATTGTTACAGGCACAAATCAGCACTTATCATCTGCGGACCTGGTAACAATGGCGGAGATGGCTTAGTAGCAGCAAGACACATGACATTATTTGGCTACACTGTTGCAGTATACTACCCTAAGCGCACGCCAAAACCCTTGTATGAAAATCTACTTGAACAGTGCAAGAGGTTTGGTGTAAATATTGTAGAAAAGTTACCACCACCGCAAGATCTTAGCAATGATTATAAAGTGTTAGTTGATGCACTATTTGGATTCAGTTTCAAGCCACCTGTGAGGGAAGAATTGAAGCCTGCTTTAGATGCTCTTATTGATTCTAAACTGCCAGTTTGCAGGTGTGTGGACTTTTTGCCTTGATTATTCTTCTGTAATTTGTGTACATTTCTTTTCATTAAGATACAATTTTGTATTTCAGTGTGGATATCCCCAGTGGATGGGATGTTGAGAATGGCCCAGGAGCTGATCAAAATCCTTTGAAACCAGCCGTGCTTATTTCTCTATCAGCACCGAAACTGTGTGCCAAGCCAGAAATACTCAAGGATGCTAAACATTTCCTAGGTGGAAGATTTTTACCTCCAGGAATCATTGAAAAATACAATCTTACATTGCCTCCATACCAGGCTCAAGACCAAGTGGTCCAACTCTAGTTTATTCCCAGAAGACTGTTTGTAATTATTTAGTTGTATAGAATACAGTCAAAGAGCTCAAACTCGAAGTGGTGCATTTTCAATAAAAGGGGTTTGCAAAACATTTCAACCAATTTAATCATTTAGCAGTCTGGCATCAGCACAAAGTACCTACATTACATAAATACTGAACAGATAACAGGAATCTATACATCTATACACATAATAAAATGGTAGAACTAAAAAATCTGTACATGGAAGATATTCGAAAAAAAATCAACCAGGGCGACTTAAAATGAGTAACTGAACATATTTAAACAGTTTTTAAAATTTTTGTTTGTCTGTTTGTTTGTTTGAAAGCGTTAAACTTAAAAACTACTAAATGTATAATATATAATATGTGAATAGATAATAGTATGTATGTGTATGTGTGACGTTTGAGAAGCTACCAAAGAAAAAGAAAGATTTTATTAGGATTATAACTGAAAACCCGCGTTTTTGTTGAGTAGTATTTAGGTCAAAGAATATAATTATTACTTAAAGTTTATGGTAATCTGTTCGATTCTAGGTTATACGAGGGCGGCACTGAAAATTTCGGGATGAAGTGACACAACATTACTATTTAAAAATGTATTTATTGCATTTCGAAGTATTCTCCGCGAAATTTGACACATTTTTCCATGCGATGGAACCAATCATTGAAGCAACCATTCCATTCGGAAGTTGGGGTCTCCAAAATGGCCGTTTTGTAGGCTTCCAGCTTCTTCAGTTGATGAAAATCTGTCCACGCAATTTATTCTTTATTTTAGGGAAAGTATAGAAATCATTAGGGCTTAGGTCGGGGCTGTACGGCGGATGGTCTAATAATTCTATGTTTTCTTGCTCTAAAAACTCTTTTGTTCTGTGCGCGGTGTGAGAACTCGCATTGTCGTGATGGAGGATGATGCGGCGGTTGCAGTTCTCTTTACGGAGTTCAGAAACGACCTGTGGCAAACAAATGCTAGCATACCATTATGCATTAACCGTTCTTTGTCCCTTAAAAGGAATAGTCGTAACATGGCCGGTTTTGGAGACAAACGTGGCCACCATTTATTTTGCAACACTCCGTGAACGATCAATTTTTGTTGGCTTTAACTCATTTTCGCACACCCAAACTCGTGACTGGTTTTTTGTTTCGGGTTCGTACACGTATATCCAGGATACGATGTTGTATGCATTTGAGGATCATGCGTGGAATCTTTCGAGAGTTCTGACGCACCAAGTAACGCGAGCCGCTTTTTGCTCTTCACAGAGCGAATGCGGCGGTATCTATCGGGAAAACAACTTTTTTACACCTAATTGTTCATGCAAGATTATATTTTGTATTTGACTCATGCCAATGCCTAAAGTTGCCTGAATTTCGCGGTATGTCACATGTCGATCTTCCCCAATCAGCTTACGCACAGCATCACCGTTTTCATGGGTGATTGCAGTTTTTGGACGACCTTGACGGGGATCATCACTGAGCTTGACACGTCCACGTTGAAATTCAGCAAACCAGCGATAAATTGTGGTTTTGGATGGGGCTTCATCACCAAATGCAGAAATCATCCGGTCAACACAGTTTTTGTGTTAAACCTCTTCGAAAGTCATAATAAATCATCGCTCTTGAATTTTCTCGAGTCAATTCCATTTTCTCAACGACTAAACAAGTTTGACAAAACCTTGTGACAAGACCGAGAGTCTTTTTTTAATAAATAAATGGTACCTATTCGATTTTTAAAACCAAGGAGTTTTCAATTAAAAAGATTTTAATATGACAGGAACAGTGGAAATATTCACAGAACAATAATATTCCATTCCCAATACTTTTAGTGCAGCCCTCGTAGTGATGCCAGCAGTTAACCAAGAAAAAATCCGAAATCGAAACAAAAATTACCCGAAATTAACCGTTTTTATCCAACTTGTCGAAGCAAAAAGTAGAGTTATGATTTTAGCAGAGTATGTATGTATCCTTAGAGTAAACATAACTATAGAGCGCGCGTATCTTACTTCTCGCGCAATGCACAGCGTAGGCAAGTAAACTATAGCTAGCTATATTGATAGATATGTGGCAAATAGTGCTGGGCAATAATTGTGCGCCGCGCCGCGTGACACGGTTCCTATTGTTGTGTATGTATGTTATGTCTTGTGTACCTGTACAAGTGTAATTTTAGTAAGTGAAAATTATTTATTTTAATGTAGGTAGGTAGTTACTTTTTATAAAAATGAATTAAACACTCAAATCTAAATTATGAACATAATCATTTTATTTTATTTATTACTAGCTGACGCGACAGACGTTGTCATGTGTAGGTAGGTATATCCATCGTTAGAATCGTGAGTTATGGTCTTGAGTTCATACAAAACCCCAAAACAAAAAAATCACTTTCAGTTATTCCCGACTTTCCCAATTTTCCCGACAAGCTTTCCAATGATTCTTTCAATAAAACCTAATTTGGCACATTATGAACATTAAATAAATTGCCGGATCAGTTTAGTCGTTCTCAACTCAAGTGAATTAATTTAATTTTTATTTATATAGATTTCTAGAATTTTAAACCGCAAGCGCAGATAATGTGCCGGTGTAAACTATTGCTCGCCATACTCATAACAAACATCGTTATTGAATAGGCCGAACGCGTTACATCACTATTTGAGTCGGCAATCTTAGCGGGGTTGCGGGGCAGTGCGCGCGGTACGTGTAGCCCCGCGTCTCACGTCTTGTTCACCCCCGCGAAACGAAACGAACTTTGAACTTAAAAGTATTAAAAATTGGCTTACCGGTGAAATGTGATGTTAGAATTCTGTTTAGTGTATTTACGAGTATCGTTTTTACAAGGTTTTATTGCACATTTAACCATTTTTTTTTAGATAAAAAGAGCTAAGAACTCGCAACGGGCGCTCACGCGCTAGTACTCGTAAGACTACTAGCGGTTGCGGACAGGACGATGCTATCATCATACCCTTGCATACTGTTCACACTTAGGAACACGCGCTCTATACCTAGTAATGTTAACTCTATGTATGTATCTATAAACGCACAGAACACTACTTAAATTATTTCTCAACTGTATAAAGCGTCATTGAATATCAACTATCCGCGTCTCATATTAAAACTGTCTTTTTTTAATTTTCTCCTAAACTTACAATTTTATTGGATGGGTCTTTTTGTGAAAACGATTAAGCCCATGTTGATTTTTTTTTAGAAATTACATTTCGTAGGTACAGGTTTTCGAAAATGCATAAATAATTTTATTTTCTCCGATATCTACTCGATATTTCCTAAGGACAAAAATTCCTTACTGCAAAGGAAAAGGTAAATAATTAAGGTTTTAAAATGTCTTAATCATATTTAATAAATTAATTAATTTATATCAGGTATTAATAGGTATAGTTAAAAAAATAAAAGTACCAGAGGCCCATAAAATATATACCTTAGAGACTAACATATTTATACAAATTATAAAACACTATAAACTAGGATAAGGGACATTTCGGTTTTCTGTGTAGTGCCGTAACACTATTCCCTCAGGCCATCCCATCGTTGACTCCAGCCCCGACTGGTTCAGATCCTGGACCCTTCCTGCGCACCTCTCCTTCTTATACTTAATGATATCGTCTCCGGAAGTGCTCTGGTCAATCTTACCACATGCTGTATAAATTCAGGTGATACATTCCATTTTTGAGTTCTGAGCCCCACACTAGGATGTATCTTGTGTCGTAGGATTCTCGAATTACTAAAAATATATTTTGTTGTGGCATTATGTGTGTTCATTATGAAATAGGTGTAGTTCTGTACACACAAGATACACATAAAAATCAAATTCTATTATTGTTAGCGAATGTCGCAAAATTACCCGGCAGACATCGTTACCCGCTTATGGCCAAAATTGCCCGAAATCAGGTAATTTTTACCCGCACCGGCAACACTGGTTATAAACAACCAAGGTTGTGTTCAAAGTGAAGACCAAGCAGTAGTGTTTTGCGTGTAAATGCCACCATCATCATCAACGCGCTAAAACAAAAAAATAAAGAAATTGACCATCTTAGGCCGCGTTCAGAAATCACCCAGTTAATGTAATTATTACCCTAACTTGACATATCACTGAGATTAACTGACAAGTAACGCCAAACACCTCATAAAGAGGGAAAAAAAAAAACTCGTGAGCATATACCCATTTCTGAACGCGGCCTCATAGATATTGAATGCAGCCCTACAATGCAATGCATGCAATCGTTTGTACTTTTCTACTTATCACACTTGTACCTCGTAAATTTGCCATGCACGGAGTCTGCCATCTCGTTTTACTATGCTGCAGATGTAGAACACTTTTTGAAACGTTTTTCTGTTTTGGGACGTGAATGACGTTACACAAATTTCGCGCCTAATTTTTCCCGCGACCGCCTGAAGTGCCGACAACTGCTGTCACTTTGTTTTGTGAGATCAGCGACTCGTCCACATCAAGCCTTGTTTTCGGTGTAATTCAGTTGTTATCTATTAAATTTTACGTACATTTTCATAACCGTAAGTATTTCAACGTGTATTGTTAGGTTGCAACATATTTGCGTCGTAATTTTTGTACAGAGATGTAATGGAATCTGGAAGTTCGTCGTAACTCGTACGTCCTGCTTTTCCGTTATGTACTCGTAAGCTCATTGAACACAATCAGCGTCATGAACTTATAATACGCTTTCCATTTGTTCTCAGCATAAATTATTTACGCCTGGGAGGTATGCTTAGTTTCTGGAATAAATGTCACAGGTGTCAGGCAAACGTAAACGGTAGTTTGTAGGTAGTCTCGGGAACTACCGGCTCTTCAAAACTTCCCAGCCTCCTAAAGAAAAATAATACGGTACATATGTACATATATTTTATCATCAGACAATGTTCGAGGCACGCTTATTACGAAGCTCCATCTTGAAGAAGGTGCTGGAAGCCATCAAGGACCTCCTCACGCAGGCCACATTTGACTGCGATGACAATGGAATCCAATTGCAGGTACATGTTACATTTAGCATTGTGCAATCTGAGTTCATTCAACTTTTGGCACAGTTATTAACTGCTGCCGTAGTACTATTTTCTATTATGTGCCGCTGCAGTATTTCGATAAATAAACTATGTTGATATATACTTAATTACCTACCTTGTAACATGCTATTTGCTATATCTGCTGTTTGTTGGTCAGAAAATGCCATAAGGCCTTAATTTCTGAGTTTCCTCCAAGTAAACCACAATATTGCTGTTGTAAAGGTTTCTAAATAGGCTAAAATGTTACTACATTGTAGGTACTACAATGTCAAAAATAGATGCTCCTATGCCCTAAGGCCATATAGTGAAATAACAATAGCAATGGCCAGGCAGTATTGCAGTAGAAATATGGCATGTTTAGGAGCCTTCAGATATTACTGTGAAATTACTGGGCATTATGAGACTTAATTGTCTCAGGGAGATGAGGGCAGTCCAGTGCTGTGCAGGATTTTACAAAACAAAGTTCTGGGTGGTGCTGTTATTGTTATGGGCTGGTGTATTCCTTACCATCAGGCAAACAACTAGCTCGTCTCGTCATTAAGTTACATAAAAAAAAATACAAAATAATTGGAATCTTCCATATCTCATCAACTATCTCAGTTTTCATGTGTTCTCACATTATTTTCTTTTTCTAGGCAATGGACAACTCCCACGTGTCACTTGTGTCCCTCACCCTGCGAGCAGATGGTTTCGACAAGTACAGATGTGACAGAAATATTTCGATGGGCATGAACCTGGGAAGGTGAGTAATGTGGACCTAAAAAAGTTATGTCTTTGTAATGTAATTTACTAGTAATAAAACAACATCACATTCACCAACCTTACTGGGCCAGCATGGTGGATCACGCTCTCTAAGAGATAAGGCCTGTGTCCCAGCTGTGGAAACAATGGGCTGATGATGAAACAACACAACTTGTAGTATAGGTAGTTGCTTTCAATGTATTTATTAGAAAAAAATGTGAAAGAGGAAACCAAATTAAAATAAATAAATAAAAAATAAAAAAGCCTTTTTATTTCCTGATAAATTACTCTATTAATATAAATAGTACTACAATATGTAAACACTTAACATTTACATAATATAAATGTAATTTTCCGATCAATTAGTAATTCATAAAAGTGCTAAAACACAAACAATTAATAAATTAAAACGATCAACTATCATACATGTATTTATATATTTGCAGCATGTCAAAGATCTTAAAATGTGCCGGCGACAAGGACACCGTGACTATGAAAGCCCAGGACAATGCTGACACCGTCACATTTGCATTCGAGAGCCCTAACCAGGAGAAGGTCTCTGATTATGAGATGAAGCTGATGAACTTGGATCTGGAACATTTAGGTATGAAAACTAACTATATTGTCATAATGTCACAAATCTGCCAAATGCCCATACTATGCTAGTTTTACTTAAATGAAGTTGTATTAATAATTGGATAAGTCTTTCAAAATTTCAAAATTTACCTTAGCTAAATCCTAACGTGTTCCACAGGTATCCCCGAGACTGAATACAGTTGTACCATCAGGATGCCGAGCGGAGAGTTTGCAAGGATCTGCCGCGATCTCTCACAGTTTGGAGAGTCCATGGTCATTGCGTGCACAAAGGAAGGTAACATATTGAAATTAGCAGCTCCTTTTGTTCCCTAGTAATATTTAGAAATTTTGGTTCTTATTATATTTAGAGCAAGTGTGGTTCAGTGGGAGCACGTGCGACTTTCTATCCGACGGACGCGAGTTCGAATCCCGCTGGCCCCGCACCACTTTATTAATTTTGTGAAAACATTGTAAGGAAACTGACATGTCCAAGAATTAATAATCCAAGGACATGTGAGATCCACCTACCTGCACTGGGCCAGTGCGCTAGATTATACACTCATACTCCTTAACATTTTCTGCAGGTGTGAAATTCTCAGCGACCGGCGATATTGGCTCGGCTAACATTAAGCTCGCTCAGACCGCTTCTATTGACAAGGAAGAAGAAGCGGTGGTCATTGAAATGGACGAGCCCGTCACTCTCACCTTCGCGTGCCAGTATCTCAACTACTTCACCAAAGCGACCTCACTAAGCCCACAGGTAAATAATTATAAGAATAGCAGCGCTGTTACTGCAATAGGAATTAATATCTGATGTCTCGGGGTGATGAGCGCAATGCAGTCCTGCGCAGTGCTTTTTATGGTATTAAAAGTTCTGGGTGGCACTGCAGTCGTTATGGGCAGGCGTGGTGCTTACCATCCAGGTGAACTACTTACTAGTGTCATCACTCAGTACCATAAAACAAAATGGGAATGCGTTATGTGGAACGTCAATATAAATTGTCTAGGTATATCTATAGCGTAATATGCCGGAACCAGACACATCTCTAAATACGTACTCACCTACCAAGTTGTGATGTGTGGCACGGGTATTTAAGCGTGTGTGCAAAGTGAATGTTTTATTTTATGTAACTAAATCAAGCTCGCCTAAATATGTATAAGTAAATATTAGTTTCACACGGTTTCAGTTTCAGCATTTGGAAACTGATTTTGAAATAAGACCTAATAACATACTGAACACCAAACCGTCACTGATGACCCCAAAAAATAATGTGTCTGCTGTATTTGCGTATTACATGCTTTATTTAAAAAAACTGACTTCAATGATTTTTCTATATTAAAAACTTCTGGTTACAGGTGCAACTTTCCATGTCTGCTGACGTCCCTCTGGTAGTGGAGTATCGCATCCAAGACATCGGCCACATTCGTTACTACTTGGCTCCCAAAATCGAAGAAGAGGATAGTTGAATATCAGTTTATGTACCTAACTCTAAGTTTTATAGTAACTCTCTGTTCATACGTTCCCATTATTTTCTCATGTTAATTCTATCATGTTAATCCGTACACGGAGTGTACAAAAATAATGTGATAATATAGCACTGATGTATGGTAAAAGAAAACATTAAAAGTATTTTCTCAAATCTGTTATTTTATTGACCACTGAAAAGAATTGTTACACGTTGAAAAATTAACTCCACAAATATAATCATGTCTTACATGAGTATTGTATATAGACAAAATTACACAAATACTAATTAATACTAACATCAATTTAATGTAGTCATTTGTATGAGTAAAAGTTATTAATAACGGGATATTTACGTATCATCCATCCATCCATCCTTCCATCTTGCGCTGAAATATCGAATTCATAATATTACCACAGATTACTAAGGGACAAGCGTCACTCCGCAAAGAAATTTAAACAAACAGCGACTCTTGCTATGACGCAATAAAATTCAATTCAGCTCGCGTAGCGCTGCATACCTACCAGTCATATTAACCTACAGAGCGCCTCTCTTTCTATCGCGCCGCTCTTATCTCTTCTGACGCGGCACGTGTAACGACTCGCGACCCGCCGTCGGTGTCCGGCTATGTACTTGTAGCTTCGTACCTACAGTGCGGAGTGCACTAGGCCTGGTAGTACTGTCAATATCCTGTTACCATACTGATACTGTGACCATGACAAAACATAAAATTCTCTTCTTGGAAAAATATACATATGTTCCTACTCTTTCCTTTTACAAAACTTAGAAAATCTTACCTAGTGAAATGCAGCCGCGAAATATACTTACAATTAAACTTATTATTTTGGAAACACTGAATGTAAGTGTGGATAAAAATAATCATGTCATATTAAAAAGAACGGACTTCTGCCATATCAAAATGAATCACCAAATAGATAACGGAAATAAATTAATTAAAATTATCGAGCAATTAACATTACACAGTTCGAAAACTAGAAACAACCTGCTCTTTTGTGTCTCTTAAAAACATTAAGCTTTCTATCACTAAATATGCCAGCATGCAAATTACGAAATAATTCTAAATAAGTGTCTCACTTACAAAAAATGACTAGTAGTCATGTTACAAATATACTTAGAACTAACTTAAGATAAGAACCGATAGGTTAAAAGTTAAGGAGGGTGGGGCAAGATACAGGACCGCTACATTACGACTTTAAAAAGTTCAGAATGTAATTTATAATAAATACGTATTACGAGAAAACAGCCGAGTTCAGAACTTAGACATCTCTACAATAAACACTACTTTCTACGGGAGTATAATATTTATAATTTGATTTACACAAAGTGCAAACACTGTACTGGCAATAAAGAAGTATCCAGGCAACCACTAGGTACTACGCAGGCAAATGCCTGCAATAGGGGATCGGACAGTAATCGAGAAAAAATCTAAAATGTAGTTAGAACGAATGTTCGTCGAACCAGAAAGATCATTCAATCAATATTTTTGTGAAATAATAATGATTTACATTTTTAAATCAATAAATAAAATCTAATTATTCTGATATTTTTAATCTGTTCTTCATCTCAAACGAAACACAATCACAGCGCATGACGTCATTTATAGGCAAATGCCGTAAGTCAAGCTTGTGTTTATTTTACGTTTTTGCTTTTCATAAAATGTATTTTTGCTAATTTTTTCGTTACATTACTACAATATCGTCCCCAAACTTCACAAAACGTATTTAAATCTCTTTGCAAGTTTTATTTCGAAGAGTTTGTCGTTTTCTACCTTCATATGACGTCACAAATTTGGAGGTGACCTTTTGCGCGGCAATATTCGAAACATAATATTTAAACATAGTTTTAGGTACTTTTAGAGCGTTATTTAATTAAAATAGTATTTTTCATGGCTATATATATTAATTGTACTTAATATAAAACACTTTCTAAAAAGTTGTCCGATCCCCTATTTGTGGTTTAGTTTTCGTGTTCAAATGACAATCTCAAAGGTGTTCGGAACAAACTTTTGTATGCTACTTAGTAAAAAACCAGAGATCTTAGCTGTCCATAACTCCGTATAGAGTATAAAAAAGAGTTTAGAACAAAGCTTGTCACTTTGCTTATAAGATAAGTAAATAATAATCAATCTTATAGAGCCTGCTTTAACTCATACTTCAGAACCACAGCTAGACGTCAGAAAAATTAATTTTCTTTGTTGATGGCCAATGCCTTCTAAATGTTGGTTAATTGGTTATCAGAATTGGTATAATATTACAAATAGTGCAATAATATCTTCTATATTTCTTGGGTACGTCGCTCTTCTATGGCACTTGTGCTAACGTGAAATGTCGGGTTCAGTTTTTTCGCTACTACCTCGCTCGATGTTAAGCGACGATGTGGCAGAAAGATGGAAACTAGATCTAAGAAGGCGGCAGTTTTTTTTTAGTTGAGCGTTGCTTAGACAGTCCTCCTGATGGTTTACCATATATCATTTCGAAACGCGCGCGACGGCGTAGCTTTGTTCAGTGTCAAATTCTATATAAATTAATAAGTTACCCGCAATATCATTTTGACGCAAGTGCGTCTTAGCCATGTCTATCTAAATATTGATGTCAAACTTCTAAAACGGCGGTAGATTCTCGCAATACACACGATATGCGGTCACTGTTTCCACTTCTTGGCCGAGAAGAGGACGGCGCGTTGCTTCAAGAAGAGCGAGTAGCTCTGCTTGCGCGGCTCGGCGGCGGCGGCGGCGGCGGCGGCGGCGGCGGGCGGCGGCGGCGGCGTCGCGCCCTTGTTCTCGTTGGCGCGCCGGTTGGCGGCCGCCATCGCCGTCGTGTATGCCGAGCGGCGCCCGCGGCCGCGTCCTCGTCCTCGTCCTAGCCAAACGACGATTACATTTACTATACATTTTAATGCCATTTATTCTGCCGCAAAGCAGTAGTGCGCAAGCATTACTGTGTTCCGGTTTGAAGGGCATTGTAGCCAGCGAAATTACTGAGCATTATGAGACCTAATATCTAAATTAATGTGTGATGAGCGCAATGCAGTGCTATGCAGTGCTTTTTATGATGTTAAAAGTTTTGGGTGGCACTGTAATTGTTATGGGGGGGCGTGGCCCTTGCCATCAGGCGATCGACTTGCTCATCCCATCACATAAGATGCACAAAAAAATGAAAAATAACGTGGTTTGGACATTATTAATAATATGTTACAGGTGACACTCACGTTAAAGTTAGAGTAGTCTAACTATAGTTTCAGCAACATCTGGGGGTCTTTTTATTGGCGAGTGCGGAATGCTCGCGAACGCGTCAAGCCTCGCACTGACGCGCGACTTAAACGTGAGTGCACTCGTAAATTATTATTGACTTCCCCCCCATCGACCTGCCCCCCTCCGGTCTGGCTTCACGTCGCTACAGTAGCGCTAGATACCGACCTGCCCCCCTCCGGTCTCGCTTCACGTCGCTACAGTAGCGCTAGATACCGACCTGCCCCCCTCCGGTCTCGCTTCACGTCGCTACAGTAGCGCTAGATACCGACCTGCCCCCCTCCGGTCTCGCTTCACGTCGCTACAGTAGCGCTAGATACCGACCTGCCCCCCTCCGGTCTCGCTTCACGTCGCTACAGTAGCGCTAGATACCGACCTGCCCCCCTCCGGTCTCGCTTCACGTCGCTACAGTAGCGCTAGATACCGACCTGCCCCCCTCCGGTCTCGCTTCACGTCGCTACAGTAGCGCTAGATACCGACCTGCCCCCCTCCGGTCTCGCTTCACGTCGCTACAGTAGCGCTAGATACCGACCTGCCCCCCTCCGGTCTCGCTTCACGTCGCTACAGTAGCGCTAGATACCGACCTGCCCCCCTCCGGTCTCGCTTCACGTCGCTACAGTAGCGCTAGATACCGACCTGCCCCCCTCCGGTCTCGCTTCACGTCGCTACAGTAGCGCTAGATACCGACCTGCCCCCCTCCGGTCTCGCTTCACGTCGCTACAGTAGCGCTAGATACCGACCTGCCCCCCTCCGGTCTCGCTTCACGTCGCTACAGTAGCGCTAGATACCGACCTGCCCCCCTCCGGTCTCGCTTCACGTCGCTACAGTAGCGCTAGATACCGACCTGCCCCCCTCCGGTCTCGCTTCACGTCGCTACAGTAGCGCTAGATACCGACCTGCCCCCCTCCGGTCTCGCTTCACGTCGCTACAGTAGCGCTAGATACCGACCTGCCCCCCTCCGGTCTCGCTTCACGTCGCTACAGTAGCGCTAGATACCGACCTGCCCCCCTCCGGTCTCGCTTCACGTCGCTACAGTAGCGCTAGATACCGACCTGCCCCCCTCCGGTCTCGCTTCACGTCGCTACAGTAGCGCTAGATACCGACCTGCCCCCCTCCGGTCTCGCTTCACGTCGCTACAGTAGCGCTAGATACCGACCTGCCCCCCTCAGGTCTCGCTTCACGTCGCTACAGTAGCGCTAGATACCGACCTGCCCCCCTCCGGTCTCGCTTCACGTCGCTACAGTAGCGCTAGATACCGACCTGCCCCCCTCCGGTCTCGCTTCACGTCGCTACAGTAGCGCTAGATACCGACCTGCCCCCCTCCGGTCTCGCTTCACGTCGCTACAGTAGCGCTAGATACCGACCTGCCCCCCCTCCGCGCCCTCAGGTCTCGCGCTTCACGTCGCTGGGTCCTGGCGCGGGCTCGTCCTCGTCTCGCGCGGGGCTGATGATCTGGTCGTGTAACGTGCGCAGGTGACGCAGGAGGTTCGACTTCACGTTGAATCCCTTGTTGCAGAGACCGCATACGAACGGACGCTCGCCTGCAAATTTGGATAACATTTTCACTGTGTCGAAGTCATCTGATGTGTTTCTTTTCTTGACTGCAAATGTTTTGGCTAGATGGAAAGTGTCAGTATGCCTATGATCCGGCTAGGTTGTATTTATCATTAATCTTAACTCAATTTTTTTAAACGGAGAGTTACATTCTCTGAAAATTTAAATATAACTCGACATACAAATGCTGGCCTCTTAAAAGGATTATATGTGTCTACGGGGAACTACAAGGACCATGGTCACAGAACAGCCAGACCTAACGAAGCCTACTTTCAATGCACAAAATAGTGTCGCGGGAATCGAACCAGCGCTCTCCAAGTCTTCATTGTGCCAAACAAATAAATCATCAATAGGTACAATAAGTAATCTGAAACAACAAATAAAAAATAATTAACTCACCGGTATGCGTTCGCATATGTATGAGCATAGAAGCGTGCGAAGGGAATGTCTTCTTGCAGTGCGTACAAATTTTATTTTGCACGCCCTCTGTGAAACGATTGTGACGTTTTGGTGGGGCACTGTTGTTTGACATGGCCAATTCTAGACAACCGAACATCGAACCACATGTTTTAGAATGTTAGAAAGCCCGTTACCGCTAGGCACGCGTTATCACAATGGCACCAACCAAACTCAAATCCGTTCTTTTTAATCAGCATTTTCCTCAAAGCCGTCCTTTTTAATCCGCATTTTCCTCCAGTCGAAAGTTTATTGCAAATTCATAAGCTTAAGTAGTTTTAGATTCAGTTGAGTGACTAAGGTTAGGTTCAAAGCACAAGAAACGAAATGCTTGTCAGCCCGATAGATTCTTTTCTAATACAAGAACAGTGCAAAATATACTTAAAATGGTCTACGTCGCGTCGTACTAACCGAATAAGTTGATACATGAAGACAGTACAGTATATGGAAAAAATATGAATGTTTTATTACATTTTACTTATATCGTGGGGTTTTTATGTTCGCGGTGCAATTGCAAGAAACGCGTGCCGTCGCTCATAACAATCACACGTTGCAATGCTTTGTCTGAGCATTACAATGGCACAAGCAAAGCATTGCAATTAGTTTGTAAATCAGAACATAACTGAAGTGATTATCATGGCAGTAGCGAGGATTGCAGGTATGAGCAAGGTCAGGAAGCATTAAAGTACGATTTCGAGCAACGCTGCAGACGGCATGCGGTAGCGACTGACAGCAATTTAATGTGCCGCGACGATAGACGGCACTTCACGACAGCATTAGTTTGTATGTACTATATCCGACACACGACCACATATCGTCATTTATTTTAACATTATGTGTAAAAAACTCAAATAAAAACAGCTTAGTAGTGCCGTTAGTCGTTACCGTCTGTCGCAAGCCTCGAAATCGTACTTTCAAGATTAATGTTAGTTGCGTAGATCATTAGATTTGTATGTGGTGTTCGGTTGTCTCAGCCACGTACATAACAATCAGGTTTCAGCTATGTTAATTGGTTAAATAAAAACATTAGATAGTACATCAAAATGCTTAGTACATACTTAAGATATATGAATTCCCGTTAATAAAGATTTGTCTAATTTAAGATGCATTGATTAAGATAATTCAATCTGATTATAGTACACTTTTGTTAGGGTTAGGTATTGTAAGTTAGGGAAAAGTGGTTAAATTAAAAAGGATGAAATCATGCCCGATACCATTAAAGCAACCAAATATTTGACTTCACCACTTACGCAGAAAAACGCTATTGATCTAAAACGAAAAATAAGAACAATATTGTAATAACGAAAGCATTAAATAAATATGACTGTCTATTTACTTTAGAAGAAAATTATGTTCAATTTATGAAGCTTGCACGACTTCCTAAATACGCTGGCCCTGTAATCAGTGGCGTAGCTACCGGAGGGCTAGACAGGGCAGTGCCCCGGGGCCCCCAAACTCAGGGGGCCCCTCGGACTCTGACTTACAAACTATAAATTGAACTAGTGAACATTTCTCCCACATTCCGAATCGGGATTACGACAAATCTGGACGTCGAATTCGGACACGACGAATACGGAACAAACGATTTTAAATAGTTTAGTTGGGGCCCTAGTTTATATTTCCAGGGCCTTTGGTTACCTAGCTACGCCACTGCCTGTAATGCTTTGTTATAACTTTTAAGGTAGCATTTTCATTTAAGAAACTGTGCAAACATAACACAACTATAGTCAATTGGAGTAATACAATCAATACAATGACATCATCAGCGTCAGCCCATCACGTTCCCACTGCTGGGACTCGGGCCTTCCCTCCTAGAGAGTATGGGCCGTAATCCACCACGCTGACCCAGTGCGGGTTGGTGACATGGTAGACATGTATTTTATTAAGATTTTAATAATTAGGACGAAAAAAATAAAAAAAAAAACAGAAAGAAGTATTTTATTATTATACACATGCTTAAATTATTAAAAATAATACGCCAGTGCACACAAGACGTGAATTATTATTTTTAAATCGCCTATAGATCTTCCATATACATAGCTACTAGCTACTATCTTGCCTAAGACACGAGATGGAGCATATAGAACTACATGTAAGCGGAAGTAGAGCGACTGCTCAGAGTCGTCTCTTTGATGATTCACCGATCGAGAAACACGATTGCCTGACGGTACAGGTTTATTCGATGGGTAATACAACCGTCGCCGGAGCCTACGACTAGTTCTAAATACTGGATACGTAAAGATTTTACGACAACCATATTTTGTTGTACGTTTGACGTGTAACTTTCCGATTTGGTATTAACTCCAATTGACTAAACAAAAAGAAATAACTAACATCAAATCCGGTACTAACCGGTTTCCGTGTGGGTACTTTCAATATGCCGCACCCACTCCGCTGGGTTAGGGAAGTGTTTCTGACACAAATCGCACCGCAGCAGTGCCATGGTCTCTTCTGTATCGTCACTCTGTGGGATAAACAAACTACATTATAATCTTTAAGACAACGCTGTTAATGTTTGCTTTAGCTTGATCTGACCTTTCGCTAACATAATTATGTGCCGTCAGTAAAAACAAACTATAGACAAAATTCCTGTTTGGAGAAAAAATTGATCACTAATTTGACATTTATTAACCGACTTCAAAAAAAAGAGGAGGTTCTCTGTTCGATTGTTTTTTATTTTTTAATGTTTTTTACCTCAGAACTCCGTCATTTATGAACCGATTTGAAAAATTCTTTTTGCGTCGGGTTCAGTATAGCTACGAAGTGGTCCCATATAAATTTCATCGATTTGTGACCTTGGACTTCGAAGATACATTGAAGTCGGTTTTTGTTTTTTTCTAAAAATTAATTATTAGACATTTTTTTTTTGACATTTTTATTTATTAATTTATTTATTTGTATGACATTTATAGCTTTTTAACATTAATTTAATAATAATTTTTTTTTGCATATGAGATTTAATGTAATTGAAATAATTAGTAAGACAGGTTATTGCACACCATTGTCATGGTAGAATGTAAGGACTTATTTTTTAGAATTTTATCACCTTTATGTACTATATTCTCGCAATAAATGATTTCATTGATTGATTGAGAGCGTACAAAAATTTTTAATCACTTAGTAAGTCCTTTGATATTGACTTATTCTGTACAAGTGTCGCATCGGCTAGATAGTTGTTGAGCATTGATTTTTTTCGACTAACATTTTTTTTTTACGCCTAATAGATCTATATTTGGCCACTATCTCGCCTGATGTGAAGCGATGATGTGGCCTAAGATGGACCACATAGATCTAGAGAGAGTCGGAAGTTGAGCGGCTGCTCAGACCCATCTCCCCGATGGTTCACCGAACATCATCCCGAAACACGACTAGGTCGCTTGACGGTATGGCTTAGTTCGGTGGGTGGTATTACAACCACGGCCAGAGCCTACCACTCCAAAGCGCGTAAGCGGGTCATCACGATGTTTTCCTTCACCGTTTTAGAGCGAGCGTGCAAAATCTGCACTTAACTATAAGTCATTGGGGCAGGGTCGACTCGGGATTCGAACCCAAGTGCGTCGGATCGAAAGATTATATATATTATTTTATAGATAGTATGTATATTAGTTAGTTATATTCAGTTACTAAGTATATGTTTTTATGATGTTTACATAAGTTACATTTTATACCATTTTGGAACTGTCCGTGAGGACCTTTAATTGGCTCACTGTTCTATAAGTTATTTATATCCATATAACAGCTGTTGGTATTCTATAAAAAAACCGTCAACAAAAATAATGTAATAAAAAATGAGACAGTCAAAATGTATTAGGTATTTATTTACTTCACACTTGCTCGTTGCGACATCGCAGTATTCGCAGTGCTAGATGCGATATCATCATCATCATCAGCCCATCACGTTCCCACTGCTGGGACACGGGCTTTCTCTCATAGAGAGAGTATGGGCCATAACCCAACACGCTGGCCCAGTGCGGGTTGGTGAATGTCACATATCCTTGAATTTTTGTGATAAATTCTTGGATACGCCGGTTTCCTCACGATGTTTTCCTTCACCGTTTTTAGATGCGATATGAAGCGTAGATATTATCACTTATAGGCCGACCGTTTAACTCGCGTATCGCCTGCGCGGTAAGAAGGGAGCGAGGGGAGATGTTAGCGGGTGGGTGAAAGGGGTGCGCGGAGCAGAGAGCTTACGTCCTTTCCCTTTCACCCACCCGCTAACATCTCCCCTCGCTCCCTTCTTACCGCGCAGGCGATACGCGAGTTAAACGGTCGGCCTATAGTGAATACTTCTCGCTAACGTTTATATGTGGATGTGGGCGAATATGCTGTTCAGACCCTTAGGCCTTACTGAACACGCAGATGAAGTTCGGAATTGTATGCGCCAACACATAAAAAAACCCTCTAAATCATGTGGGATTTAGAGGGTTTTTTTCTTTTTTAGAGCTTTTGTTTTTTACTTTTCTACAATGTCAGATTTATAAAATTAACTAGCGACCCGCCCCGGCTCCGCACGGGTATTATACATATAAACCTTCCTCTTCAATCACTCTATCTATTAAAAAAACCGCATCAAAATCCGTTGCGTAGTTTTAAAGATTTAAGCGTACATAGGGATATAGGGACAGAGAAAGCAACTTTGTTCTATACTATGTAAATTAATACGCCGAACGATCACATTCGTAGATCCTGGCCCCTAACTAGGATTCCCTGTAACTAGGTAACCAGTAACGTCGAGGACCATGGTCTCACAACACCCAGACACAAAACAAATTCTTGCGGTTTTTTTTCTGTGCACAAACATCGAACCCGGAACCTCAGTGGTGTATGAAATTTGAGCCAACCTGTCCAACCACTACACCACAGAGGCTGAAAACACAGAAAAAAAGTTACAGAATTGTCCGTCGCGCGTCTCCCGCACAAGCATTAAATAGTGCATATCGTGTAGTAGTGTGCATACCGCGGAGCGGTGCTTGCGCTTCCTGGCGTGCGTGTGGTCGCTGGCGTGGCTCTGCACGTGGCGCACCCAGGCGGCCGGCACCGTGAACACCTCCGCGCACAGCTCGCACGCCAGCGGGCTGTACATCTGTGGGAGAGACGCCTTATGTCAATACAAACAAACACATTTATTCAAGACATACACGCATTACACGCAACATTAAACATTGTTTTATAAGAACAGTTTCTCCCCCACTTTTATATTACGTGACAAAGTACCCCAGTAACATCATACTGAACTCGATCGAAACTTTACTTTGGCAGATGCACATATGCACAAGACGTGCAAAGCCAAATCCCACAAGGGGGAGAAAAAATTTCAACTGTCTAATTATCGCGGTTCATGAGATACAGCCTGGTGACAGACGGACGGACAGACAGACAGACGGACGGACAGTGGAGTCTTAGTAATAGAGTCCCGTTTTATCCTTTGGGTACGGAACCCTAAAAAGCAGAGACTTTATTTTAAAAAAATAAATATGTGCATTAGTGCATTTCACCATCCAACACACAGAAAGGGCTCGTTTCACACTAGTCAATGGAGTAGTAAGAATTACATTTCCGAGGAAAACTATTAGGTCTCAATTGGATAATCAGATTTAATTTTTTTCTTTGATTCTTAGACCTATGAGATTTATTGAGACCCTGTTAAGGGACTTCAAAAAGCGAAAGGAAGAACCACAGAATACCATGATCAGTATATGTATCATGATCAGCTTTTTGATATTTTAAAATGTGTTAAGACGTGTGTATGAATAGGTATGTAAGTATGTAAAAGCGTTACATAGTAGAATTTTGTAAGAAAGTACATACCAAGCTCTCCTCATCAATATCAACTTCGTCAATGGGCTCGGATTTAACATTCATTTCTTGCTGAAACATTTCGGCTATAGACCGTTCTTCCTCCTCTATGCTACTGGCATCCCATTCCGGTTCATCTTTAATCATGATCTCGGTTGTTGGTGATTCTAAAAGAAAAAATAAAATTATACAAACAGGAATTTGAAAACTGCCTAAATTAAATAAATTTTGAATCTTTTCAGTACAGGCACTGATTTTATGGACAAGAAAAAAAATCTCATTACTTTATTTGTTCATTAGTTTCTGTTTAAAGAGCTGGCCAGACGCCTCATAGAAACAACTGGTGACCTGGCGCTTACCTCGCCCAACGAATTAGTCTGGCCATTCAACGAGGTAACGTCGCCAGCTTTTTGGGCACCCTGCCCGCGGACGGTGACCTAAATTCTGTGTTTTATATTTAATTTCATTTTTTAATTTTGTTGTAGGTTAGTTTAGTTTTTATCATTCTATATGTTTGTACATAATTGTTAATTGGTTCTGTAAATAGGTGAAAATACTATAACCTTAACGTTTATTTGTTAACTTTTACAAAAGTATAACTTATCATGAAATCACCAGGTTGTTAATAAATTTCTGATATTGAATGCGTTAACGCATGCTAGGCGAAAATCTTAGGAATTTAAATAATTAGGAAGAAATAATATATTCCCTGCCCGAGCAATATCATTTTTCTTCTTCCTAATTATTTAAAATCCTCAGGTTGTTAATAGTTTTCAAGATGTCATGTTTAATTTTACAAATACATGGCACAAGTTCAGGAATTTTTAATCAGAGACCGATAAGTTATACACAATTTAATGACATTGATAAAGATGTGAAGTGTACTTACTTCCAGCGTCATTATTCACATCTTTTTCTTTATCCTTAGAAGTTCCCTCTACACTAGCGTCAGTCTTTTGTCTCTTACCATACTTTTTTTCTACGGCATGCCTCCGCAACCTGTCACAAATAATTTTTTGTTGAAATATATAATCGAATAATATTAAGTACTCACTTGGCTATTCATAACTGCCCGGAAGGTAGTTGCAGAATATGGCATCAATGTATGTCACTCACTTTAATATTTATACCATTGAGGTCTTACACTATTCCTCAATGATTTATACTTTATTATTTGTCACTATTTTACCTATTACCTATGTACACTACAAATAATAATCAGAACCACGAGCAGATTAAAATGAGCACAAACATTAGTGGTTCACGATTGTCCGTCAAGGAGTTCCATTGCCCACCTTCCATTTCAATCTGGCTGGCTGTCACCATAATATTGCATCGTCATTGGACTTTGACAAGTATACAAAATTTCAACACCGTAGGATAAGAGGAAGTAGTGCTGATTACACTTGCAAGATTTGACACAAACATTGCAAGTTAAATAAAAGCTTGTAATAAATTACTTCAAGTATATTTCTTCAATTTTAATTTTGAAAATCGACTATTGGTATAACATTTAGGCTTACCTGGGAGGTGGTGCATCTTCAGTCGAGTCATCAGCTACCGTCGTAGTGGCAACACTGACCGTGTTATTAGTGGCCGCTACAGTGGCCACTGCTTGTTGCAGGCTCGCCTGCGTGGTGACGGGCGCAGGCGTCACGAGGATGGTCTGCCCCTTGGTGCCGAGCGGAGCGCCCGGCCGCAGCGCCGCTTGAGTGCCGCCTTCTGTGGTCTTGATGAAAACCAGTTTTGGTGGCCCGATGAACATTGGCCTGTGGAATAAAATAACTTGGTTAAGCATCTACAAGTGAAATAATCATTTATATCATACCTCTTAGGAACTTTTTAAATAATTTCACCTACATTTTCTATGCTAGGTAGGTATGTACACGCATGTATGTACATTTGAACCTGGTTGTGGCAATTCTTGTATTGTTTGATAGTAAGAATTAGTTGTGTCAGGCAAAATAATGAAATTGTTGAGTGTTTTTCCTTTATTTACCTGGTGACACCTCCCTGAGTTTGAACAGGATTGAACTTGATGACTTTGTCATCTTTTTTCATAGCCACTTTGGGCTGCATATCCTCGGGTTTCTTCACAATAGACTGCTTGTTGACTGTAGCGGTTCCAGGTGGGATCTTCTCGGCAGGTGTGGAGTCCCCGCCTGCCTCGTCTAACTGCCGCCATAGTCCTCGGATCTTGAGCACCTCACCTGCTTTGAGCACAGTGTCTAGCACCTCATTTGATACTGTTGTTTCACCTGTAATATAAAACCAAATAGGTACTTTACTACTTCTTTTAGTGTGGGTGTGTTGCCATCCCTGTACTGCTACAGTGGATATAGAGTAGAAAGGAAATCTTGTCTTTGTGCAAGCTAATAGGTTTCTCTATTGTGTACCTTTAAAATAAAAAGATCTATCTTGTCTTTAGACAACAAAATCCACACTTATTATAAATGCAAAAATAGTTCTGTCTGTCTGTTTGTTACCTTTTCATGACTAGAGGCTGAACCAATCTCGATGAAATTTGGCACAGAGATAGCATGTAGCCAGGAAAAGAACATATAATAATTTTCATCCTAATTTACAACATGGCTCCCGAAGGAATTGTAACATAACCAAATCCCACGGGTACAAAGTCACGGGCTAGTTTGTTATGAAAACCTCATGGTATTAATTTTTTCATGTAAATCAATGAAGAAACTAGAATAAGATACAAAAGTAGCACAAACCTTTATACATATACTCGACGAGTATTTTGAGCGCTTTTGTGGTGATCTCTGAAGGAAGCACCACATACAGCATCCCGCCCATTCGCATCACTGAGCGCTGCCCGTCGAACAGGGTGCTCAGGTAGACACTGCACGAGCTTAGGATGAATTTGTGCGCGGGAATCTGGGAGCCGTCCATGGTACATAGAACCACGTCCGTGAACCGCTCCGAGCGAAGCAACGCCGCCACGGAGCCGTTCAAATGAGCACTGTGAGAGTGCCATTTCAACTGATATGTGTCCGACGAAGTCATGTTTGCGACCGCGAAATCTTCATCCTCGTCACCTGCGAGAAAACGATAATTTTAGTTGTTAAACAAAAATAATAATTTTATTTACGTACATCTTCGGTAAAATACATCCTCAATCGTCATTGTTTATATAATTGTTACATTGTTTATATTTTTTTTTGTACGCACATGTAACTCACAGAAAACTACTCATTTCTATTTTCCTTTACTCTTTGCTAATAGATATTGATTTTAAATTTATCATTAACAATCAGCAATATCGTCTGTGTCAATCTTAACCTCTCAAGCTCTCAACCTGAGTCATATACTAGACATTAGACATGTGTAAGTAATGCGATTGATGCATTACGCGTAATATTACCCGAACGAGTACTGTAGCATTACATATTAGACATGTGTAAGTAATGCGATTGATGCATTACGCGTAATATTACCCGATCGAGTACTGTAGCATTACATATTACTCGACTAAATTAAACATTACACATCACACCATAGCATCACACAGTGCACTGTTCTGTTCATTGCATTATGTCTATCGAGTCTATGCCTCACTGACACTATTCGCGCGCGCGTCTGAGAGAGAGGAAGCGAGCTTCATCGCACGTGCGCCCTGCCTGCCACTTGATTGAACTTCCATTTAAAACCGTATTACTAGAAAATTAAGGCGACAATAGGTTATTTTGGCACCGCCCCGCCCGTAATATTTGAATGTTTTGAACCTCTCGCTCAAAACGATATTGTTATTTTGATTTGATGTACTCGCTCCAGTCACAAAAAAAATAAGTAACTCGCTATCTCATGTATATGCGCTATAACTATCACTTGCTATTGCATTCGAGCATTCCATTACAATATCACACAAGTGATAGATAGTGCGTCCGACGCGACCATCTCAGGTGATGTTTGGGGTGATGAAGTAATGAAATATTACTCGGTACGAAATGTGATGCCATATCACATTACTTTTCAATGCACTGTTTTGCGCATGTCTATTACATATTACTCGACTAAATTAAACATTACACATCACACCATAGCATCACACAGTGCACTGAGCACTGTTCTGTTCGTTGCATTATGTCTATCGAGTCTATGCCTCACTGACACTATTCGCGCGCGCGTCTGAGAGAGAGGAAGCGAGCTTCATCGCACGTGCGCCCTGCCTGCCACTTGATTGAACTTCCATTTAAAACCGTATTACTAGAAAATTAAGGCGACAATAGGTTATTTTGGCACCGCCCCCGCCCGTAATATTTGAATGTTTTGAACCTCTCGCTCAAAACGATATTGTTATTTTGATTTGATGTACTCGCTCCAGTCACAAAAAATAAGTAACTTGCTATCTCATGTATATGCGCTATAACTATCACTTGCTATTGCATTCGAGCATTCCATTACAATATCACACAAGTGATAGATAGTGCGTCCGACGCGACCATCTCAGGTGATGTTTGGGGTGATGAAGTAATGAAATATTACTCGGTACGAAATGTGATGCCATATCACATTACTTTTCAATGCACTGTTTTGAGCATGTCTACTAGACATGTGTAAGTAATGCGATTGATGCATTACGCGTAATATTACCCGATCGAGTACTGTAGCATTACATATTACTCGACTAAATTAAACATTACACATCACACCATAGCATCACACAGTGCACTGTTCTGTTCGTTGCATTATGTCTATCGAGTCTATGCCTCACTGACACTAATCGCGCGCGCGTCTGAGAGAGAGGAAGCGAGCTTCATCGCACGTGCGCCCTGCCTGCCACTTGATTGAACTTCCATTTAAAACCGTATTACTAGAAAATTAAGGCGACAATAGGTTATTTTGGCACCGCCCCCGCCCGTAATATTTGAATGTTTTGAACCTCTCGCTTAAAACGATATTGTTATTTTGATTTGATGTACTCGCTCCAGTCACAAAAAAATAAGTAACTCACTATCTCATGTATATGCGCTATAACTATCACTTGCTATTGCATTCGAGCATTCCATTACAATATCACACAAGTGATAGATAGTGCGTCCGACGCGACCATCTCAGGTGATGTTTGGGTTGATGAAGTAATGAAATATTACTCGGTACGAAATGTGATGCCATATCACATTACTTTTCAATGCACTGTTTTGCGCATGTCTATCATATACAATTTTTATCTAGGACCTGAGTCTCAACCCATTGAGGAACCTCAATGTCTCAACCTCTCTCTCTGCAACACAGAACAATAATACTCAATCAACAGATAAAAACTCCGTAAGACATAGCGGTATGGTCCTAGAGACTTTAGCCTGCCCTAACGGCAAACGGCGGCTAAAAAATCTACAGAACCAGAAGCAAAACAAAAACCAAAAACCAGTGCTGCCGGCAGTCAAACATGAAAAGTCCAAAACCTTTAAGATAATTAAAGTCCGGGATGATTTATTAGAAGATAATGGAAACCAAATTAAAAAGATATTTTATCCAAAGAAATATTTTGTATTTTTATACGTTAAGAGTGACGTTTTATTTTTTACAATGTGACATAGGTACCATAGCTTTATAACAACAAAGAGTATTACATATTATGTAAGTATTCAAACTCTAACATCTTCTCTTGAAGCTCATGGTGCCTAGAGTATAGCTGCAAAGCAGCAGCAGCATCTTCCAAATTATGCATGCACCCCTATCTGCCTGCATAGCATCGCCAGTCTTGGCTTGTATAGGGCCTTTGTGAGCATATCAGCTATTTGGTGTTCAGTACCAATTTTTGTGATCTCCAAGGTCCCATCTGCCACGGCTTCTCGAATGAAGAAGTGTCTTAACTTAATATGTTTTGTTCTGTTGTGGAACTCATAAGGTGGATTTAGTGCCAGTTTGATGGCTGACTCATTGTCAACATAAAGAACAGGAGTCTTTGTCAATTGGTCTACATTTTCGATTAACCTTTTAAGCCAAATAATTTCTCTTGTGGCTTCACTTGCGGCTACAATTTCGGCTTCTGTACTCGAGATCGCGACTGATGTCTGTAGTTGGCTTCTCCATGATATCGGACCTCCATATAGACATACTAGACCAGAAGTCGACCTTCCAGAGTCAGGGTCGCCACCGTGATCAGCATCGCTGTAGCAGACTAATTCCTTCTGCGTATTTTTTCTGTAGGTAATACAGTAATCTCGCGTACCGTTCAAATAGCGAAATATTCTTTTCACTTTTGTGATATCTGTATTTGTAGGTGCTTCCAAATGTCTGGACGCAACACCGACAGCATACGCTATATCGGGTCTTGTTCCCACCATCAGATATGCAAGAGCCCCAACTGCTTCTCTATATGGAAACGGTTTGTTTCCTCGTTCTTCTTCTCTCAGTTCACAGTCTTTAACTATTGGCGTAGCGACAGCCTTACTATTTTGCATACCGAATCTCTCAAGTACCTTCTTGGTGTAGCCACCTTGATGTATTTTAATACAATCATCTTCTCTTTCTATTTCCAGTCCCAGGAAATAATAGGACTTCTTGTTACTTTGTGTCTTTATTTTAAATCGTTTCTTCAACTTCTCGAGGAACTCATCTATCAGTGCCTGTGACGTACCAGCAATCATGCCATCGTCAACATATAGAGATAGTAGAAGCCTACCTCCTCCCCTCTTCATCGAGAAGAAACAAGGATCTTCTCCAGATATAAACCCTTGTTCTAGAAGAAAATCTTTGATGCACTGGTTCCAGCATAACGGTGCTTGTTTTAGCCCGTATAAGCTTCGTTTCAATTTGCATACTTTGTTACTTCCATCGCTATAACCTTCAGGTTGCTTGACGTAGATTTCTTCCTTTAAACTTCCATAAAGAAATGCGGTAGAGACGTCAAATTGAGTGAGTATCATATTGTCTCGAGCAGCAATACTTAATAAAGTTCGGATTGAGCTCATTTTTGCTACTGGACTGAAAGTCTTCTCATAATCAACGCCTTTCTTTTGAGTATAGCCAACTGCGACGAGTCTAGCTTTGTACTTGTCAATAGACCCATCAGAGTTTCGCTTAATCTTGTAAACCCATTTACTGGATATGGCTTTGCGTCCATTGGGCAATGGCTCTAAATCCCATGTTTGGTTCTGTTTTAGGGAGCTTATTTCATCATCCATGGCTTTGCGCCATTTATTTCTGTCAACAGACTTCATCGCATCTCTGAACGTCTTTGGTTCTTCTTCATGATCATAGACCTTTTCAACACAATTAAGAACAAACTCGTCAAATCTATCAGGAGGTTTGATTTTAGAGCGATCTCTTAGATTCATTCTGTTTGTAGCTCGTTCCTGACGTTGTTCATTATGAATGTCTTCTTGAAGTGCTTCTTGTGCATCATCAGCTTCGTCTTGTAGATCTGTCTCAATATGCGGTGAAATATTTTCGCTTGATGAAATGTCGTCGCTATCAGACTCGGCAGTGTCAAAATTTACAGAATCATTAGTCGGATCAGTTCGGACCACATTTGATTCGTCTTGTTCTTGATTTATATCATTGGGATCGGTACAGACTCGAAGTGGAATCACAACGGATCTAGGAATCTTCTCTTCAGATTCGTTCTCAGTTGGAAAGGTATTATCGTCAACAGGGTTCAGTGTCTTTTCTTCAAAGATCACATCTCTGGAGTTAATCACTTGCAAAGTGTTTCGTACCCAAATGCGATAGCCTTCATCATTATTGTATCCGATAAGAATACCTTTTTTGGCTTTCTTGTCCAATTTCTTGCGTGACACTTTCGGTACATGAGCGTAGCATGTGCTTCCGATTATTCTCAGATGCCCAATTCTTGGCTTTTTGCCATACCATAGTTCATGTGGCGTCTTGTCTTTGTTGGTAGGACCAGTACGGTTAAGTACATATACAACCGTATTCGTTATTTCAGCCCATAAACCTTGAGGTAATTCCCTTCCTGGAGTATGCATAATGCCTCTGACAGCTTCGACTACAGTTCTGTTCTCGCGTTCAGTTGCATTTTGCTGTGGCGTATGCGGCATGGTGCATCTATGTACGATGCCTTCCTTTTCGAGGATTCTCTTTAAATCATCATTTATGAACTCGCCTCCGTTATCGGTGAAGAATTCTTTGATAGTGTGCCCTGTGGCTTTCACTTGAGCAATGAATTGTACCAGCTTATCCTTGACTTCGCTTTTCTTTCTCATTAAGAATAGGTAGCGAAACTTTGAGAAGTCATCTTTTAGCAGTAGGAAGTAGCGGTATTTGGAAATGGAGTAGACGAAAGGACCACATACGTCACCATAAATACGTTCGCCTGGTTTTGTCGCTCCTTCTCTCGTTCCGAATTTCAAACGATGAGCTTTTCCATAAATACATCCTTCACAAACTGTTTTATCAGTTGAATTTGCAATCTTGATGCCCAGTTCCCGTTCAACGACTTTTCTCACATGAGTTTTATTTTGATGTACAAGTCTCTCATGGTAAAGCTGTAGCATGTCTGTTGCATCCACTGCATTGATGTTCACTTCAATTGGATTAGATGGTTTGTTCTGCAATCTTAGTTTATAAAGACCTCCATGCTTTACTCTATCTCCGAGCAGAACAGGTTCTCCATCCACAATCAGTTGACAGCTTTTAGTTTTTGATACAAAGGTGCTATCATTTAACCTATCTTGGGCAGCTAGGACAGAAAAATAGATTTTTCGATATCCCTGATACCAGCCATACATCATGTAAAGTTATCAGTTGCTTTCGACCATAAACATCTGCTTCTACGATTACAGATCCTCTTCCCGCAGCAGGAATTGCTTGCCCGCTTGCTGTCGTGACTGTATGCGAGTCGTTTTCAAATGGCTCGAAGTCTTCAAACAGATCAGCTCGATTTGTGACGTGACTTGTTGCGCCGTTGTCAACATACCACTGATTTTTATCAATCTTCACTGTAGAGTTTACTTCAACGATACTCATTAGCATCATATTAGCCTTGCAGTTAGTTTTGGTAGATGCAGTGCCTTCTTTTGATGTTGATGGTTTTTCAGATGCTACCGGGCGTCCATCTGCAATCCATTTGCGGCAATCTTGAACGTAGTGATTGTTCAGACCACAGTAGTTACATTTCTTACACTTGTCTTTGACAGCTGGCTTCTTGCGAAATTTTGATTTGCCTTTACCTCCGGCTAGAGTGAGAGCTTCCTCCCCTTGACCACGAGACCCTTGTGACTGTAGATCTCTTTCGTAAGAACACAGGTGAGCAGTCAATTTTTCGATACTACGATCCTTTTTCGCTAACAGCTTCCAACTTGAGATGAATTGGAAATATTCTTCGGGACAGCTTTCTAGAGTCTTGCCCATGAGAAAGATTTCAGGTAGTTCTTTGACTCCTTCCTTCTCCATTTCTAAGGAGAGATCTCGCCATACGTTCCGTAGTTTGGATAGATGAGTGCCAATATTGTCAGCTGGATCCTTTACAAACTTGAAGAATGTCATGATTAAATCAAAAGCTCGATCATCTGTATCTCCCTCGTAAATGCGGTGCAGCTCTAACCAAGCTTCTCTAGCTGTTTCGAAGCGCATCACTTTTAAGATGTTCTCTTGTGTCAAATTTGTTGTAATAATAAGAAATGCTGTGCTGTCTTCTTTGGCATATTTCTTAAGCTCGTCGGCTGTAGTATTGTCCTTTTTAACGAAGTCATGTTCAACAACGTGAAGGAGACCATGGCCTTTGAGAGCTAGTCTTACTTGAAATTTCCACGTGACCCAGTTGTGTTCGCTTAAGGGTAAGATTTGAAGCTTTGTGGCTGCATCCATCGCGATAGCTCTAGCTCAATCTTTTCCGCTTTTACGACGACCCGGTGTCAACTCTTCTAAGTTCGTGATCGACCGTTACGTGCGTCACTTAATAAGTACATCGAACTGCTACCACTTTAAGATAATTAAAGTCCTGGATGATTTATTAGAAGATAATGGAAACCAAATTAAATAGATATTTTATCCAAAGAAATATTTTGTATTTTTATACGTTAAGAGTGACGTTTTATTTTTTACAATGTGACATAGGTACCATAGCTTTATAACAACAAAGAGTATTACATATTATGTAAGTATTCAAACTCTAACAAACCGAATCAAAAATTACCCGAAATAACCGGAATTGTGTAGTGTCTTTCTATATAAAAAAATTAAAATAAAAATTTATGCAAGTACCTTTTCTAGCGTTCTTGAAATATACTTATTGTATGTGACTAAACATCTCCTCTGTGGTGTAGTGGTTGGACAAATTGGCTCAGGGTTCGATTCTCCGGCGGGACAAATGTTTGTGTATAGTAAAAAAACTGCAATCATTTGTTTCGTGTCTGGGTGTTGTGGGACCTTGGTATAGTTCTTGGTGTCCTAGACACAGGGAATCCTAGTTTGGGGCCGGGATCTATGTATGTTATCGTCGTAAAAAAAAACTCTTCTGAACTTCTTTTCATTTTATCCATCTACGGCGATGCAAAAATAAGGGTTATGATTTAGCAGCAGTGTATCAACTGAGCCTAAACTCCTCAACCGACAACAACGACACAATGAGGTGTTGGTAGGTAGTAGTAGGTTTCTCGTATGCTAGGACCACCGCTGTACCAGATATTATGCCACCAAACAGTAGTGCGCACGCATTACTGTGTTCCGGTTTGTAGCTAGCGAAATTACTGCGAATTATGAGACTTATTGTGCGCAATGCAGTGCCGCGCAAAACAAAGTTCTGGGTAATAATAAAATTAGTTATAGACAGGCTTTATTTAATTATTGGTCGCATGTCAAAAAATATTATATTCTTCAAAATTTTGTATGTCGTATTTAATTTCATTTTCATAAAAGAAACATCTTTGGCTCTTTATTATTAAAAAACAAAAATTAAAAAATAAAGCTGCTAGAACCCAACTACGACATAAAATTGTTTATACTTATAAGTTTTCAACAAGTGTAAGTCGTAGGATCGCGTTCCGTTCACTCACTATAGGTATTTTTATAGGGGATCGGACAGTAATCGAGGAAAAAACTAAACAGTGGGAACAGTATGCACGGGTGAGAACGTAGCATCGTCCTGTCCACAAGCGCTAGTAGTCTTACGAGTACTAGCAGTGTGAGCGCTGTTGCGAGTTCTTAGCAGATATTTCTCTATTTATCTTAAGAAAATGGTTAAATGTGCAATAAAAACGATACTCGGAAACACACCAAGCAGAATTCTAACATCACATTTCACCGGTAAGCCAATTTTTAATACTTTTAAGTTCAAAGTTCGTTTGGTTTCGCGGAGGTGAACAAGACGTGGGACGCGGGGCTACATGTACCGCCCGCAATGCCCCGCAACCCCGATTCGATTGCCGAGTCAAATAGTGATTTGACGCGTTCGGCCTATTCAATAATGATGTTTGTTATGAGGATGACGAGCAATAGTCTACACCGGCACATTATATGTGCTTGCGATTTGAAATTCTAGTCTAGTTATCTATATAAATAAAAATTAAATGCTGTTTTTTGGTAAACGCATCACTCGAGAACGGCTGGACTGATCCGGCAGTTTATTTAATAATATTGTAAGGTCTTAATTATGATAATGTAAGTAAATAGAGATATAAAGATATAAAAACTATTCCTGAAATTTTTATTTCTGACTTTCTCCCATACATATTTTACTTTGCTACTACACATGCAGCATATACATTCATACATTAAAATAAATAATGTTCATTTACTAAAATTACACTTATAGTTACACAAGACATAACATACATACATATACAACAATAGCATTACCCATCACTATTTGCCACATATCTATCAAGATAGCTATAGTTTACTTGCCTATGCTGCGCATTGGGCGACAAGTACGATACGCGCGCTCTATACCTAGTTATATATACGCTAAGCCCGCCAGTCAACGTTACACGTCGCCGTCGATTACCCGCTTATGGCATAAATTACCCGAAATCGGGAAAAAAATATCCGCACCGGCAACTTTGATACAAAAGTGATGCAAAACGATTAATGAGCATTTCGGTGTAGCCTCTCTGTAGCGCCGGAGAAATAATGAATAATGTGCGCACGTGCATAGTAATATATCTTCATACTTAATAAAGAAAGTCTGCAGTTTGCGTGGGTAATGATGGATAACACTAATGTTAACGAAGGTGGAGCATAAGCAGCATAGGACGTCCGAGCATGTTATTTAATTCACTATATAAAATGTATATTGCTATGCTTTTCGCATATCGTGTGGCGATGGAAATTTGTTGGTGAATCGATTTTTTTCAGGTTGAAAAAACTACACAAACAGCTAATCGCTGATCGTAAAATGAGTCGCATTGATACAGGCGTAGCCTAGTTTGGGGCCCACTGATAATCAGCAACAAAATTTTAATCAGTACTACTTAGGTGTAAATCAATAATCAACACTTATTATTATTATAACATATCGGTTGTAAGAAAAGTTCTGTAAAGGAGAGATGCTACGCAGCTAAGGATTAAAATGTAATACATTACTATCCACAATGATTGGTTGCTATTAGCCAAGTGTTTCGACTAGTGTTGTTCATGAATACGGGTATTCATAAAAAAACTAAGTTTTATACTGCAACGGAAAGATAAATGGAAAAAGAACTAAGTTTCATACTGCAACGGAAAGATAAACAATTCTGCAACGTATAATTCCAAAAACGACGAATCCCGGCCTTTCTTGGCCAACACGATTATTATTTGAACATGGAACGTTCCGAAGAGTATGAACTGACAGACTACTCGCCTACTACAGTGGGTGAATCCCTCATTGAGGTCTCACACTATTCCTCAATGGAATCCCTAGATAAAAATTGTATATACGGAAACTCAGACTTGTACTATTCATTATTCCCGTATTGTCACAGGTATTATCAAATGTAATGCTATAATAAAACTGTAACAAAGTCGAAATCTGTACATTAAGTATTTTTTTTTAATTTTAACTGCGTTATGCTTTGTTACCGAAATAAAGGCCAAAATATATATTTTATACCACACCCACTCGGAAAGTGTCTTATTACTCGTTCATAAACGGGTTACAAAGTTCATAATTTCTCCCTTAAAAATGTGCGGCGGGAAAAGTTATATGGAATTTCATTACTGCCCTCCGAAGCAGGGCAGGAATGTTGTATGAAAATCCATTACTGCCCGGCTAGCTTTCTTTTGTTTTTTAGCAGCGAACATAAAAAAAAACACAAACGTCAAACCTCAAAAAGGTCTTGTATGAAATAATTAGAAAAAAGAGGCGGGAAACATACAAACCTCAATCTCAAAAAGGTTTTATATCAAATAATTAGAGAAAAGAGGCGGTTTTTTTTTGTTTTCTATTTTTAATGAAATGAGGATGGCAACCTTATTCTGCAATACGAAAAAAAAGCGCGGCAATTTATTTCGTTGCGTTAAATTTTGTTTTAACTAAATTGATAATTTAACAGTACCTAGCTTTTAATTTTCTAAATAATTTTATTTTCCTCGTAGGTGTAGTATAAAGCACTATGTATCACTCGGGAGAAAGTTCTATTTCTGTTCGAGAGTTTGTTTAAGCCCGACGCGCAGCGGAGGGCTTAAAGGAAACTCGAGATAGAGTATCGAGAAATAGTCTAGATCGTTTTCTCCCCTCGGTGTACAATGTACTATTAAAAACTTTTGACTGCATCATTGAAAAGTCACCACGTTGAAAGTACTGGAATGATCTTAATGCAACTTAGCAAAATTTATATTATGGAATTATGTACTTTCCTCCCGAGAAACTAAATGTTTCCTGCGGGATAAGGGATACAAGTTATGATGTTTATTAAGGAAAATGTAACAATTGAAGAAAACTATTTTCTTTGAAGTTTCCATCTTTGGACCATGGCCGCCTTGATTGAACACTAGGTTGCCATCAACGAACTTAGAAAATGTTATTCTAGTGTTCAATCAAGGCGACCTATGACAAAATAACAATCATAATCATAATCATTTTTTAATTGTAAATATGGGTACAATTGGTCTTGATGTCAACATTTTTTGTGGCAGTGCTCCATATCTAGCCATATTACGGCGTGCAATTAGACAGAGGAAATAATACAATATAATAAAATTAGTAATAATACAATTTTAAACAAAGCACAATGTCAAATAATATGTTGTTATTATAATTATTAAATAGAGTCAAAAAGTAATTTCAAAATAGAGTGTGGCAAAAATAATTATTATGACAATAATAATGAAATAAAAACCAAATATATTAGTATCTAAACTAATCAAACCAGCTAAGTGCGAGTCGGACTCGCGCACGAAGGGTTCCGCACCATTATCTATAAAAACGGCAAAAAAATCACGTTAGTTGTATGGGAGCCCCCTTAAATATTTATTTTATTTTGTTTTAGTATATGTTGTTATAGCGGCAACAGAAATACATCATCTGTAAACATTTCAACTGTCTTACTATCACGGTTCATGAGATACAGCCTGGCGACAGACGGACGGACAGCAGAGTCTTAGTAATAAGGTCCCGTTTTACCCTTTGGGTAAGTAACCCTAAAAATGTATAATTAAATCACACTTGACATAGTTTTATGAGATCAAAAAGGTATAAAAATCACATAAATAAGAGAAAACATCTGAAAATCGAAAACAGCTAATAAGGATAATGTTTTGCAATGACGACATCGGTACTTTTTCACATGTTTTTGCTAGTCTAATGCTAGACTTCTAATATCTGTGGGAGTAACACCATATTTTCGATCTTAAGAATATGATCGCACTGTTCAGTTTCTAATTCTGGAGATAAATCACCTTTAGAGCCCACTATTTGTACGTGTTCTTTGGCTTTTTGATTAACTCTATCTATTCTTCGTTTTAATGTTGCTTTTGGAACACCATACATCCTACTTGCTTCATTTAAACCGACGCTTTTTTTTCTTACTGATTCAACAGCAAGTTTCATAGTGGTTTCATTCCACGGACAATATGTTCTTTTCTCCGTCGACATTCTAAAATAATAGTTATTATTATTATGAGTGGTCGATATTCGATAACAAAATAATTTATATGGAACAATGTAAATTAAATTAAAATTCATTTATTTCAGGCAATTAATAAAATCCCATCAAAAACAAAAGTAAAACATGTCACTGTTTAATTATCGCCAGAAATGTATCAAATAAAGATGTTACAATAAAATCAAGATAAAAAGTTGCCATGATTGGACCAGTCCGTTGATGGATTGAACACCTTTGTGGTCCATTACTCAATGCCAAATAAATATTTTTTGAAATACATACTTATACCATATAAAATTTAATATTCCATATTGAATCACAAATCAATACTCAAACATTTGATATCTAACAGAACATTTTAGCATATTATACTAAGCATATACGGGCACCGTTAATCAAATAGTTAACTTCGTTAATCGTTAATCCGCTACAAAAAAAGTTAGCTTCGTTAAACGCTAAAGCGTTACATTTCGGAAGAATTAACGCAAGTTAACGTTAATCGTTAATCCGTTAAAATGTGTAAAATTAATAATTATGTCAGGGTTATCAACGCACCAAAAGACTTGCTTTCGACAACATGTAAAGGAATCATGTTTGAAACAAATAAATTTACTATACATTTGTCCACTTTGGCTTGGGGTACACCGCTGCTAGTGGCTGCAATCCCGAACGATTCCCCGATGCTCAGCTGGCGACCCTGTTGTATTCTGCTTTTAACGGGAGTAGGATTACTGCTACTTGTGCTATCATCATCATTAATGTCGTCATTGTCAGAATGAGTTCTCCTTTTTGTCTTGCCCCGGTTAGAGCCTGCCTTAACAATATCTTCAAACTGTACGTATTGTGACTCATGTACCCTTCTTACATGTTGTTTCAAATTATTCAGGCTTGATACATGAACTTTTATTTTGGTGTCTTTCGGCAAGCATCGCTTACACGCAAAAAGTATTTGCTGGCCCGATCTGGATACAAATTTCACATACTCAGTCAAATGTGGCCATGGATTCTCATCAGGACCGCTGGAATCCGATCCGATTCCATGTCTTCCAACATCCATGATATGGTTTTATTTTAATTACTACACAGTACACTGCACGAGTACACTTTTTCTATCTAACTAAATTACACTGCACTCTTCTTTATCAATTATCAACACGCAAATGATCACTGACAGTCATTTATACCATGTCATATATTATAACAACAAACAAACAAAACACTCGTCACTCTAAGCACCGGCGCCTATGTAATGAAATGATCAAACGAAACAAATCTCTTCGCAGTTTTCTTTCTCACTCGCACGCGCCGTCAAAATATATCTAGTTTTGTTTTTGTTTTACTCGCTGCCACGCGCCGCCAGGCACTTGTCGGTGCCGTGCGGTAACTATTAGGCATTGGATAAACGATTAACGGACTTCTGCATATTAACGGAAGTTAACGTGTCCGTTAACATTTTTAAAAGTTAACTTAAAAATTAATCCGTTAATCAAAATGTTAACTTCGTTAATTAACGATTAACGGATTAACGAGTTAATGCCCAGCTATGATAGTAAGTACTTATAGTGATACATACATCTGATTTTGTTTGGTGAAATTTTTATACGGCCGTTGCCGTTGTGAACACACCTGCGCACGTCACTCCTTGCCGTTCAATGCGGCCAGTGTTGCCAGGTCCAATTATCGTAAAACAGGAGGTGGGTGTACTAAGAAAAATCGGGAGATGTATAAAGACAATATTAAATAATCGGGAGAGAATTATTTAGCATAATATCCACCTACTTATCACTTTTCGACGAACTTGGAGACATTTCCCATCCACCACAAGTTCACAAACCATTCAATTTCAATTATTAAATGTCTTGTTTTTCGCATCACACTCAAAGAACATTACCGAAAAAAATATGAAAATCAAAACGAGAGAGATGCAAAGGTATGTTCAATTTCAAGATCCTGTATTTGTAATTACGTTACCATAAGATATAGTAGAATAGAATAGAATAGAAAATCTCTTTATTGTATACCAAATTATAGAAATAGACAATAACACAGTCCTTAACTAATGTAGTACAATGGGCGGTCTTATCGCTTGAAGCGATCTCTTCCAGACAACCTTTGGATGGACAGTATCGGAAGAAGAAGTAGACGGCGGTGTACAACAAAATTTGTTAATTACAACTAAATACCTATATAATCATACATACATGCTAATATTTACATTCTAATACACACAAAAACAAAAATATTATTATTAAAATAGACTAATATATACTTATCAAAATATTATTTTAATACATGCAATATAATACTTATTTACATAAAAATAATAATAACAGTGTTATTGGTAGGAAGTTAGATAGTAGTTAATTTCGTTGCATGTTGCATTAACAATATTAACATGAGCAAATACCAGTTTAGTCTCACTGCACCGTAGCGTGTACATTCTATGAAACTAAACAAGTAAAAGAATTTGCTATTAAATATCCAGCTTAATTATTATGCACTTTGTATAAAGTATATTTTATGTTATCTTGGATATATGTATGTCATTACGACTTTATTACATTACACAGTAATGTAATAAAGGTTGGATGTACCTACCTACCGATAGAGTGTAGTCGTGTACAGCTTTTATTACTATAGTGGTCCAATGAAAGCACCGGCACATTGATAGCACCTTCCCTTGTAACGCAATTTGGTAGTCCACCCGGGGGCTTACTTTCACATCGCCTTACCTTAAGTTTGACATCTGAAGGATATTTACAAACTTCAGATCGATAAACTAGCAATTAAACACTAAACGCCACTAGCAAAATTAAATACGAGTTCATAGTAATACCAACCGAAGCTGATTGCTAGGCTTTCTGAATTAAAAAATAAAAACATACACATAAGATTTGAGTGTGTGTCTTTTTTTCTATGGTCTTTTTGGCGAGAAGTGAAAAGTGATACAAAATAATTTTGTTTTATTTTCCAAACAAGTGTTATTTCGAGTGATCATGTGTAATATTGATGGAATATTAACAAAAAACGAACGAAATATAGAAAAACATTTATGTTCTCCCAAAAAGTCCATGGAAAGCTTGAATAAAGTTCCACCGCTTTATTGAAGCACATACAACAATATGAAAGACATCATTGTAATGTTTTCAAACTATCAAATCAAAACTACGTAAGACATGGCGGTATGGTCCTAGATACTTTAGTCTGCCCAAACGGGCAAACTTAAAAAAAATGATTATTCTGGGCTTAGCTTCGAGTTTTTATCTGAGGGGCTTAGTGTTAAAAATCAATTTATACTGTGGCAACTAGCAGTAGAATCCACTGGATCCAATGTTTGAATGTTCAGCGTTGTTACATTCAGCAGTAGGTACCTAGTTCATGCTCTAACTATACAGCTCTCTGACCCCATTCGTGCACCTACCTATAGGTAGGTACTTATTCTCATATTTATACCTACCTCTGCATCCAAAGATAATGTAATCACTACGAGTAATACCTCTATGATTTTTTGTATTCATGATCAAGACAGGCAATATGATGTAAATGGCTTTTAAGTAGAAAAAAACATAGTGAACTTCAATTATAGTTTTCACCCTTCTAATATTGTTACGAAGAACGCAGTAGGGGTACTACGCGACAAACAATATGCGCAAAACGAAGAACAAGGGACGAGCGGCTGGCGGGCGCGACAATGAGGGGGCCGTCGCCGCCGGCCGGCCACGGGCGGCCGCTGCGAGTGCTGGCCGCCGCGCCGCCCGCCGTTGCCGCCGTCGCGTCGCCGTCGACGACGCTGCGTATGCTCATTGCGCACCATTTCATCAAATAGAGACTAACTAATAATTTTTAGTTTTTCTGGCAGCCTTACTCTTAACAAGAGTAAGTCGGTAATTACTAGATACGATCTAAATTCTTATTTTAGACCCAGCGAGGCAGTGACATTTACGATTAATGATTAGGTTAATTCAGTAGAATGTTTTAACGTCATAGGTGTATTCATTGATTGAATTATTACCTATTACATTTTCGAAGTGTTCGTAGCAAGTAGGCACATATACCTACTTAGAATACTTATCGCATTCATAAAAAATGTGGATAAATCAATGAAATTGTTCTGTGAATTTCATAATCAGTAAATGTCATGGGATGGAACCATATTATGAAACAGATCTAGATAGGTCAAATAAAGACACACAAAAATCAGGTAGGCCTACCTAAGTTCACCTACCTTGGAAAACCTGTATTCAATGAAATCGAATGAATCGCCGTCGATCCATCGCTGACAACATTCTCGATCACAACACAACAATAACACAGGTTAAAAGTTCAAGAAAGCTTGCTGAGATCCATGGAAAGCGTCCAAAAGAAGCGCATTGCGCGCAACCACCGCGTGCGACCCTCGAATACCGTGTGCGGCGGCGGCTGCGGCTGCGAAAATCGAAGGAATCGGTATTGATTCGGGTTCGGGTTGAAAAGCGGGGTTGCGCGTTTATCTCATCGATCCAAGCGGGTGAGCGTGGCGTCCACGCGCGCGCCTGCGCCGTGGCGAGAGGGGCGCGGCGCCCGCCGCCGCGCCGGCTGCCCCTGCACCGCACCGCGCACCGCCCGGCCCGCGCCCGCTCACCCTGTTCACTGTTCACGCGCAAATTGCATCTGTCTTTCGTCTTCCCTGGTTCGTGCTCTCAACCCTACGTTCAACTAGCTCTTTATTATACTAACCAATATATTTATAGGATGTATGCTATGATATTTATTTTTTACTCACCTACCAACTCAAATGTCTACCTAATGTAATTTTATTGTTGTGTTATTTGGATTGAGCCTATTTCAATCAGACTAAATACTGTTCTAAATATTTAAGGTAAGTAGTATAGTTAGGTAAGCTAGCTAAACTACTTACCAAATTGAAAAATCTATCTACTACTGCTACTACAGAATAAATAATAGTAGGTACTGCAGCTACGTAGATAAGTTAGGTAGGTGGGTAGGTATTGATTTCTACTAAATCTCGACTCAACGTAACTACAAATTGTGTTACTATAATTGTTTGCCACCTCTGGTAATACCACATTTTGTGGTACTACCACCGTAGTAGGATGGAGTTCTCACTCAGGTAGAGATTATTTAGCTCTAAAATACAATACCAAATACTTTAATATACTTACACCAAACAATATAAAACATTGCAGGAAACTTATAAAAAATAAACAAAAGGGCGAAATTTTCGTTAAAAGCGATCACATCTAGTCAATAGCATAGGTATAGTAGCTCTACGTCTGTATCTATGTACCTAGATCTTAGAGTAGGTATGTATACTCTAAGACCTAGATACTACAATACACTCGCTTAGTAGTAACTATTACCACCTATTACAGTGTTACATTGATTGTACGCAGTAATATTTAGTTTTCTTTGGTGCTACACTACTATATTTGTTTTCGACTTTATATAATATGTCGAGAAAAACACATTTTTTTCTAGACAAATCGAATAAAGATATCTGATTTTGTCTAAGTGCAATAAGACAAAGATAAACAATTAATTCTTTTTGTCTTTGATTACACGTGCTATTACTAGTTAGTAGAGACAGGCCTAGCGCACTCCGCACTGTAGGTACGAAGCTACAAGTACATAGCCGGACACCGACGGCGACGGCGGGTCGCGCGTCGTTACACTTGCCGCGTCAGAAGAGATAAGAGCTATGCGATAGAAAGAGAGGCGCTCTGTAGGTTAATATGACTGGTAGGGATGCAGCGCTACGCGAGCTGAGTTGATTTTTTTTGCGTCATAGCAAGAGTCGCTATTTGTTTAGTTTAGATTTCTTTGCGGAGTGATGCTTCTGTCCCTTAGTTTTCTGTGGCAGAGATCAGAGAAATGGAGAGATAGAACACTGAGCAAAAGTTGCCACCTAATAATTTTTATACATATATTGGTATACAATTATACGGACTAGAAGAGATCACTCTTTGCGATAAGTCCGCCCATTGCACCTTAGTTTGTAAGTTGTTTTCATGTACAGTCAGCGACATAAGTAGCTGAACTTTTACAATCTTTCAATTGTCAATAACACCGAAAATACACAAATTTTGGGGGGGGGGCCCTTGCCCAGCAGTGGGACAGTATAGGCTAGTTTAAAAAAAAATGTGCCATCCAGTGTATGATCAAGTATGATGGCATCCACCAATCGCACTGGGCCAGCGGCAGCGTGGCGGATCATAATCCGAGTATGAGGTGGTATGAGCCAGCAATGGGAACGTAATGATGATGATAATGAAGTTTATGTAGGTACTAGGTACATAGTATGACGTACCCTGTGACTTCGTGGATATGTTTATTGTATACCCATTTTAAAGCATTGTTTAGAGAGCGTTTAAATTATGATCCTGAAAAAATCATGGTTTCTAGATGTTCTTCAGAAAAAATACCTAGTACATTCTACCTTCCCAGCCCAGACAATATTTGGATGTTGAAATTCACAACTAAATATTCATATTCATATTGGGGCGGCCTCTAGTGTGGGACGCTACTTGCGTCGATACTATGGCGCCGTCACATCTTCCGGAGACGCAGAGTAAGGCTGGCGCTAACCTCGGTAGCGGTTACATATTTGAGCCGTTTGGTGTGGAGACTTTGGGTCCGTGGGGACCGGGAGCTCATCGTATTTTCAAAAGTCTGTCAAAGCGCCTGATCGATGCGACGCGTGACCAAAATGCTGGGACTTATTTGGCTCAACGTATCAGTATTGCAATCCAACGGGGCAATACTGCCAGCATCTTGGGTACGCTGCCAAATGGTAGTGGGTTGGAGCATTTGAGCTATCTATAGGCCTTTAGTGGTCTATGGGTTGTCCAATTGCTTCTCCTTGTAAGTAGTTAGTTTAGAGTGTAGAGTTGTTTTCAGAAATAAAGGCATTCGCCCGCCGAAAAAAAAATATTCACAATATTAGTGTTATGTGCTAAGGAGGTGTTATGAATGCGAGAGTAGCTATCAGTCTGTCTGTTAGGTTTAGATGAAATTTGGCACAGAGATAGCCTGTATGTACCTTGGAAAAGGAGATATGTAATTGTCATCCCAATATAACAAGTGATTACCAAGGGATCTTCGCAATTTGATCAAATCCCACGCGCACTTGGGTGCGGAATAATTAGTAGTAGTACTTGTACCGTAAGTAATAGCAAGCCTAGCGCACTCCGCACTGTAGGTACGAAGCTACAAGTAGGTACATAGCCGGACACCGACGGCGGGTCGCGCGTCGTTACACGTGCCGCGTCAGAAGAGATAAGAGCTATGCGATAGAAAGAGAGGCGCTCTTTAGGTTAATATGACTTGTAGGTATGCAGCGCTACGCGAGCTGAATTGATTTTTATTGCGTCATAGCAAGAGTCGCTATTTGTTTAAATTTCTTTGCGGAGTGATGCTTCTGTCCCTTAGTATTCTGTGCCGTAAGTAATAGTTAGTTAGGCATTATTTGCTTGTACTATGAAATAGGTCGCGGGCAGCTGCACCTGTAACTTACTTATACAAAGTCTGGAACAAAGGTGAACTAAGTATACTGTCAATAAAATTAGTCTTACCATGATCAGGATCAAGTTGCGGTATTTCAGGCACTTTTAAAAGAGGTGGCTTCAGCACCGGTGCATTGTACATTGGCACTGGTACATCTGACCACGGAGACTGCTGGAAGTAGTACGGTGGTGACGACGCCGGTGACGCTGGCGCTTGAGGAGATGCTGGCGCCTGAGGAGATACTGGCGCCTGAGGAGACTCAGGCAGACTGTCATCTGTCACTGTGATCGGCGATGAGCGAGCTGCTGATAAACGAGACAGAGCGTCTTCAGATTGCTCGTTCATCAGCTCCTTACGTTTCTCAGGCTCCCTGCTCTTAGACAGAAGCTTTTCCAGCTCAGACGGCCATCCTGTTGAAAATGTTTGCTCTATCTCTAGCGTAGAAGCTTGAGCACTCGCGTTGGCCAAAGCTACTGTATTGGAAGCAGTTCTCCTAAACACGTTGTAGTTATCCAAGAACGCCAGATGAGAGCTCCATACGTAATCATTCGATTTCTTGCCAAAACACGGAGTCCTCGATTTTATCTGCTTCTTAGATTTAATGTAGCCGTCCCTGATTGTCTTCCACTTGAGTTTTACGGCTTCGCCTGAAAATAAGTACCAAAACCATAGTAGGTACACTCCACACTATAGGTACGAAGCTACAAGTACATAGCCGGACTCCGACGGCGGGTCGCGCGTCGCTATCGCTACACGTGCCGCGTCAGAAGAGATAAGAGCTATGCTATAGAAGAGAGACGCTCTGTAGGTTAATATGACTGGTAAGTATGCAGCGCTACGCGAGCTGAATTGAATTTTATTGCGTCATGGCAAGAATCGCTATTTCTTTAAATTTCTTTGCGGAGTGATGCTTCTGTCCCTTAGTATTCTGTGGTACAATCTGATTTGAGACGAAGTTAAAAATCGTACCTGTCTATGCTAATTAGTCTATTTACTAATGTCACGGTCTAATGTGGCGTTATTGTTAAAGAATCGATCCGATCCACCACTTGCTGGCACTTACATTACTATTCACTACCAGGGTCATATGATGTGCAAAATAATATTATGTATTTAACCGACTTTAGAAAAGGTAGAGATTCTCTATTCGATTGTATTATTTAATATTTTAATTTTTTTATGTTTGCTACCTCCGTCATTTATGAACCGATTTGGAAAAATCGTTTTGGGTTGGATTCACTATCGCTACGAAATGGTCCCATATAAATTTCATCGATATTTGACTTTGGACTTCAAGGATACATCGAAGTCGATTCTTTTTGATAAAATGTATACTTGTTGATCTGTAACATATGAATGCAATAAATATATGAATAAGAATTTTTTTTGAAGACTTGATTACAAAACATTGAATTTTCTCTACTATACATAAACTTTATTAGAATGTAGGTATTAACCTTCCGTAAAAAAATCCCTAAAAACAGTGAAAACCGTTTAAAAATCCGTTGCGACTGCGTTGCGCGGCGTTGTATAGTAACAGCACTACTGTGCTAACCGTCTGTACCTACTTTCAGTGTTGGGTTGGGACGTGTTTGTTTACAATTGGAAAATTGTTGAAAATTGGATACGCCAATAAATTGGATGAATAAGTAGGAACGTGTGTGGCTGCCATCAAGCGCACGCGCAAGGCGGCATCAGCTGGCAGACCGATCGGCGTCGGCGGTCATATCAGTAGGTATCACATCACGTTGTCCACCGGGACACAACGACAACAAAACAAATACCACGTCTTTCGTTATTTCGATGGCGGCATTGAAATAACAATGTGATTAAATTCTAAAGATACTTACAAGTTTGGTTCAATTCCGTTGCAATGGACTCCCAAATCACTGCTTTTAAACTTAAATTCTTATATTCTACATTCCCTATATGGTATAGACATTCATGCCTTTTAACACACTCGATTAGATGCTTGACATCCATGGTTTATTTTACGTCACAAAAACAGCAAATAGGTACAAAATCTGACTAAAGTTACACAATCGCGTCCCGCCACGCCCGACGGGTCTTTCAATGCGCACTGTTCTCAGGTTCTATTGGGTTCTCTATCTAGCACGACGGGAAATGCGACGTTGCATGACCGCTGGCACGCCACGCCGGCGCCGCCGCTGCACCGCGTCCCGCGCGTGACGCGCCTGGCGCGGCGTGGCGCTCGGCGCGCGACGCGACCTGGCCGGCCGGCAGGCGTGACCTTCGAGTAACGGTTTGCGTCGGCGGCGCGGCGTTCTCGTCGTCGGTCGTCGCGTCGTCAGGCGTAGTTTTTTTCAGTAACGGCGGCGACGCTTTCTAGGTATAATACTTTATTTGATTTTTATCGATTTTAGGCAGATTTGTATGAATTATATCATCGATTTTCATCAAGTTGTAACAACTTTAGAATATATGCTCTTACAATGTTTTGTCCTTATCAGGAGCAAAAATGACTTCAGCGAAAAAAAAATTGTGGATTGATTGTGGAATAGGGGATCGGACAGTAATCGAAAAAAAATCTAAAATTTAGTTAGAACTAATGTTCGTCGAACCAGAAAGATCATTCAATCAATATTTTTGTGAAATAATAATGATTTATATTTTTAAATCAATAAATCATTCTGACATTTTTAATCTGTACTTCATCGCAAACGAAACAACAATCACAGCGCATGACGTCATTTGTAGGCAAATGCCGTGAGTCAAGCTTGTGTTTATTTTACGTTTTTGGTTTTCATAAAATGTATTTTTGCTATGTTTTCGTTCCATTACTACAATATAGTCCCCAAACTTCACAAAACGTTTTAGAATCTCTTTGCAAGTTTTATTTCGTAGAGTTTGTCGTTTTCTACCTACATATGACGTCACAAATTTTGAAGTGACCTTTTGCGCGGCAATATTTGAAACATAATATTTAAACATAGTTTTAGGTACTTTTAGAGCGTTATTTAATTAAAATAGTATTTTTCATGGCTATATGTATATATTCATTGTACTTAATTTAAAACACTTTCTGAAAAGTTGTCCGATCCCCTATTGTGGATTCATTGTAGTAGGCAGTAAAATCGATTTTTCAAAAATCCAAAAATATAGTCTTTGTGCGTTTGTAAATATCTAGATGGACAAACAACAAACATTTTTTACTACCTCTAACGATCAGAGTAGTTGCCATAGCGATCTCTGTTCAAAAACTCATTCTGTATATAATATACACATACACATATACTTATAAAATTTATTTCATATTAGAACTATTTTATAACGCTACTTTGGTTCTATTAAGTATTCTGTGCTAGTACACGTTATACCTACAACAGGAAATTATTGTTTTTGCCTACTTTCTTTACAACGGCGGTAGACTACCTACCTTTATACGCCAGAAGTCCGGGTTAAGGAACATCTTTACTGACCTGATTTAAAAAAAAGGAACATCTTCGAGTCTTTCGCTGGAACCTGCAGCGCGCAGGATTTGAAATTAGTGGTTCTCTCCAGCCGCGACAAACTCACGTTGATGGGCTCCTCACGCTAACTCCGGTACTACATGCATGTATGTTCTCTCCCGGACGTATCCATATCAAAATACACAAATTTTGGGGGGGGGGCCCTTGCCCAGCAGTGGGACAGTATAGGCTAGTTTAAAAAAAAATGTGCCATCCAGTGTATGATCAAGTATGATGGCATCCACCAATCGCACTGGGCCAGCGGCAGCGTGGCGGATCATAATCCGAGTATGAGGTGGTATGAGCCAGCAATGGGAACGTAATGATGATGATAATGAAGTTTATGTAGGTACTAGGTACATAGTATGACGTACCCTGTGACTTCGTGGATATGTTTATTGTATACCCATTTTAAAGCATTGTTTAGAGAGCGTTTAAATTATGATCCTGAAAAAATCATGGTTTCTAGATGTTCTTCAGAAAAAATACCTAGTACATTCTACCTTCCCAGCCCAGACAATATTTGGATGTTGAAATTCACAACTAAATATTCATATTCATATTGGGGCGGCCTCTAGTGTGGGACGCTACTTGCGTCGATACTATGGCGCCGTCACATCTTCCGGAGACGCAGAGTAAGGCTGGCGCTAACCTCGGTAGCGGTTACATATTTGAGCCGTTTGGTGTGGAGACTTTGGGTCCGTGGGGACCGGGAGCTCATCGTATTTTCAAAAGTCTGTCAAAGCGCCTGATCGATGCGACGCGTGACCAAAATGCTGGGACTTATTTGGCTCAACGTATCAGTATTGCAATCCAACGGGGCAATACTGCCAGCATCTTGGGTACGCTGCCAAATGGTAGTGGGTTGGAGCATTTGAGCTATCTATAGGCCTTTAGTGGTCTATGGGTTGTCCAATTGCTTCTCCTTGTAAGTAGTTAGTTTAGAGTGTAGAGTTGTTTTCAGAAATAAAGGCATTCGCCCGCCGAAAAAAAAATATTCACAATATTAGTGTTATGTGCTAAGGAGGTGTTATGAATGCGAGAGTAGCTATCAGTCTGTCTGTTAGGTTTAGATGAAATTTGGCACAGAGATAGCCTGTATGTACCTTGGAAAAGGAGATATGTAATTGTCATCCCAATATAACAAGTGATTACCAAGGGATCTTCGCAATTTGATCAAATCCCACGCGCACTTGGGTGCGGAATAATTAGTAGTAGTACTTGTACCGTAAGTAATAGCAAGCCTAGCGCACTCCGCACTGTAGGTACGAAGCTACAAGTAGGTACATAGCCGGACACCGACGGCGGGTCGCGCGTCGTTACACGTGCCGCGTCAGAAGAGATAAGAGCTATGCGATAGAAAGAGAGGCGCTCTTTAGGTTAATATGACTTGTAGGTATGCAGCGCTACGCGAGCTGAATTGATTTTTATTGCGTCATAGCAAGAGTCGCTATTTGTTTAAATTTCTTTGCGGAGTGATGCTTCTGTCCCTTAGTATTCTGTGCCGTAAGTAATAGTTAGTTAGGCATTATTTGCTTGTACTATGAAATAGGTCGCGGGCAGCTGCACCTGTAACTTACTTATACAAAGTCTGGAACAAAGGTGAACTAAGTATACTGTCAATAAAATTAGTCTTACCATGATCAGGATCAAGTTGCGGTATTTCAGGCACTTTTAAAAGAGGTGGCTTCAGCACCGGTGCATTGTACATTGGCACTGGTACATCTGACCACGGAGACTGCTGGAAGTAGTACGGTGGTGACGACGCCGGTGACGCTGGCGCTTGAGGAGATGCTGGCGCCTGAGGAGATACTGGCGCCTGAGGAGACTCAGGCAGACTGTCATCTGTCACTGTGATCGGCGATGAGCGAGCTGCTGATAAACGAGACAGAGCGTCTTCAGATTGCTCGTTCATCAGCTCCTTACGTTTCTCAGGCTCCCTGCTCTTAGACAGAAGCTTTTCCAGCTCAGACGGCCATCCTGTTGAAAATGTTTGCTCTATCTCTAGCGTAGAAGCTTGAGCACTCGCGTTGGCCAAAGCTACTGTATTGGAAGCAGTTCTCCTAAACACGTTGTAGTTATCCAAGAACGCCAGATGAGAGCTCCATACGTAATCATTCGATTTCTTGCCAAAACACGGAGTCCTCGATTTTATCTGCTTCTTAGATTTAATGTAGCCGTCCCTGATTGTCTTCCACTTGAGTTTTACGGCTTCGCCTGAAAATAAGTACCAAAACCATAGTAGGTACACTCCACACTATAGGTACGAAGCTACAAGTACATAGCCGGACTCCGACGGCGGGTCGCGCGTCGCTATCGCTACACGTGCCGCGTCAGAAGAGATAAGAGCTATGCTATAGAAGAGAGACGCTCTGTAGGTTAATATGACTGGTAAGTATGCAGCGCTACGCGAGCTGAATTGAATTTTATTGCGTCATAGCAAGAATCGCTATTTCTTTAAATTTCTTTGCGGAGTGATGCTTCTGTCCCTTAGTATTCTGTGGTACAATCTGATTTGAGACGAAGTTAAAAATCGTACCTGTCTATGCTAATTAGTCTATTTACTAATGTCACGGTCTAATGTGGCGTTATTGTTAAAGAATCGATCCGATCCACCACTTGCTGGCACTTACATTACTATTCACTACCAGGGTCATATGATGTGCAAAATAATATTATGTATTTAACCGACTTTAGAAAAGGTAGAGATTCTCTATTCGATTGTATTATTTAATATTTTAATTTTTTTATGTTTGCTACCTCCGTCATTTATGAACCGATTTGGAAAAATCGTTTTGGGTTGGATTCACTATCGCTACGAAATGGTCCCATATAAATTTCATCGATATTTGACTTTGGACTTCAAGGATACATCGAAGTCGATTCTTTTTGATAAAATGTATACTTGTTGATCTGTAACATATGAATGCAATAAATATATGAATAAGAATTTTTTTTGAAGACTTGATTACAAAACATTGAATTTTCTCTACTATACATAAACTTTATTAGAATGTAGGTATTAACCTTCCGTAAAAAAATCCCTAAAAACAGTGAAAACCGTTTAAAAATCCGTTGCGACTGCGTTGCGCGGCGTTGTATAGTAACAGCACTACTGTGCTAACCGTCTGTACCTACTTTCAGTGTTGGGTTGGGACGTGTTTGTTTACAATTGGAAAATTGTTGAAAATTGGATACGCCAATAAATTGGATGAATAAGTAGGAACGTGTGTGGCTGCCATCAAGCGCACGCGCAAGGCGGCATCAGCTGGCAGACCGATCGGCGTCGGCGGTCATATCAGTAGGTATCACATCACGTTGTCCACCGGGACACAACGACAACAAAACAAATACCACGTCTTTCGTTATTTCGATGGCGGCATTGAAATAACAATGTGATTAAATTCTAAAGATACTTACAAGTTTGGTTCAATTCCGTTGCAATGGACTCCCAAATCACTGCTTTTAAACTTAAATTCTTATATTCTACATTCCCTATATGGTATAGACATTCATGCCTTTTAACACACTCGATTAGATGCTTGACATCCATGGTTTATTTTACGTCACAAAAACAGCAAATAGGTACAAAATCTGACTAAAGTTACACAATCGCGTCCCGCCACGCCCGACGGGTCTTTCAATGCGCACTGTTCTCAGGTTCTATTGGGTTCTCTATCTAGCACGACGGGAAATGCGACGTTGCATGACCGCTGGCACGCCACGCCGGCGCCGCCGCTGCACCGCGTCCCGCGCGTGACGCGCCTGGCGCGGCGTGGCGCTCGGCGCGCGACGCGACCTGGCCGGCCGGCAGGCGTGACCTTCGAGTAACGGTTTGCGTCGGCGGCGCGGCGTTCTCGTCGTCGGTCGTCGCGTCGTCAGGCGTAGTTTTTTTCAGTAACGGCGGCGACGCTTTCTAGGTATAATACTTTATTTGATTTTTATCGATTTTAGGCAGATTTGTATGAATTATATCATCGATTTTCATCAAGTTGTAACAACTTTAGAATATATGCTCTTACAATGTTTTGTCCTTATCAGGAGCAAAAATGACTTCAGCGAAAAAAAAATTGTGGATTGATTGTGGAATAGGGGATCGGACAGTAATCGAAAAAAAATCTAAAATTTAGTTAGAACTAATGTTCGTCGAACCAGAAAGATCATTCAATCAATATTTTTGTGAAATAATAATGATTTATATTTTTAAATCAATAAATCATTCTGACATTTTTAATCTGTACTTCATCGCAAACGAAACAACAATCACAGCGCATGACGTCATTTGTAGGCAAATGCCGTGAGTCAAGCTTGTGTTTATTTTACGTTTTTGGTTTTCATAAAATGTATTTTTGCTATGTTTTCGTTCCATTACTACAATATAGTCCCCAAACTTCACAAAACGTTTTAGAATCTCTTTGCAAGTTTTATTTCGTAGAGTTTGTCGTTTTCTACCTACATATGACGTCACAAATTTTGAAGTGACCTTTTGCGCGGCAATATTTGAAACATAATATTTAAACATAGTTTTAGGTACTTTTAGAGCGTTATTTAATTAAAATAGTATTTTTCATGGCTATATGTATATATTCATTGTACTTAATTTAAAACACTTTCTGAAAAGTTGTCCGATCCCCTATTGTGGATTCATTGTAGTAGGCAGTAAAATCGATTTTTCAAAAATCCAAAAATATAGTCTTTGTGCGTTTGTAAATATCTAGATGGACAAACAACAAACATTTTTTACTACCTCTAACGATCAGAGTAGTTGCCATAGCGATCTCTGTTCAAAAACTCATTCTGTATATAATATACACATACACATATACTTATAAAATTTATTTCATATTAGAACTATTTTATAACGCTACTTTGGTTCTATTAAGTATTCTGTGCTAGTACACGTTATACCTACAACAGGAAATTATTGTTTTTGCCTACTTTCTTTACAACGGCGGTAGACTACCTACCTTTATACGCCAGAAGTCCGGGTTAAGGAACATCTTTACTGACCTGATTTAAAAAAAAGGAACATCTTCGAGTCTTTCGCTGGAACCTGCAGCGCGCAGGATTTGAAATTAGTGGTTCTCTCCAGCCGCGACAAACTCACGTTGATGGGCTCCTCACGCTAACTCCGGTACTACATGCATGTATGTTCTCTCCCGGACGTATCCATATCGAAGGAACGAATTTTTTCAAACATAGATAACTGCAGTTTTTGGATTAAAAATGAAACGATTTCCTGCATTTTTCCTTGCACCGCTTGCATGACACCAATCTCCCTAAGACAATGATGTCCTAGCACGTCCTAGGTTTAAAAAAATAAGTAAAGTATAATACAAGGTATTGGTTATATTTTTCCGCTGCAGTCCGCTCCACTCTGCAGCTAGCGTCTCATGAGTGAGGAAGTGTGATATATCACAACTTTTTATTGGAACTGCAAATAACAATGGAGGACGGCGTTTTCTCTTGTAGGTAACATGTAGCTCAATGTAGGTACCCATTATTATTTTGTTCTTTAACAGTAGCAGGTAGCAGGATAGCAGCAAAATAGTCAGTAGGTCTACCAACCTACCTATAAGGGTTAACAACCTCTCTCGCCAAACTTTATGGCCGCTGACCGGCGCAACACGTGACACGAAACAAGGCCGTTCTCTGTATAGGTACTCCTTGCTCCTGAGCACATAGATACCTAGTATATGTACATGTAGGATTATGATAGCTGGTAGACCCCTGCGGCAATACGCCCTGCCAACCGGCAACCGGCAAGCGATGCAGGGCCGCAAGCGCGCGCATCGCGTGCGCACGCCACCGCGCCGCGCCGGTAGTATTGATTTCTCTTCACCGCGCCTTACAACCCCCTGTCAACTTGCACTGTATGTACTTACTTATAGTGGCGTCCTATATGTATCTATGAATATTTTGTGCGGATAATTTGGCCATTCTTAACCAGGAGAGGTGCTAGAAACTTTACAGTAAGCGTTACTGGCTCGTCTGATGTGTAATTAACCAAATGACACAGTCTAGCTAATGTCTTACCATCATACCATCAATTACTAGGTAGTCTAGGTACCATCAAATACCTACTAAGTTCGAATAATATTTAAAATTCTTATTAAAAAAGGTTGGAATATAGGTATCAGGTAGGTACCTAGTTTATGTAGTATACATGTCATATATTAATGAGTAGTAAATAGGTACCTACTTCAATAAAAGTACATAAGTAAGTACTTAGATCTAGAAAATAAGCTTTGAGATCCCATCATAGATTATAGACTAGCACAATAGTTCGCATAATCCGACTCATTTTTTGTTGATCACCTTCTGGCAGGTACTATTAATTATCCTGAGGTCCTATCTATATACAGGCCAGCGAAGCTTCTTTATCACCGCGTTCTTACTGCAAGTTTGTCTACACTATATATTAGGTATCTAGACTTATCTACCTACTTCATCATCATCAGCCCATTTCGTTCCCACTGCTAGGACACGGGCCTTCTCTCATAGAGAAAGTATGGGCCCTAATCCACCACGCTGGCCCAGTACGGGTTGGTAGATGTCACATGTCCTTGAATTTCTGCGATAAATTCTTGGAAATGCCAGTTTCCTCGATGTTTTCCTTCACCGTTTTTACCTACTTACCTACCTTATATCACATAACAACGATTCCAGAGTCGGGTATGAGTTGCTTTTATTCGAAACTACTTAAACCTATACTTACTACCTTATATAACTTACCGATAAGGTACTATGCTAGTAGCTTTTACGTATAATATGATACATCGTAACGTAGCTAGTGCACAAACATTTACATCGTCACGGGAATCGAACCCGCAGCGTCGGCGGTACTATATGAGACTAGCTGCGCCCTGCGGTTTCACCAGCGGTTTCCCGGGATACAAAGTAGCCTATGTGTTAATCCAGGGTATAAGCTATCTCCATACCAAATTTCATCAAAATCCATTCGGTAGTTTTTGCGTGAAAGAGTAACAAAGGTACATCCATACATCCATTCTTACAAACTTTCGCTTTTATAATATTAGTAGGATTTGAGCCAACCTGCCCAACCGCTACGTCACAGAGGCTGTCTAGCAGTGATGTTAACTTAGGGACTTTTATCCTGGAAGAGTATGTTACTCCTATGATAGGACTCCCATCGCTCCCATCATACAATACATGGATCAACATGTCAGGAACCGAATAGACAGTTGGTATTTTCACTTTAAAAATAAACCTGATCCAAGTGAATGCTCATTCATCTTGAGCTTTTGATTAGGAGGTATGCACTTTTTCAGACATTACTCGGATGGAATTTGGAGTAGTTCCTTTAATGTTTTACCTACCTATTCCATGAAATGAAATATATTATTATGCTCATTTATTGGCACCGACCAATAGGTATGTGCATACACATGTATAACTAGCTGCACCCCTAGGTTACCCGAGATAAAAGGATAAAAAATAGCCTATGTGTTAATCCAGGGTATAAGGTATATCCATTTCGAATTTCACTCAAATCCGTCGGGTCGTTACAGCGTTACACAGTATAACATACAAATGTTCGCATTTATTATATTAGTGTGATTATATATTAGCTGTTGGAGACAAATTGAAAATATATTATCGATTGAAAATGTTTATTCAATTCAATTGAATTCATTTATCAATTTTCAGATATTTATAATCCATTTTGTTAGTATCGGCATAATATTAAGTTTTCTTTTTTCTTTAATTAATTTGATAAATAATTTGATTAATAATATACAAGTTTATAGGTGGGAATAACTCGTGACATATTCTAAGGCTCTGGCTGGCGCACTACGTGTCCTGCGCTGTTAGCTAAAATGAATGGATACAAAATCGTATCATTCATGTAGTGCGCGCCGGCGCCGGCGGCCGCCGTAAAGTTTGACACGTGGTTTTTAAATTATATATGATATAGGGTAGGGACAAAATGATTAAGTTACTTTAAAAATATTAGCAGGTTTCAGGTTAATAAACAATATGTAACAGTATGTATTACGTAAGTAATAGTTATTATTCTTTGGTATTACTATATTTATTGGCAGAAAATTACATGGATTAAATACACAACATTAACAACATTTTATTACTATTGAACTTCCCTTACAGATAAATTTCTTTTAATAGTTAATTATACATTAATATAAGTAAAATTACCAAGCCATCAAAAATTAAAAATAATTAAAAATAAAAATTTGGCTATGGAGGCAGAGGGTGACTTATTACAAAAAATTCAAGTAAAATAACAGCTTCTTCTCTTTTTCTTTTTCATATAATAGCAATACATATTATAAACAACATTTAGATCATATGGGAACATTTTGTACATAACATATTGCATAATAACATTTAGGGGCTTAAGATCTAACATTATTTATTGGATGCGACTCAGTACAGTTCAACTTAAGAGATAGGTACGGTTTAACATTAAAACAATAGAATAAACATTATAGTATAAAAACATTACGGAAACTTGTTGGATATAACTTTGGGTATCATAACGTACGCGTCGGGTTACAGTAGTAACAGCTTTAGCTAGTTTCTTTTATGTAGTCTTTCTGGGGGGGTTACATTAACATGCTTAATATTCTCTGGTCAGAGATAGCTTTATCAATTACCTTATTTGCCATCATGTCCTGGTACCAAGTCGCATCTTGGCTATCGATATTTTCCCTAGTGTGTTCTTTTACTGCGTTTTCGACATTTTCTAGCATAGCTCCTAATAGAGTGGTTCTGTCAATAGTTATTTTAGGATTTTCCAAGAGTGGTGCATGCACCCTGTCATGCCCGTCTAGGTCTGTAAAACAAATTATTAGTAGTATAAATATACAGGTGTAGCAAAATTTTGGGACCTCCAGGGTAGGTACCGTTTTCCCTAAAGTGAGAAAGTTTTATTCTTAGGAAACATCGGTTTAATTTTGGAGTTAATAACAACTGTATTTATGGGTTTTTGTAAAAATGTACTTACAGTCAGGCGGAAAATGTAATTTCTCAAAACAAGCAACACGGGATTAATTGATCCTATTTCCCATCAGGAATGCTTCCCCCTAAGTAACCCATTAAATCAAATCGTTAGTTTGTGTATATGGATGATATACGCTTATAACTTATAAAATGTAGATTATTGTAGATATACCTATATTATTGTTATTACTAAACCTACCTATTGGGAAAGAGTCGTCGTCTTCGTTGTCATCTTGCTCGTTACCGATATCAAATATATGATTTAATCCGCAACAGTAAGAAGTATCACGGTGATCGTTATCAATCTCGTTTTCAACGGGATCTGACGCCAAGTTATCTTGGTAGTGCTCCTGCAAAAAGTACTCCCATGACGGTGGCTAATTGGCTTCCTCGTGATCACGAATCGGGGTCGCTTTAACCAAAATTATGTTGGAGTGCCTGGAATTCGGTGAGTTTTAAAAAAAATAGCGATCGATTGGCGTTGTTATATTGCTCCGAGAGCAACAGGTGGGAGCGGACATAATATTCAAGATAAGACTATAATAATAATAAATAAATTCATTTATTTCAGGCAATAATACAATTAACAAATTAAAAGTACCAGAGGCCCATAAAATATATACCTTAAGGACAATACAATTTATAAACACTAAAGCTACAATTAGGGAATTAACTTTGGTTTCGCCTCCCTGTAGCGTCGGAATACTATACCTTCGGCCAAAACTTAGGAGCTAGGAACGTCTCTTCTATAGTCCATTTAGTATTTCTTTGAATAAAACAAATTATACATAAATGTACTTACATTTTTTGCATTGGATTTATTGGGATCACCGGTCAAGTCTTCTTGTTTCTCCATATCGGTAAGTAGGTAAGTATTGAGTACCTACACCTATTTACGACGTTAGATACACTTTAGATTTACAGATGTTCACAACTATAAATACAATATAATTATATATTACCTTGCAACATACAACTAAGTAGTAATGTAAAACAGGTGTAAATGTCTTGGCCACTTGTTGAATCTTCTTTAAAAAATAATACTAACCAAGGCAAGTTGTTCTTTGTTGTAATACGTCGTAGTACCCACGTCGTAACCGAGTATCACTTCTCTTACTAGTCTGTGGTAGTACCTATCGATTATGCGCACATCAACATGCGCTGCGCTACCGATAGTTAAATATCGCCCATAGATATCATATCACAAATTACTCACTCGGTCACTCCAGGCCAGTCGGAATCCTAGTTGGTCGGACTCCATTGATGTTGAAGATTTTTCATTGATTATACACTTTAGTAATGCTCTGTGATGCCATACCATAATAATAACAGTATTCCACTTAACACTTGCAGCTCTACCTATGTACGTGGCACTTATAGAATGATGTCAACCTGGATCCCACCCCACTTAATTGAATGTGACTGAATTTAACCGCAGATATATTATGGATAAAATTTATGAATCAATTATACCTAAATTATGTGGGTAAAGCTCGGGCCAAACATTATGGCTGCAGACTGGCGCGCCACGTGACCACGGTCACGTGATTCCCCGGTCAGCGGCCATAAAGTTTGGCGGGAGTTGAAGGTCACGTAGTGCGCCGATCAGCGGCCATAAAATTTGACTCGAGTTAGTGAGGGTACTTCTGATGACGACCGTATGCGTATGCAGTTGTTAATTTTTATTTAAACGCGCGGGCAATTTTAGCAATAAGTATAATGTGGTGATACCTACTGATAGCTAATACTTTTTGAAAAAAGAAAGAAAGAAAAAAGAAAGCACATCCATTTATTCGGCACACAAACAAGAAATTAAAATTAAAACAAATAATAAATATATGTGCCGAATGGGCTCAGCTCAGCATAAAATGCCCAGAGTTTTACACTACTCGGCGCTGATTTTCAGCTGATACCTGTTTTGCAATAGGATCAGTGACTGTACTTATCCAAAAAATTATCATTCATTAAAAATAATAATATCCTACAAACTAGTCATTTTTGAGTGATTATTTTATAAAGGGCGTGGCTAGACGCGTGCGCGACGCCGCCGGTGCTACGCCGCGCCGCTCCAGCCTGCGGCCGGCGGGTGCGCGAATCGTACGAGGACCACATATCACAGTTAGAGATACTACGCATCGAAAATGCCATAGAATTTTTCTAAATGCTTATTAAAATACAGTTTGCAAAACTCTAGAAGGACTATTCTATCGCTATTTACGGTTAGGGCAATTAGTCCAGTTGCCATAAGCATCGCAGATGCATTTTTGGTGCGTGGTTAAAAACGTCCGCGGCAGGGCGGCATCTGCAATCCCTGCATAGGCCCCATCGGTGTCGTATGTTAATACGCGGCGCGGAGGTGATCTTCGAAACCGCTGCATCGACGTTTTGCCACTGAGTCCGGAGTTCGCTTCGCCCGCAGAGTCACCTCGGGTCAATGACCGTAGTGTTAACACACAATCACCATGTACTGTGAAGATGACAACAACACAACCTACGAAGCCAACAGCTTCCTCTGCTAAGACGCAACCACCAGTTCTACAGAAGACGTCTTATGCGCAAGCATCACGTGTCTTGAAACCGAATCCTGCACCTACAACCTCTGGTACGACGTTGAAAGTGCATGACATGAACAAGGTTGACAATGACGGCTTCACTACAGTGGAGAAGAAGCGTCGACCCCGACCGAGCCGCAACCAACGTGGCACCGCCCCGCTCACGACGTCTACACTCCGTGCTGTGGAGTCTACAGTATCCGTCTACCTCTACCGCTTGAACCCCGAAACATCAGGAGATGAAGTGTTGAAGTACATCAAAGAAACGCTTCATGGACGGATCCAGGGACAGATAGCAATGCGACTGTCGAGGCTGGAGTCGACTAGGACCACTGCATTCAAGTCCTATAGGCTCCAAGTTCCAGCGGTGCATAAGGAACTGTTCCTGAATTCTGACTTCTGGCCTGTAGGGGTTGTATACCGGAGATACAAGGAAGGAGCGACATTTTTGAACCCTGTGAAGTAATGTGTGTGGTTTATTTAACGCAATGTTATATTTTTGTATGTATGTTAGTCTGTAACTAAGATAAGGTATATACTCTAAGGGCCATTGTGATTGTCAATATCAATGACTTTCCAACCAATGTCATCCTGATCCGCCATTTTAATTGTCAAAGTCAAATCAGTCGGAAAATCTCGAAAATTTTGATCAAAATAAAACTATACATGATGAAATGCTGTTTTTAATCTCTTATTGCTAACAAAAACGTGAAAATGAATCCACAGACCAAACCGACGGGGTTGTCAGCCGATCTCAACAATTTCATTTATGGTGTTTCACGTAGAAACTCCCAAAACGCCCCTGACCTAACCAAAATCGGATTGTCCCTGTTGAAAAACTTCCCGGCAGCTAGAGACGCTGTTTTGGAGTACTTTGGCTTGGTTTTCCATGATGCCGTCAACGCCTCTATCAACCAGAGCGATTATGATGTAAGGTTTCTCTTTATAACAATGTAAAAGACTACGTACTACGTAAAGTACTACGTTTTCATATCCTACATTTTATTGTGCTTATAAAAGATATATAGTTGACCAGGCAAAAGGCCAAAGCTTACCGTGGGCAAGCCTGTAGTGCTTCAGCATATTATATTATGAGATGGTAGTCAACCAAACATATTAGCTAAACAACAAGAGAATTCATATAGTTTACTACTATTGTTTATTCATGAATGACATTTTTATTTTGCTACCATTTTTTTGTCTCATCATCACACAAATGAAAACATGTGGACTGTTTTTCAGAATGACGTGAACGCAAACTGCTTGCTGGAGAGTGTGAGCATGATTGGGCCCGAGCTGAGCAGTCTCGGCCAATCATGGGCCCCGTTCATTGCACCATGGTGCATCAGTTTGGTTATGGATATTGCAACCAAGAAAGCTAACGTACCCAGTAAGTATTACACACACATTATAATTAAAATAAATCTTCCTGCTGTGTCCACAATTTAGCTGTGACATCAGGTAATTAAGAATGATTGGAGATATTCATTATTCAGGGTACACCAGGTTCTTTTAACCTTTTAGTAACTACTACCAACTGTTCGCAATATCGTTTGCGTTGACATAATAAAATATAGCCTATGTTACTCAGAGATAGTAAAACTTTCTAGTAGTGAAAGATTTTTCAAAATTAGATCAGTAGTTCCAGTGGATTACCTTTTCCAATCATACTTACAGTTTTACCTCTTTATTATTATTGGAAACACATTTCTGTAACATAGCCATTTACATTGCCAGATACAACTCTCCAAAGTGCAGAGCCTGTGAGAGTGTTATTGGATATTACTACACAGAACCTGACACTGCTCAACTCTGAGGAGCGGGCTAAATGCATAGATATGATGCTTGGTAAGAATAAACCATATACATTTTTTATTTTATTGAGTGACGAGACATGCAGGTCTTTCACCTGATGGTAAGAAACACGCCTGCCCGTAACAGTTGGAGCACCAATAAATTTTTATGCAAAATCTTATGTGCCACTGCACTGCAATAGTCTTACAATGCCCAGCCATGTCAGAAGCAAACTAAAAGTTTATTTTTTTAAAACAACCTATAGCGGCATACTGAAATTAATTTATGCAATCAATCCCTAACAGCTGGCATTGTCAAATTTTGTAACAAAAAGATCGGGTAAAATAGAATCCACACTTTAGGACACATGAGGTCTGTTTTACCCCTCAAATATGAGCAAGATAGTAGAATAGAATAGAATAGAATAACTCTTTATTGTAACACCAAAATACAGAAATAATTAAAAACTAAAATAATCTAAAATAACAAATAGTGTGTCTTATATAATAAGTTCTGTGTGTCTGTTTGTATGTTGCTTCTTCATACCTAAACTACCAATGAAATTTGGAACAAAAGTGCCAAATTATAGTACACTTTCTTGGAAAAAGCTAAAAAAACTATCAATTTGTTCTTCTGTCCTTATTTATGGAACATTTATTGACTGTACAAACAAGTAAAATTATTATTAACTTACTGCGCCCTGCCATTTCACAATCCTGTAAAGTATGCTATATTCTATCCAGGGTCTAAAGTGGACACTTTAGACCCTGGATAGAATATTGAGTTTGATAAAACGTAGACACCTTATTTTATCAAACTCTATTTAGCAGTTATGCTATGAAGCTGACTAATGACAAAGTGCACAGAGTGTCACATTTATAATCTTAATTAAGTAGTAGGGAATAGGTTTTAGTTGTATTGTTAAGGATATCTATATCTGTAACCAATTTCAGGTTCATGGGCGTGTTCCTGGGCTGTGGGTTGGGTGGGGCGCGCGGAGCCTGCTCTAGTGGCTCCGAGAGCCTTGGCCCTGGGCCCGGACGCCGCCCGCGCCGTGCTGGCACATCTAGCCAACCACCCACCTGCATTGTACCATGTGAAGGTGGCACTGAGGGATCTCTTCAATGTAAGATATTTTGACAAGTGACTTCTTTAAATATAAGATATCTAGACGGGTTTTGTCCTAAAACTTTGGATTATATGTGAAGTAACATCCTGATTACCTCCAGGCATCACATACGCATTTATGATCAGTTTATCACAATGACTCTGCATCACACTGTATCAGAAAAGAACCACTATGTAGAAGATACGACAAAAAACTGGGGTCATTGTTTTAGCACTTTTGATTAAGACAAGAAGTATGTTTCTTAAGACCCAGTTGGCTACTTGACTGAAGCAAATTGTTCTAGAATCTTTATCTTCTGTATAATCTAGGTAAAACAATCCTATCCTTATTTCTTGTGATTATTCATTTGTGATAGTATTTTAGTTGCATTATTAGGTCATTATTTTTTGTTTGCAGGAAGCTATAAGAGAAGACAGTAAGCCGGAGAAGAAGAGAGATGTAATACCATACTTACTGAATCTAGCATCAAAATCTGATATCGTTTTGAAAGCCCTTACGCAAGATATTGAACAAACTTGTAAGTAAACCTATTTCATTCATGCAACCTTGTCGGTACTAAAACAACTTTTCTTGCATATACGTAAAGCAGGTAAAAGTTGAGTGCACTTTGATAGTCCTACGGTTCCTAAATGATGTTCCTTTCCCGATAATGGCCCCATTGAGTTGATAGAACTCCATACTACATATAGTGCAACATACTTAATTAAATGTGATATTTTGTAATTTCACTTTAATTCCAGTGACGGACGAAGTGATGGAGCGGTTATGCGAGCTATGCGCCTCCCAGCGGCACAGTCCCGCGTGGGAGGGCATGGGTCCCGGCGCGCTCGTGGCGCTCCTAGCGCGGGGCCCGTGCCGCTGTCTGCTGCTGCTGCTGAAGTATGCACACCGGAACCTGTTCTGCAGGCAGCTGTTAGGTGAGTACTGTTAGTGTAGCACAGGGCTGTGCCACAGCGGCACAGTCTCTCGTGGGAGGGCTCCGGCCCTGGCTGCAACTGTTAGTTTAGCATAACTGTTAGTGTAGCATAACAGTTAGTTTATTTATTTATTTTATTTTATTTTATTTAATCTTTATTTCAGGCAACATTAAAATAAGTTACAGATGTTATTTACTTATTCTATGGCCCATATAAATATATACCTTAGAACTAACATATGTATAATTTATATAAAAATATTTATGTTTATGTGACACGTTTTGCATAACTGTTAGTGTAGCATGGCTGTTAGTGTAACATTTAACTGTTAAGGTAGCAAAACTGTTAGTAAAGCATGGCTGTTAGTGTAGCGTAACTTAGTGTAGCAAGACTGTTAGTGTAACAACACTTTTAGTGTAGCGTAATCTTTAGTGTAGTACTGCTATTATTGTAACAAAACTCTAAGTGTAATACAAATGTTTCATACTGTTAGTGTATCACAACTGATAGACTAACTCAAGTGTTAGTGAAACACAACTGTTAGTGTAACACTACTGTTAGATGAGTGTACATTGTGCATTTCGAGAGCTATACATGAAGAATAGAACACGACGAAGGACGCTAGACGCTGCTTCATAATCATACGCTATTAGCTAAAAAATATCACATTTCTTAATCTTGTAATTTTCTTACAGAATACTTGCTTCAGAAACTGGAATACGAAAGTTTGTTCCCCGAAAACACCATCCCCCTTATAATGAGCGCTGCCGAAGAAATAGATATTGTGAGAGAGAAGCTTCTCACTGGAAGTCAGTTGGAACAGTACTCTCTAGCCAGGATACTGATATTAGTCAGTAAGTATCGCACGCTTTGCGGAAATCTTAAGATTTTGACATTCAGAATCATTGAGAGATAAGGTTTTGTTAAGTATTTTTTTATTTTTTATAACCGAATATCCCAAGCATTTGACCACAGTCTCACGTGATGGAAAGTGACGACGCGGTCGACGATGGATCATGCCTCAGTGACTGCTTTCCTTTACTGTGGCCGTGTTTACCACTTTTTAAAATTTATGACAAGTATTTTTTCTAAATATGAAAACAATTTAGATAACAAATTTGTATGCTAAGCAAGTACCTAGGTAGATGTTCAAATCAAATGCCATAAGATTCATCAACCATTTTATACGTTACTTTTGGGGAGTGGTCGCTGTTTCGTCTAATTTAACCGTGATCCGATTCATCCGTGGTACTTCGTTGCGACAGCAGACTATGTGTCAACTATTAAAATAATATTCATGCTATAGTATTGGAGGAGGTTCTTTTCAAAACTTGACTATTCCACTTTTTGTGTTTTTTTACAATCTGAGAAAATATTTTTTTATGTATGCAGCTTTGTGTTGGAATAATCTATTTTTGACGAAATCATGCCTTTTTATTTATTTTTTCTGGTGTGATTATCAAGTATTTTCCCATTGTTATTTTCGCGGAGTGTAAATTAGAATGTTACCAAACAAAAAATATAATTAAAAATCAGTTTTATCGAAAGTGGAATAGTCAAGTTTTTTTTTATTGCCTGATAGGCAAACATTTGACCTCTGTATCACCTGATGGAAAATAATGACGCGGTCGACGACGGATCATGCTTGCCTAGAAGATACCGATTCACTCTGGACTTGAAGACACCTAGATTATAAGTATCGGGAAACAGAGGCGCTGGTAAGGTGTTCCATTCCTTGGCTGTTCGCATTATGAAAGTTGAAGCGAAACGCTTTGTCCAGAACAAAGCGTTTCGCTTCAACTTTCATAATTCATAATTCCAGGAGGAATGTCAAACATAGTTACCATAGTTTTGAAAAGAAGCTCCTCATTTCATTTAACAGGCACTGGATCTAATTACAGATATTTATTTCAGGTTACAACCTACCATCAGAGTTTGTAAGCACAGTAAGCTACCTTCTCCAGTACTCGCGCGACGACAAAACCCTGGCGTTACTCGTGCGTATCGTATCCGGCACCATTGCGTTACATACGCCGCAGGACTCGCCCGATCTCGCGACAGATACGGACAGATATCAGGACTTTATCAAAACAGGAGTGGAATACGCACTGAGAGACGCGATGATATCCGATACGCAGATCAAAAAGTGCTTCATCGAGGGAACTGCGAACGACGAGAAGAGCTATTTGCATCATTTTTGTTTGAATATCATCAAGCTGCTGAGGTAAGTCTTTTTTCATGCTATTCTGTGTGATGTGGGGCGATGAGTTCTTCACATATACCGTGTAGTATTGTGCATTTCCCATTCGCCAACTACCCGAGTCGTCTCAACTCCTTGTGCACAAACATTTGTCTCGTAACGGGAATCGCATTCGCAAACTCCGTGGTGTATGAGATTGGAGCCAACCTGTCTAGTGCCTAATACCACAGATTCTGTCAAAACTTGTTCCCAGCACCAATACAATACAATAGGGGATCGGCCAACTATTCAGAAAGTGTTTTAAATGAACTATAATGAATATATATAGCCATGAAAAATTGTATTTTAATTAAATAACGCTCTAAAAGTACCTAAAACTATGTTTAAATATTATGTTTCAAATATTGCCGCGCAAAAGGTCACCTCAAAACTTATGACGTCATATGAAGGTAGAAAACGACAAACTCTTCGAAATAAAGTTTGCAAAGAGATTAAAATACGTTTTGTGAAGTTTGGGGACTATATTGTAGTGATGGAACGAAAAAGTTAGTTAAAATACATTTTATAAAAAGCATAAAAGTAAAATAAACACATGCTTGACTCACGGCATTTGCCTACAAATGACGTCATGCGCTGTGATTGTTGTTTCGTTTGAGATGAAGAACAGATTAAAAATGTCAGAATTATTAGATTTTATTTATTGATTTAAAAATATAAATCATTATTATTTCACAAAAATATTGATTCCCCTATTCACCCCACAGATGGGAGAATTCAAGATCTGCCTTAGATCACTTACTATCCTACAGTTCACCCCACAGATGGGAGAATTCAAGATCTGCCTTAGATCACTTACTATCCTACAGTTCACCCCACAGATGGGAGAATTCAAGATCTGCCTTAGATCACTTACTATCCTACAGTTCACCCCACAGATGGGAGAATTTAAGATCTTCCTTAGATCGCTTCCTACCCTACAGTTCACACCACAGATGGGAGAATTCAAGATCTGCCTTAGATCACTTACTATCCTACAGTTCACCCCACAGATGGGAGAATTTAAGATATGCCTTAGATCGCTTCCTACCCTACAGTTCACACCACAGATGGGAGAATTCAAGATCTGCCTTAGATCACTTACTACCCTACAGTTCACCCCACAGATGGGAGAATTTAAGATATGCCTTAGATCGCTTCCTACCCTACAGTTTACACCACAGATGGGAGAATTCAAGATCCGCCTTAGATCGCTTCCTACCCTACAGTTCACCCCACAGATGGGAGAATTCAAGATCTGCCTTAGATCGCTTCCTACCCTACAATTCTCCCCAACAGATGGGAGAATTGAAGATCTGCCTTCGATCGCTTCCAACCCTAAAATTCACCCCAACAGATGGGAGAATTCAAACCGCGTGTCGCACCTCCGCACGCGTCCGTTCAGTCGCGCGGTGGAGGCGAGCTTGCCGCGCGTGGGCTCCGCGCTGCAGCAGAGCGCCGCGCTTCTCCGCACGCGCCGCCCCGCCACCTACTCCGCCGGGGACCAGATGCACACCGCGCATGCGCTCGCAGAGGTAACACGATACTGCATAATACGAGGTAACATGATACTGCACAACACGAGGTAACACGATACTGATTAACACGAGGTAACATGATACTGCATAACATGACGTAACACGATACTGCGCAACACGAGGTAACACGATACTGCACAATACGAGGTAACACGATACTGAATTACACGATTCTGCAAAACACGAGGTAACACGATAATGCACAACACGAGGTAACACGATACTGCATAACACGAGGTAACACGATACTGCATAACACTATTTAACACGAAACTGCTTAACACGAGGTAACACGGTACTGAATGAGCCGAGGTAATACGCCTTACTTCACTGAATGAGCAGAGGTAACACTTCAATGAATAAACAGAGATAACACTTCACTGAATAGACCGAGGTAACACTTCAAAATAAACCGACGTAACACGACACTCAATGAGACAAAGTAACACTTCACTGAATGAACCGAAGTAATGTAAGCTCTACTTCCGCTCATCTGTTGTCAAATGGCTATGAATTGTCTGGGATTAGTTTGCCATGTTGCAAGAGAGATAGAAAGCGTCAAAAAAGCTGCAAAAGATATAATTCGTGAAGAGGCCTCGCTTCACTAGACACTAAGCCGAGAATCAGAACTAACTGGCTGTAGTTATTTGGCTGCAATATGTCGACTTTGTTGTTTGTTTTAGAAATTCATTACAAATTGTAATTACGTACTTCTTTGCAGGTGTTAGATAGAGTGGACATGTCAGGCTCCAAATCCCCGCCGCCGAGCGTGGAAGCTGTCATAAAGGTGGTACAAGCCACTGTCACATATTTCTTCCGATGCTTACATCTCAAAGGTAAAATTTTCCAATTTTCTTATCTAATATTTTGGTTTTCTGAATTACTTTCCTTTTCCACGTTTTTATTGTTATGCCGCGTTTCTTTTCTTTTTAATGTCTTTCCAACTATTTCTGAACATAAAGATCAAATGATTTTTAATAATTTTATTGCTCACCTATGACGTAAATTATATATATATATATATATACAGTGGAACATACTACCTCGACCTTTATTTAAGTCGGTAAAAGTTAACGTATTTTGATGACATTTGGTATGTAGGTCCTGTAAAAGGACGTAGGATACTTTAAATCTCGAAAAACTGCGGGGCGCGGCCTTTCATAAATGAGTTTTTACTCCCGACGCAAAAACGATTAGTTTCACCACTATGTGTGTCTGTCTATCGCACCGTAGCTCTAAAACGGGTGAACATGAATTCAGGCATGTTTTATCAAAATCGGTTCAGCCGTTTTTTACTTTTTATAAGTTTTTTGTTTCGGGTTTTTTTATTTTATTTCTCTTTTCAGACATAATGGAGAAGCTCCGCGGCGTGCAGACCGCGTGCCGCCTGCTCCGCAAGCTGTGCCTGCCGCACGAGCTGGCGCGCGCCGTCGCGCTTCGAGACTTGCTGGAGACCGCCATGTTCCGCGAGGAGAAGGCGTTCGGCAGCAGGACCGTGCTCGCCAACACCGTCGCCGCGCAGAAGGACTGGACCGAGGACGATCTTCTCATACATTTGAACCAGAAACATGTAAGTTCCTTATCTCGTGGAAGCTGTCATAAAGGTCCTGTTATTCTGCCGCCAAGCAATAGTTTCTTTTTATGTAATTTAATGACGAGACGAGCTGGTCGTTTGCCTGATGGTAAGTAATACGCCAGCCCAAAACAATAACAGCACCACCCAGAACTTTGTTTTGCAAAATCCTGCGCGGCACTGCACTGCGCTTGAGACATGATAAATGCATATATGAGAGAATGAGATTGTAATGAGATTGCATGAAGTATAGCAACGGTTTAGTTCCGAGGGAGGAGGTTATAGTCCGGAGGTCGCTGGGAAGCCAGCGGAGTCGGACATAACCGCGGTACTTGGAATCAATGCTCTCATTGACTTTAAGCTCCGCGGTATCCATGAAGATGTTCCTTAACCTATCTAAAAAAAATGTATATGCGAAAGTAATGTGTATGCTAATTTGTGTATTTGTGTGTTGAGTGTGTTTGTTACTACTTAGCTCCATAGCTGAGATAAAAAAAAATCATGAAATTAAATAATTTATTCTGTAAATAGGCAAATTTTATAGGTAAAGAAACATAAGAAACACAAATGTACATTTTTAAAGAAATAACGTCAGTATTTTTTATTATTTAATAATAGGAATGAATTTTATGATTTGATCTTTTCCAGGGTCCTATAACTCAGTTGACCCAGAGCCACACGTCAGTATTCCACGCCGGTATCATCGGTAAGGGAGTCCGCAAACAGAACGGATCTGACGCTAACGACATACCGCCCATACTGACACCCAATAACGAACTACTTATGGCTGCGCTAATGTCTTGTATGGTGAGTCAACATTGCGGCTTGATTGAGTAAAAGACTGAAAATATATGTAACTGGATTAATCAAAATTAAAATAATAATAGCTATTTTTAGAGCTTAATAAAATTCAATGCAAAAGAAAAACTTTTGAATATATAGCAGTCGCGTAAAATAAGCAAATATCCATTTAAAGTGAATAATAATAGTTAATCTAATCTTGGAATCTTTTAATTTAATATAGTTTGATTGCAGGATGGCAACACTGGAATCGTTGAGGGAGCGACATCTCTATCGCTGTTGTTAGTGGAGCTAGTCTCGCCAGATGTCATGTATAATGGACTACCATGGCCTGATGAAGATTTTACAAAGGTAAAACTATACTATGTTACTTTAGGGCATGACTAAGTTCAAACCATTAAACAAAGTTCACTTATTTTTTATATGTCTGTACCTCAAAGTTAAAATGGAATTCATTTATCTTCCTCCCTTCTATTTAATGATCAAATGTGCTGCAAAATTGTCTAATTCACGCAATAGAAGGGAAACATGCTCTTCAAACGTGATGCTGGGGATGATAATGTCGTCTAGATATACAAACACCATATCTACATTATCTTATAAGCTTTATAACACATCCACGGTACGTTTCTGCATGGTGGAAGCATTTGCCAGACCAAAGGGGTTATTTTCAAACTAAACTTTTCGCAGACTGACACGTAAAACGGAGTCTTGTCCCTATCTTTCTCTGCAACGGGCAATTGTCAAAAATCTTAAGATAATCTGAGCTACGTAGAAAACGCTCATAAGGTTATCATGTCTAAGGTTTCAGAAATATATGGTAAATTATACGAATCTTTTTTTTTTGTAACTGAGTTAAGCAGCCTGCTGTCCGATATTTTAGGTAACCAGCTGCCTCCTTAGCACAAATTGGAGATTCCTTTTTTTATCTTCTTTCTTCACAAAAGGTGTATAAAACTGAATTTTTCTTGTGCCCGACCCGACCCGGTGGAGCTATTTTAAATCACCCTAAATCTTTCCATGACGGAAATGTCAGTAGAACGGGATAGCGTGAAATCCTTAACGTCGTCGATTCGAGAAGGTGAATTAAAATAACCCGGCAGGAAGGCGGGCGATTACCAAGCACTCTCACAAGGTCTACTGTTAACATTTCATTTACTTCGAATTAAAATATGTTGTATCACTTGCTTCCCTTAGCAAGTGAGCATCGAACGCGAGCTATACATGCGTGGAGCGCTAGAGAACTGCTGCGTGTCGCGCGCCGCGCTGCGCCGCGCCGCCGCCGCGCGCCCCGCGTTGTGCCTGGCGTCCGCACTGCTCCGCGCCACCGCCGCCACGCTGCTGCACCGCCTCAAGGCGAGCCTAGGTATGTCATAGTGAGGAGAACATGTGGCGCCCTCAGCCGCCTCATATATCAACCACATGCTCACAGATGGCGCAAACACAAAGTAGCATAAACGCCCATACATAGTTGTAGATTTCTATACTAATCCTGCATCGCGCAAACGAAATTCGCACGACAGATAAGGCCTATACAAGTTCTAAGTAGGTTCTGTTTGACAGCTGTCCCCGGGCCGATAACACCTGGCTCGGTCGGAAGATTTTCCTTATTGAATGGAGGTGCTTCTAGAGTGGAAACCTATACCTCTATCCACTACCTACACTCCTTCCACACATACGACCGTTCGTTATGACGTCCCGTGCAAAACTGCGAGCAGGATTTCCTACTCCACAAATTCGCTTGAAATATGGCGGCTATGGTTCGTATTGTCTTGTATATATGTCTTGCGAAACTATTATTTCATGTCTCGGACTAATGTGTGAAGCAGGCTTAACACCTAATTTGTTCCTAAATAGGTATAGGTAAAAGTATGCTTGGAATCTTGTCTTTCATTGCTAAGATAGTTTGGCGATCCTCTACGCTCGCCCAGTGCGGCTTCGTTAATATCACAAGTCATCCAGATTTAATTGCAACCTGACACAGATACTTTGCACTAAATCAATCTTCTCAGTTTGATTTCATCATCGTTACACCGTGGGAGATATACGAGTATTCCCAAGTCTTCAAATTTCGTATGAAAGTCTTAAATACTAATACCAATTTAACTTTGCAGATCGCCAGACTCAATCAGCGGAGATGGCTCGCGAGCAAGCCGCGCTAACAGAACTGTTGTCCACGATGACGCTCGGCCAGCTCCTGCCGCATCCTCTCAGCCACATGCTGGAATTGGCGCCAGAACTCACTGCCAGCGAGGTATGGTCACTGCATCCTTGCATTTATTTTTATCTCCCGACGCAGAAAAGAGGGGTTTTATATACAGTCGGTTTTTTTTAATTTGACAGCATGTTTTCTAGCGGTGGTTCTTAGAGATATTTCAACGGTTCAGCTGCTTTTTACTTTTCATAGGATTTTTGTGTCGGGGGTTTTTAAATTTTAGTTTACTGAAATTGCTTGTTTACTATGTTACGTGCGACTTACTGTGTCTACGCAGAATTCGGTGTATAAAAAATATCTTTGTTAAAAAATATCCTATTTCCTGTTTGAGGTCCTAACGTAGGTACAAAATTTCATCAAAATCCGTTGAGTGGTTATGAAGCTAAGGGGAAACAAACACAAACATTTTTGCATTTATAATATTAAGTAGGCTCTATTTTGCTTATTTAGGTATTAATGTTTTTGTTTTATTTGCTTCTTTTTTATGTGTTACAAGAATTACTATTTATTTGGTAGCTACTAAAACTGTAACTTTCAAACTGCAGCTACTGAGTTGTTTGTAAAAACTCAGTAGCTGCAGTTTAAAATTAACAATCCATATTTTGCAGGTGGTGCAATTGATAAGAGACTGTTTGTGGAACTATACGAGAGACCACGTGCCTTCGCCAGCTTTATTCGCTTGCGATTCTACAGGTACCATTAATATTTTTTATCTAAAGAGAAATAAGAATAAATACTAACGATTAGGCCAGCCCCCTACGAATCTGTCAGCACTCATATTTATAAACATTTTTTTTATAAATCTTTGCTTTTTCTCGCCAGATGTTTTGCGACGATGTTGCCGAATATGGAGCATATAGGTTTAGTCTAGAGTAGTCTAGAGAGTGAGACAATTAAGTGTTAACTTTTCAAGGTATTAAAAGTTCCATGGGGCACTAATTCTGAGCCAGCGTGGCGCTTGCCATCGGGAAAATATTTGCTTGTCCCGACGCTACGTTCCATAAAAAAAGTATGTGCATAGATTAGTAACTTAATCGGTCTTCTATTCCCAGGTCTTCACTGGCGCGACCCTTCCACTTGCAAGCCTCCTGCGACCTACACCGACACCCTTCGAATAATAATACAGAAGAAGATATCAACACTAGGACATCTTTACCCTATAATGTTTTTAAATCTCGAAAAAGAACATCAGAATTAATGTTACAGCATTTAAATATTGTAAATAGTTTTTGTAAGAGAATAAAGTGCCTGTTACTTAGCGTTATTTTTGCTTTTCATGAAAAGCTTGAAGCCTTTGATTATTTGGAAGTGATCTTTCGAAGCGAAATCCTCCACAGTATTGGGTCAAATCAACTGAATGGACATCTTGCAGAAACCAAAATATAATTTTAATTATTTGGTTATCGGATTAATAATTTGTCTGAGTAATTTATTAGTGCTAGCAACACAAAAAAATGACAATGACAACCTTTTGTGTTTGACAGTGACTACATTGTTTTTTACTTGTCAAAGTCGTCAATGTTACAAATGTTGTTTGTAACATTGACGATAAAAAATTGTGAACTTTTTGCATTGTTTTCGTTCGTTTTCGGCGACTCTAAATTTTTGAGCATACTGTATTCGCATAAACAAATAAAAAACAGAATGGCGACTGCTGAACCTAAACCAGAACCTATGGAAGAGGAAAGCAGAAAGCCAGTGTGTTTGATCATTTTAGGTTAGGTTTATAAATTTCGAATGTACAAGTATTGTTGTTTATGAGCGTAAACGCAATTAAACCGCGCCTTGGCCGGGGCCATCCTGTATGCACTGTCTGACGCAGCTACGATCCGCGCCCGCCCCGCTTAATGTGTGACATGTTTCATACAAGTTCAAACAATACAACAGCCCGCGACGGCTGCCTACGGCTCGCTTCCTGTGTGGCTTGAGCATTATCTTAAAAAGAGGTTTTGTTAACATGTGACGCCTTACTCAGTCCTGCTAAATTCTGCCTAATACAGACCACCAACACTTTGAAACTTACAAATTGATGTTACAGGGATACAAGCATAGTGCTAGAAATAATGTGATTTTACATTCTCTTATTCACGAATGTTTACCTCGAGAACTATAACTAAAGATTCATGCTTTTTTAGGAAGATAATTTTGCTTAACATATTTAAAGGATTAAAACTGAGTTTATTATAGGTATGGCGGGTGCTGGGAAGACATCATTCACTCGCAAATTGTCCAGCAAAGTCGTGGAAGGATCCAGGCCTTATCTGATTAACTTGGATCCAGCTTGCAGGGAGGTTCCATATCCTGCAAATATAGGTATTAACAAATCTTGAGAATTATAAGGGACTAAAATTAATTAGACTACTTTGAGATTTACATACTGCACATTCATTTAATCTTGTTCTAGTTACATAGGTACATAAATTTCGTGTTAGAGAAAACAACAAAAATCACCATGAAAAGGTGCAGCTGTGTGTCTTGACTGAGTTTAAAATAACCTTGTTGACATGACTTCACTTACTGCTTCTCTTTAAGTTGACAGTGCTTAAAACTTAACTTTCCCATATTGCAGATATCAGGGACACAATAAATTACAAAGAGGTGATGAAACAATATGGTCTTGGCCCTAACGGGGGGATCGTCACTGCCCTGAATCTGTTCGCCACAAAGTTTGGACAGGTGGTCGAACTCATCGAAAAGGCTGGGAAAAAGCACAAGTACTGTGTTATTGACACACCAGGTAATGAAGCAAATATTTTGTTAATAAATAAAATAAATAATAAATAAGCTTTTTATTCAGACATTACTTAAACTAACAAACATTAATTACCTAATCATCATCTTAAATTAATTTAAATTACATTACATTATTATTAATTGAATATAATTTTAATTGAAATATAAATGCATGCATTATATATATATTTATAGGTATTAGTATATAAATAAATAAATATTTTGTTATTATTCTTTAAATTATAGGTGTTAAGCCATTTACGTATAGTGTTTATCTCTTTCCTCTAATCTATTTATTTCTACAGGTCAAATAGAAGTGTTCACTTGGTCGGCATCAGGCACAATAATAACAGAAGCCCTTGCCTCAACATGTCCCACTGTTGTCGTATACGTAATGGATACAGTAAGAAGCGTCGCCCCAGTGACGTTTATGTCGAATATGCTGTATGCATGCTCTATTTTGTACAAGACTCGTCTGCCTTTCATTGTTGTCATGAATAAGGTAAGAGCTACATACTTATTTGATTAAGCCTAATTAGTACAAAATATGAATGGGATAGAGCTGCACCTTGTGGGTTCTACTGCTTGTGGGACTTTGTAGTAATTAATTGAGCTCACCACCCTGAGACTTTAGATATTAAGTCTCATATACAGACACACTCAGGCACAGGCCTTTTTTCGGAAAAGAGTATTCTTGCAAGACCATAGTCATAAATAGGCATGTCCCTGAATATTGATATTCTTAGACTAGACCTTGTCAGTATCGGCTCAATGTTTTCCTTGGCCACCTAAAGCGGTTAAATATCTAATCTGCTTCTAAGATAAGTAATTGGAGGAGGGCCTCACTGAGATTCGAGCTCCGATGCGTGTGATTATTGTACTTTTAGCAATATACCTTTTCCGGTTTGGAGGGCTATAGCCAGCGAAATTACTGGGCATTATGAGAGTTTAAAGCTAATTGTCTTAAGGTGACGAGCGCAGTGCAGAGCCGCACAGGATTTTGATAAACAAAGTTCTCGGTGCAACTGTTATGGGCAGGCGTATTGCTTACCATCAGGCGAACGACATGCTCATCTTATCACTTAATTTAACAAAAAACCTTTATTTTAATTCCAGACAGACGTAGTAGACAATGCTTACGCTGTCGAATGGATGCGAGACTTTGAATCATTCCAAGATGCATTAGACGCCGAAGGCTCGGGCGAAAGTGAAGGCGGGAACACATACATCGGAAATCTGACTCGCTCCATGGCATTAGCTTTGGATGACTTCTATACTGACTTGAAGTGTTGCGGAGTCAGTGCTCATACTGGAGCTGTAAGTAAAACTTGCATTTGCCACTGCTAGAGATATGGGCCTGGTTTGATTACTAATAATAAAACTTTATTTCAGGCAACATTAGATAAGATACAGATTTACTTATTCTGCAGCCCAGATAAATATAAACCTTATAACTAACATACCTATATATTGATATAAAACTTTGAAATGATGAGTCACGTTTCGTCGGCGATGTGCGATGCAACTACGCGGCAGTGACTGTGATACGGGCGTCCTCTGAATCACCGAATCAGGACACCCTTCAAAATTCCTTTAGGAAAAAAGCCGAAACGAATTAAAATTTATGTTGTAGCGCTCCAACCGCACAATCCTCAGAGAAGCGTTGTCGTCTTCACGACGTACATAGTTACCTACTTAAAGAATTAAAGGGCTTTTATCTCCGAGTAAAAGTGTGCTCCTGATATGGCGGATATGCAGATGTCTGCAGCGCTGCCCTCTTCACATTAGCTAAGTTTTTGAAGAATTTTGTTTGTCGTAGGAACAGACACATCATATACTATAAAAAAATGCCAATGCCTCCTGTGAGGTTTGAACTCACGACCCCTGGTTTACGAGACCAGTGCTCTACCACTGAGCTAAAGAGGCGATGTGATTAACTTCGAAATTAAAAGAGTTATTAAAGCACCCACTTGTTGATTGTTTTAGCCTAGTCTAGGTCACAGCACAGAATACTTAAAAGTATTACATAGTCACAAGTAAATAGACTGACAATTATTAACAGTGATTACCAATTTTTGTCTTCAGGGTATCGACGATTTCTTCAAACTAGTTGATGAAGCAGCAGAGGAATATGAAAAGTAAGCTTTCTTTGCCTATATTCACGTTAATTTCGTACTCAAAGTTCTTCATTGCCACTATTTACTTTAGTTTCGTTTATATTTCGTACTCAAAGTTCTTCATTGCCACTATTTACTTTAGTTTCGTTTATATTTTGTACTCAAAGTTGTTCATTGCAACTATTCACGTTAATTTAGTTTATATTGTGTACTCAACGTTGTTCATTGAAAGCTATTCACGTTAATTTTGTTTATATTTCTTACTCAAAGTTGTTCATTGCAGCTATTCACGTTTGTTTCGTTTATATTTTGTACTCAAAGTTGTTCCTTGCAGCTATTCATGTTTGTTGCGTTTATATTTCGTACTCAAAGTTGTTCATTGCAGCTATTCAAGTTAATTTCGTTCACATTTTGTACTCAAAGTTGTTCATTGCAGGGAATACAAAGCGGACTGGTTGAAAATGCGCGCTGAAAAATTAGAAGCCGAGAAAAAGAAAGAGGAATTAAAATTGGATAAACCAGGTAACATGATATATAAGGCGTTACTATAGTTGTGGAATCGATTCAATCGTTTGCGTGTTCTGTTTAGGACTTCTCACTAGCTGCACCCCGCGGTTTCTCGGTATAAAAAGTGGCCTATAAATTAATCCAGGGTACAAGCTATCTCCATTTCGAATTTCACTTAAATTCGTGAAGCCGTTGCGGCGGGAAGAACTAACAAACACTTACATACAAGCTTTCGCATTTTTATAATATTTGTGTGATTATAAGTTAGTATAAACCAAAGTGTTTTTTGTAAAATTGCTGAATTGATTATTGTTTTTATATCTTCTGTTTATCATAAAAATAAATACCATCGGACTACGAGACGAACGGCAACGCGCCACCGTTATATGGTGGACATACCTCCTGCGCGCACTAAGCGCTTTGCTTCCACTTTCATTATGCGCACTGCAAACGAGTGGGACTCCCTGCCGGAGTCAATCTTTCCCGATACTTATAATCTAGGAATCTTCAAATCTCGAGTGAACAGGTACTATATTGGCAAGCGTGCTACATCGTCGACCGCATCGTCGCTTACCATCAGGTGAGATAGTGGTCAAACGTAAGCCAATAATGTATAAAAAAAATACCAGAATTTTTGATATCACATCCCATGTTCCAGCCAGGTTCTAAGATACAATACAAAATGCTGTAATGTACACCGAACAAAAAGAATCTGCAGGTACATGAAAACAAGTTACAAACTAAAGTACAATGGGCGGACTTATCGCTAAGATCGATCTCTTCCAGTCAATCTTTGTTTTAATTAAGTTAACTAACTAGATAGGATATTATATTGGTTTGCTGATGATATTTTTTTAATAATTTTTTTATGTTAGTTACCTCGGAACTCGGTCATTTATGAATCGATTTGGAAAATTCTTTTTGCGTTGGGTTCAGTATAGCTACGAAGTAGTTCCGTATAAATTCATCGATATTTGACCTTGGACTTCGCAGATACATTGGTCGGTTTTTGTTTTTTTTTCTATGTCCACTTTCAGATGACGCGGTGTTTCCTAAAAAGAGTCTAATAGACGAGGTACCTATGGGCCGAGATATCAGCGACATGTACCTCAGGCATCCTGGAAACGAAAGCTCAGACGATGATGAGGGAACCGAGAAAGAACCGGAGATGGGTCAGTCTCTAACATACCTTTTTTAACTCCCGACGCAAAGAGGGGTGTTATAAGTTCGACCACTATGTGTGTCTGTAATGATAAATGATAAATGATAATTTATTTGCAAGAAATATGGTACAATTAAGTTCTTATATGTTTAGTAAAATCGTTCTAACATATTTCATCAATCTGACATGCAAATATTTTTATACTTAGTTGTTTATTATGAACTATGAACATTATTAACGTCACAATAAATAACCACAATCATGTCATACCTCATATTTATAAAAACAGTCATACTTATAAATTAATAGGTATTCAATTTCAAATTAATTAATATCTATTTTTTATTCATTTGTCAATAGTTGCAAATTTATTATACATTAAAATAATATCTAATATCAAAATTCATTGCTTTTTCATATACCAATCACATTTTCATTACATATTTCATCATAAGCAAATATTCTTTGGCATAAAATTCCATTAAAATTAAAATTTGGCATCAAAATACTCAATCAGGTCATAGAAACAGCCACTGAGCAACAATTTACGTAACTCGTGTTTAAAGGTAGGCAGTGAGAGATTCTTAATGTTTGAGGGTAGCTTATTGTAGATCTTGACACACATTGGGAAACAACTACGTTGGTATGATTGCGTTCTAATCTGTAATGGGACTCTCATTCGATCAGGGTGACGCGTATTAAATTTTGAATAGATGCACGATTCAAATAAATGTGGGTGTGTTTTTACAAATAGACACACATTCCAGATATACATACTAGGAACAGTAAGCAACTTTAGCTCCTTGAAAAGAGGTCTACATGAGATCCAGAAAGGTACACCACAAATAGAACGCAGGCACTGCTTCTGAGAAACCAAAACTTTGTTTATTTGGCACGAATTACCCCACAGCAAAATGCCATAGTTGAGAATTGACGAGACGTAGCCGTAGTAGGCTTGTAATGCAGCGGCTTTACCCACGGTCTGCCCTAATCGCCACAAAGCATAAGAAAAACTATTGATTTTTGTGCATAATTTTTGAATGTGTGGTTCCCATGAGCATCGCTGATCCAACACAAACCCCAAAAAAGTCACCTCGTTACATTCAGAAATAGAAATACCCTCAATGTTTAAATTGAGTACTTTACAGGTGAGATTTTATTACAAAATTGTATAAACTTCGTTTTTCCTAAGTTCACCATCAGTTCGTTTGATTCTAACCATTTCATGACTGTAGTAATAGTGTCAGATAGTTCAATATTGTGACGCCGCACGTCACTGTTGGGCACTAAGATAGTTAAATCATCTGCGTATAATACACATTTATGTTGAGTTATATTTGGAAGGTCATTTACATATATTATAAACAACAAAGGCCCCAAAATGCTGCCTTGAGGGACGCCTCTTCCATTTCTTATCGCTGTTGACCTAAAGGTTTGTTTGAGTTTCTTGTTAAGTAATTTTGTAACTTCAACACACTGACATCTGTCCCTCAGATAGCTACCTATCCATTCCAAAGCAGGTCCTCTGATCCCATATGTCTCACACTTCTTAATCAGGATATTATGTGAGACAGAGTCAAAGGCTTTGGACATGTCAAATAGGATACCAGTTGTGAGTGTGCTAGAATTTAAGTTTTGCATTACCGTGTTGACCAACTCATATCCTGCAGTGGTTGTCGATTTGCCCTTCTGAAAGCCATGTTGGTCATTACTAATTAAATTAAATTTGTTCAAAAACTTAGTTAATCTATTAAACATGACCCTTTCGAAGATCTTGCTTAGGGTGGGTATTAATGCAATTGGCCGGTAGTTGTCAACACATACAATATCGCCCTTCTTGTGTAGTGGCTTAATAATAGTATACTTGAGCTTCTCCGGAAATTGGCCGTTTAGAAAAGAAAGATTGATTATATAACTTAACACTGGCGCAATGAACTCTGCAGAAGCTTTTAGCAAAAATGTTGGTATTTCGTCCCAACCTACACATTTTGTGTTATTAAGTGACATAATCACCCGTTTAATTTCTTCAGGTGTACACGGATGCAGATAAATACTGGACACGGTTCTAGATATAGTCACTCTTTGCTGATTAAAACTCTGGGCTGGAAGTGTTACAACATTTTCTTTTATGATCATGTGATTATTAAAAATCTCTGCAATTTCAAGAGGGTCATTAATATTTTTATTGTTATATATTATATTATTTATGTTATGTTTATTTTTGGGTTCATCAATTTTTATTATTGTCCACGTGGCTTTACATTTGTTTTTGGATTTATCCAAATAGGATTTATTGGACATCCTTTGAGAGTGATTTATACAGGCTCTGAGCAATTTTGTATAATCCAGGTAGTTTTGCTTTGAGACTTCTGTTCGAGTTCTATAGTAATGAAAACGTAATTTTCTTTTCGATGCACATGATCTTTCAATACCCCGGGTCAACCATTTTAGTTTTAAGTCCTTATTTTTTACCTTCACCCTAATTACAGGAAAGCAGAGTTTGAGCAATAATATGAAGAATTCATGAAACAAATTAAAAGCTTTGTTGGCATCTACCTCATCATATACGTCTGACCATGCAAGATTCTTTACATGGCGTGTAAAAATATTATGATTTTCTTCACTATAATCACGTTTCTCAACAAACAAGTACTCTATCTGGCGAGGATTGCCATTTATTGGAATACTTAAAATTTGAGCTGTTTCGTGGTCCGACAATCCTAATTTAGGTACTATAATTTCTGCATTATCGACATTACTCATGATCTGATCCAAGCAACTATTTAGACGAGTTGGTACATCTACGTGAAGATGATAATTGTATACCTGTGCTATTCGTCGTAATTCGTTTGACACAGAATTAGATTCGAGCATATTAATATTGAAATCTCCTGTTATTATAATTTTGTGTTTCGTTTTCTTCCTAAGTCTATCAACCAGCAACTGAAGCTTATGCAAAAATATACATGGATTAGTGTTTGTATTCGTTTTATTAGTTCGTGCTGAAGTTCTATATAAGCATATTATTATACACTTTTGATCAGGTAATTCTATTCCACAACCCTCAAAGTTTAGGTCAGCTGTAAATTCATGAATCAGATTCAATTCCTTGTGACGGATATAGGTACGACATAAAATACAGACACCACCCCTTTTTTGATTTGGTCTACAGTAAGACTAAGCCAATTTGAAGTTACTTAATTTTATATTACTCTCACTGCCTTTCCTAATAAAAGTCTCACTAAAACATAAAACATCAACATCAATGCCATTATCCTTGAGGTTATATAAAGCTACGTTTAAAAAATCTATCTTACACAATATTCCCTGAATATTTTGATGAAATATCGTTAAATTATAATCATTATTCACGAAAAAAATCACTGCATGTATCTGTGGATTCTGTCTGCGTTGAGTTATCTTTTCTACTCTCATCTTGTTCTACTGAAGTAGTTTGATCCACTCCATTAACTGTCGAACTTACAAAACAGTCCACAATAAGAAACATTAAATCAGCCAGATCGCTAAAAACGGTTTGCATACCTCTTTTGTTAACATTACCTAAATTTGAAAACATAGTGTTTGAATACTGCAGATTTTTATTTGAGTCTAATATAAAAGCATATTCATAAACTTCATTATCCTTGTACAACAAATAGTTAAATGATTCAATATGTTGGTTAAAAAGGTATGTCCGTCTGTCTGTGTATATAAATATTTTAAAAATGGGTAAGCATAGGATAATGTTCGTATGCTTAATTTGTTGAAGTTGGTTTCTAATATTATCAACCAGGCAAAGGCTGTTTACTTTATCAGAAAAATCACTGTTATCCAATAATATAATACAAAAATCTTTATTAGTAAAATTTTTCAATTTCATGTCAAGACCGTGTATTTGTTTCTGTATGCCTCCGTCAGGGTAAGAATAGTGACAAATCTCTGTATCCCCAAAGTACCGGTAGGCGGTATTTAGTATTTTATTTTTTTTATCACTACTTATTAAGCATATTTTTCTCAGTTCATGTTCTTCTTTTTTGGCTTCTACTTTTTCTTTCCTTGGAATTTCAGATTTAGGTTCTTCGAAACTTTTGTTGTTTTTCTTTACTCTTAGACTTTCTTCTTTGCGTACTGTTTCCTTCTCATTGATTTTCTTTACATTCTTCGTAGAAGTAGTGTTGTTATGTGGACGCTTTTGTATGTGGCACCATAGCTCTTAAACGGGTGAACCTATTTGGATGAGGTTTTTTTTATTTGAAAGTAGTTGTAGGGCATTGTAGCCAGCGAAATTACTGGGCATTATGAGACTCAACAGCTAATTGTCTCAGGGTGACAAGCGCAGTACAGCGCCGCGCAGGATTTTGCAAAACAAAGTTCTGGGTGGTGCTGTTATTGTTATAGGCTGGCGTATTACTTACCATCAGGCAAACGACCAGGTCGTCTCGTCATTCAGTTACAGAGAGCAGTTTTTACAATGTTTGAACGCGCAATACGGCATATTTTTGGAACTAAAATTCACGCGTCACGCAGTACTTACTCAGCCAGCGCTTCGTTGCGTACTGACTCGATGTAGTATCCGTTTTGTGTAGTGGTATCCGCTTCGTGCGCCTCAATCCCGTGTTCCGTGCGGAGTATCTGACTTTTTTTATAGGATCAGTGCATAAAAAAGAGGTTTTCTTGCGGTGGTTCTAAAGTTAAGCATGTTCTACCAAAATCGGTTTAGCCGTTTTTTACTTTTTATAGATTTAAGTTTGTGTTGGGGTTTTTGAAATTTTTAAGTATATTTTCTGAGAAGTTGAACTGTCGAGCGACTGACTCAGCGACAACGACTTTGATCCGACGCACTGAAAGTTCAATCCTGCTAGACCCAGCATTAATGTTTTTCTTAGGCTTTGCGCAGATTTAACACTCATTCTAAAATCGGCAAAGGAAAACATCGTGAAGAAATCGGCATGTCCAATAATCTAAATAATTTAATGATGTGTGGCATCCACCGAGTCACACTGGGCCAGCTTGGTGGATTGTCATAGAAGCTATTGCTGACAAGTGCTAACTCTTTCGTTATCGTTTCGTCGCATTCGGGTTAAATTCACTAAAACGCAATCGGTCAAAATTGCAAATCGTCATAATTGCAAACTGTCTAAATGGCAATCGGTCAATATCTCTAAGGGTTAAACTACATCTGGCCGCACCGAATCGCACTTTCCTAAGCTTCTATCCTTTTCTGTCACTTAGAACCGTAATTTACTAGAGCGAGAAAAAGAGCGGGAGTGCGCACGCTAAGCTTAGGAAAGTGCGATTCGGTGCGGCCAGATGTAGTTCAACCGTAACCTTCCAAAATTGCAAACCGTCATAATTGCAAACTGTCAAAATATCGGTCAATATCGCTAATCGTCAAAATGGCGATTATGTATTTTGATAAAATATATTTTTGAAAATTTTATGTATTTATTTTTAGAGACACCTGTAAAATATTTTCTAGTTTCAATATCTCTCTACTTTCTGAACACACTTTTATGCGTGTGCTTACAACACATACCTAGAGACGTAATGTGTATACTTACAACGCATCCTTATCCTTAATAAGACATGTTATTGCCCACCATTGTCATGGTAGAATGTAAGGACTTATTTTTAGAATTTTATCACCTTAATGTAGCATATTCTCGCAATAAATGATTTGATTGATTGATTGACTGATATATTTTTCAGAAGATGACAAACCAGAAGATGTAGCCGCGTTCCAAGAATTTATCAGAAAACATGTGAAGCCCAACAATAGTGACAACAAAACATAAAAATCCTATTATTTGCTTAGTGTTTAGTTACGTATAAGACTGTAAATAAATATACTTAATAAGAATAAAACTAAGAACTTTGACATGCTGATTTTATTGAAACAAGTGCGAAAAAACATATTGCTAGTGACTAAACCTAAATTATAAACAACTTTTTTTTTGTAGAAGAAAACAAGTTACCCTTCGATTCCGTTACTCAATAACAATAATAGGAAAATAAAGTATTTGTTGTAGACCTGTCAAATAAATAAATTAATCTAACGAGAATCTAATGAACTAATTAAGTAGCTGTTTAACTACATAATACTTAAGTTACAGTAAATTAAAGCCAAATATAATTCAGATTAATTATCATTTACAATAGAGCAACATGTAGTTTTTAATTAATAACATTAATTTATTTTGCAAAATGGCATCCATCATCCAGCAAGACACTGTTGCATTGTTCTTTTATAACAAATGTTTTTTAACATTTTTATTAATTTTCTAACATAAAATATAAGTATTTTGTCGCCTTTTTATGTAGGGATATATATTAGGGGATAAGGTACGCCCCTTGAAGGTATCTACAGGCTGCCCGTTGTTGAAAGCATGCCCTTTTATGGCATCTATTAAGGGATAAGTATCATAGTGGCACCAGGCCTAGCGCACTCCGCACCGTAACACGTGCCGCGTCAGAAGAGATAAGAGCTATGCGATAATAAGAGAGGCGCTTTGTAGGTTAATATGACTGGTAGGTATGCAGCGCTACGCGAGCTGAATTGAATTTTATTGCGTCATAGCTAGAGTCGCTATTTGTTTAAATTTCTTTGCGGAGTGATGCTTCTGTCACTTAGTATTCCGTGGTGGCACTTTGAACTTTAAATTACAATGACCGGCACTGGAATCAGCTCATCAAATTAAAACACAATTTTCTAGAAGGTATCAAATGCTCAATAACTTGGTTGTTGTGGGTTGTTAACATGAGTTTTTATCCCCTCACGCGCTTGTTTATCTCAATTTCTTTTATAAATGAATCATTTATTTATTTATAATTTAATTTATGAATGACGTGTGCATAACACATTAGAGTGATGATTACAGAAGCACACAACAACCGAACCAAAATTGCCGCATCCTACTTTCTCCCATGCAATCATCATTAAATTCGAAACTGCTATTTTTACTGGATGTTGCCAAAGAAATAAAGTAATTTAAGGATAATTTTTAACCGTTCACCAAAAATACTGATTGTGCACCAAATTTGGTCTGTTTTTAGCACTAAAACGTATAAGGGGCAGCCCTCGGTAGATTACGGTGCGGCGGGGGTGGCCCAAGGGCCACCCCCGCCGCGAACATGTAATATTCATCAAATAGGTGCTTATTATGAAATATTTTAATGATCATATTTTGGTGCACAATCAGTATATTTGGCGGAAAAACGGGAATAAATTGAGGTACAGTTAAATACGATCCGTAATTTAATAGATAACATGATATCACGCTTTAGATTCACCATTTTGTATTGAAATAAGTGCAATAATATCTTAAGTACAAAATTGAAACTAATAGAGAACACAATGTAGCACCACTCACCTATAACTAATCAAATACCACACACACAGAGTACAGGTAAGCAAAATAATACGAGCGTTAGAAATACCGGCTTTTACTATCAAACTATATGATTTTTTTACTTTGTTGATTCAATACTTACTATACCACGTTTTTATTAAGTCACTTTCTTGTTTGTCTGCCTGTCTGTTTTACCGGATGGAATCTCGCAACTCAAATTTCGTGGACTCCCCGATTAGCTATGCTGAAACTTTCAGAGTAACTCACAACTCGATGACAGTGCATTCTAAATCCACTAAAACGCTTAAAAACGTGGTTTTTATATATTTTTTTTATTAACATTCATTTCTTGTTTTTTTATATTTATGAAATATATTTTATCTTTAGTAGTATTTAATTATTTATTAAATTAGATTGTTGTTAAGCGTTAGCTCCATCACCAAGTGTGCTTACGGTAAGAAATAGGTTTCACAAAAGGTTTCCATCTAGGATATTGTATCACAATTTGTTGGCTAGATGCCATATTCTTTCAAAACAATTTCTCAGCTTTTACTATTAAATCAAATATCACAAAGCAGATTCTGCCATCTCAGTACTAAATTACATCACTTTGTATACAGGCTAAGGTATGCCCATTGATGGTATCTACAGGCTGTGCGTTGTTGAAAGCATGCCCTTTCATGGCATCTTTTGGCTGTCCAGTATTGAAAATGTGTCCATTGATGGTATCTATGTGCTCTTCAGTGTTAAAGGCATGTCCATTGATTGCTGGCTGTGTAACAGTTTCTTGAGGTTGGTCTTTGGGCGGGTTCCCGCGACCGGCCCGTTCTAGCGAGGCGTCCGTTAGTCTCCAGGCGGGCAGGTAAGATAGGCAGCCGTAGCGGTCCTTGTAGGCTAAGGCTGGATTGGGCCGGGTGTTTGAAGTGCAGCCTATTGATGTGTACCTACCATTAAAAGCACTTTTAGTTTAGGTAAGTTTGAAATTGGAAGATATTTAATTTTTGTTTGCCAGTTTTCAGTTTTTTAATGTAATTTACGGGACGAGCAGGTCGTTCGCCTGATGGTAAGCAACACGCCTGCCCATAACAGTTAACCAAGCAGATCTTTGTTCACCTTTAGAGCGCCGCGCTAAAGCAGCAAAGCCGTGTCCTTAAAGCTACGCAAATTTTATAGTGTTAATCGGCTCAAGTCGACCTCGGCGTACAGAGCACTTTTTCGTTGTCGAGTTTAGCCGACCTCAATGATCAAAAGCAATGTAGAGTGAAACCTGGACTAAATTCAGTTCGACTATATTTTCCGCATAGTATCAAATAGCAAAGGACTCACCCATCTTTGTAGAGGCTGCAATAAGGTACATTCCGTTGGAGCATGTAGCTCCATATGTCATGGTACGACCAGTTGAGCAGCGGCGATACGCGGACGATTTGCGGCCACGATGGATCTGTTTTCTGTTAACAAATACAAGTAATTAATAATTCGAGAGTTGGAAACGAAACGTAATCTATGCCGTCTTTTGCCGATACGCTTGACGGCGCGCTAAACTTGTTCTAAATAGTAACATTATTGCAGAATAATGTATTTTTTTGGGACTGTTAAACTATATGTTTATGTAGGCCTAGCGCACTCCGCCCTGTAGGTACGAAGCTACGAGTACATAGCCGGACACCGACGGCGGGTCGCGCGTCGTTACACGTGTCGCGTCAGAAGAGATAAGAGCGGCGCGATAGAAAGAGAGGCGCTCTGTAGGTTAATATGACTGGTAGGTATGCAGCGCTACGCGAGCTGAATTGAATTTTATTGCGTCATAGCATGAGTTGCTATTTGTTTAAATTTCTTTGCGGAGTGATGCTTCTGTCCCTTAGTATTCTGTGGTTTATGCCAGTCCGATCGTGGCCTTATAATTAGATAATAAACAATTAAGTTACATACTATAAAAAAAGCAATAATAATGATACAGTTGCACAGATATGATTCACGGATTAAGACACGGAGTCACTAATCCGTAAATCATTCCAGCTTCATTTGAGGCTGGGTTAGATAATATGCTATGTAAACCCACATCGGCCTCATTCACACTAAGAATGTAGAAAACAAATTTGTTGAAAAAAAAATGTGACGCACATCTTCGGGTTTATCACATATCTCACAATTAGGTGACGTCACCTTACCCATCATATGTGCAAACACTCAATGGAACGTGCCCGGAACGCAGCCTGTGTGCAACAATAACAAGTTTACGGACTATATCACCTACGAGCCACAGGAGAATAATGTTAATATTTAGGCCGCATTCAGAAATGGGTAAATGTTCACGAGTGAATACTTGTCAGTTAATCTCAGTGATATGCCAAGTTAAAAATTAACTAACGCCTTTCTGAACGGGCATCGAGTAATACAGTAAGCCAGCCAATCAAGACCAATCATTTTCAAGACCGAGATTTCCCGCGCTTTTGTTTATAAGATTTAACTGCGTTATTTTGGCTAATATCTGAATTTTACCTTATATTTTGCTTCAAATACTCGAATCGCTTATTTAATTTATATGTACAAAAAAACAATGCAAAAATATTGCAAAATGTAAAGGAAAATGACAACTGACAACTATTACCTGACAGGCGAGAATCGTAACCCGCTTTTTTATCGGTGAATATTTTCACCTGTCAGGTGAACTTTTACTCTCCCCAGTTGGTTTTCTGAACGGCTCAGGGTAAATGTCAAAGTTCACCTGAGTCATTTCTGAATGGCGTTAGGGTAATAATTACATTAACTGGGTGATTTCTGAACGCGGCCTTAAAACAATTTTAGTCTCGCCTCAAAAAAAGTCCAAGCATTGCCAACTGACAAATTTTTTTTTCCTCTTTCTGAGTAGTTTGGCGTCGCACGTTGTGCATTTGCCAGCGTCTAAAAAAAAAATATTTTTTACGACAAATTTGGCCAGCGTTTGACCACGATCTCATCTGATGGGAACTTTATAAACAGTTCTGCCAAATTTACCTGCATAAATTTCATATCTGCACTATAAGGGTCCGTTCGCCTAGTCCCCATAAGGCACGCTTTGACCTTGTCATCATCTTCCAACAGCCTTTGCAAAGTCGCCTTTAGTTCCCCGTCAGTAACCATCAGCTTTACTTTATAATGCTTCTCCACATCTTTGACGAACGTCTCCATCTCTCTGAAGGGATCCTTCGTCCTAATATAAACCACTTTCAAATCTTTCTCGACGTCCTGTCTATTGCATAACTCTCGCAGGACGTTCAGTGTGATATCAAGTAGTACTGTACAATCTTTTCCGCCATTGAAAGAAAGGAACACTTCCTCTATTTTGTATTGTGTGAAGCATTGTCGGATTACCTGAAAACGTGTAAACTATTTTGAAAACAAGCAATCAATGAAACAATGGTGGGTCTCAAAAGAGTCTCTATTATATTGATTTCATTCTTTTTAAACATCCTAATGCATGTAGAATGCACCGTAGTAGATCCAATAATAGATAGGTAGGTATGTCGAAAATGAACGTTTCGTCGTTGATCGTTGAAGCCTGACCAAATTCGTTGAGCAAGCAAAATAAATAATGATTTCATGCGCCTGCTTCGATATTTTATTCAAGGTTTTTATAGATTTCTGTTTTTGTAACTACATATTTATAAATGCGATGTTATATGTGGTAAGATTACACTGCATTATGCTCGTCACCCGCAGTAATTTACTTACCAAACATTTTTTTTATGTAACTGAATGACGAGACGAGCTGGTAGTTTGCCTGATGGTAAGCAATACGCCAGCCTATAACAATAACAGCAACACTTTGATTTTGAACTTTGTTTTGCAAAACCCTGCGGCGCTGCACTGCGCATGTCACCCTGAGACAATTACATAGTTGTTGAGTCTCATAATGCCCAGTAATTCCGCTGGCTACAATGCTCTTTAAACCGGAACACAGTAATGCTCGCGCACTACTGCTATATATATATATATATATATATATATATATAGCATATATTATTTTTGTATATATATATACAAAAATAAACTCACCTCTTCTGTTTCTTGTAAGACGCCGTTGATATCTGTGATGTACATATCCGCAACCTCGCGTTTCGGCTGCATTACTCGTAATTATCTGAAATTATAATAAGTAGTAATTAATTTATTTTTAAGACGTCATTTTAGGCACTAACGAAGGGTGGTAGCTCCTTGAAGTAAAATTTACATAACAAATTAATGAATTTTCTAGCTAGACAATTTGTTTTGCATAGATGTTTTTTGGAGTGGTAGGCTCTGGCCGTGGTTGTAATACCACCCACCGAACAAAGCCATGCCATCAAGCGACCTACTCGTGTTTCGGGATGATGTTCGGTGAACCATCGGGGAGACGGGTCTGAGCAGCCGCTCAACTGCCGTCTCTCTCTAGATCTATGTTCTCCATCTTAGGCCACATCATCGCTTCACATCAGGCGAGATAGTGGCCAAACATAGATCTATTAAGTGTAAAAAAAAAAAGATACGTCTGACGTATACGGTAGGTAGAAATTAACTGATGAACTGTCGTGTACAATGTTTTGTACAATGTGTTGTATTGGAGAATGAAATGGAATGAAAAACCTGTTTGTAGGTATGCGCCAGAAAAGTGTAAGTTGTGACACGTGCTGCAACGTAGGTATAATACATAATATGTTTTACTATGTTTTCGTATAAAAGTAGAACAGCTACAGCACAATATTTGTAAATATTGTTGTAGAGGTTATGTATATTTCTTATCACTTGAGTACCTATAGTGACGTATTTACGTAACTGCAGATTTTATTGATAAAATAAACAGTAACTTCATAGATAAAATTATAATATACTAATGCGAAATGGTAGGTACTAAAAGTTCGCAATTATTTTAAGTGGTTAGGTTTTATCAGGGCCCTAATTCACTATGACATCTTGGCGTTTCGTTGCTTCAAGGAAACGTCGATTCCTTCAATAATAAACGACATCTGCGAAATTTGTTTTCTCTATGACGCGTCATATATTTGAACAAATACTATACTAAATCTTAGTATTTGAATATATGAATGCGTCATAGAAATGTCGTTTATTAATGAAGGAATCGACGTGATTTCGCTTCGATCAGTATATTATGATCGAAGTGATTTCGCCAAGTTGTCATAGTGGGGCCCTGAGGCCTTTGGGTGGCCTATATAACTGACAACAGGGTTAACCACACACACATACACGCGAAGAATAAAACGTTAAAAATATTGATAAAAATTAACTTACTAATTACTACTCAATAATTAAGTAATATTATCAAGTATTTTCTAGGCCACTGTCGCGATGATGTAAGACTGAATAATGATTTATCTTCAAATATATATACATATTCAGATTAAATAGGTAGATCCGCCTATGTCTAATCTCACAAATTTAATACCTACTATAAATATAACTAGCTATTCCCGCGACTTCGTCCGCGTGGATAAAAAAGGAAGCCCATACTTATTTATTTCTATGACCATTTTAGCAAGACCTCGCCAATATATAAGAGCCCGTACTACGAAGAGGTCAAGTTGTATATACTCGTATATACTTACCCTATAATCTAAGTTGGGACTTATGCTACCAAACTATGAAAATCAAATTAAAATTCATTCAGCAGTTTTCGAATTTATATATATGTTACGGCTAAAAGCCGAAGTGCGGCTACACCTAGTTTTAGCCGGCTACAACTAGGTGCAGCCGGTCACATGCGGTTAAACTTAGATCTATCCAACTTATGCGAGATTGTAAACTGTCGAAAGATTGTGAACCGTCGCATTATTTTTCAGTAGATTATAATCTATTGAAGTGATAGATAATAATCTACATTATATTATATCTAATATACATGTTCGCGGCGTTGGGGTGGCCCAAGGGCCACCCCCGCCTCACCTTAACCTACCGAGGGCTGCCCCTTATACGTTTGATTGGTGTGCGGCTGCACCTAGTTCTAGCCACTATGATGAAGGCTAAACCTAGTTCTAACCGAAGATAAGTAGGATATATCTAAGTTTAACCGCATGTAACCGGCTGCACCTAGTTTTAGCCGGCTAAAACTAGGTGTAGCCGCACTTCGGCTTTTAGCCATAACATATATAAGAAAGAAAAGAATAAAGAAAAATAAGTTTATCTATATTATTTTTTATTTCCAATATTATGTATGAATACTAACAATATAATAGTAGGTAAGTAGATATAGAATTCGTTGTAATTGAGCAATTATAAAACGTGAATTTGTAACAGTTAACTAATAGATAGGAAAATACAATTTAGATATATAAGAAATGGCTAATTAAACCTTATCTGAAAGGTTTATACCTACTAACTGCTTAAAAACGACACTGGCTTTAATCTTTAAAGGTAGGTTTAAAGGTCTTTAAAGGTATTTCATATATTTCGCCAGCTCTCAAGGTTATTACAGATGATCTATTCTAACTATAGATTATACCTTATACTTTAATTGCTATTACAGTTTTAATTTTAGTTAACATGTGCTGATTTTAATCAAGATATGAAAGGTGAAAGGCTAGGTTTAACAATATTTTGAACCTCTGTCTTACAAACTAGTTCGTAAACTATATCTTGCAAGACAGTGTTCAATTAAACCTTATCTGAAAGGTTTATACGTACTAACTGCTTAAAAAACGACACTGGTTTTAATCTTTAAAGGTAGGTTTAAAGGTCTTTAAAGGTAGGTATACAGTTAGTAATCACATAGAAGACAAAGATGCATGAAACATTTCGATTCTGCCAAGTAGCACACGGTTGTTTTTCCGATACGGTGGTAGAGTCATTGTAATTATTGACGTTCATAAGTGCGTCTGTGATGCGGAAAAATGAATAAAGAACTTTTGAACTTTGAACTTACATCATTCAGACATAATAAAAGCAGTTTTACAATCCTTAAACTGAGATAAAGTAGTCAAAGTCAAAAGTTGAGATGATTGATATATCTTCAAATTTGCTATCAATAATGAAATTCTTATCATTATCACATTTATGGGATTAAAAATACTTACATGATTATTTTCTGTACTTACAATATTGAACTAAAAGCATGACATTGAACTTGCTTACTTTGTGATAACATTGTATCAAAATATAACGTGGTACCACATGTATGTTGATAACAACAAATCTTTAGGATTGGCTTAATTATTATTTATAATTATCACATTTATGGGATTAAAAATACATGATTATTTTTTTGTACTTACAATATTGAACTAAAAGCATGACATTGAACTTCCTTACTTTGTGATAACATTGTATCAAAATATAACGTGGTACCACATGTATGTTGATAACAATAAATCTTTAGGATTGGCTTAATTATTATTTATTATTAAATAACATAACTTATAAGAGAAAATGCATGATTTTGTTTTAAATTTTATTACTTAATTTACATAAAAATATTACAAGTAGAAAACACAAGTTAACCTTACACTATTTCTATGACAACATACATTTTGTCTACGCTAAACATTTATGTCAGTACAAAGTCTTTTCATTGGAGGTTCATCATTACAATCACTAACATCAAACAGTATTTCTTTTGTTAACTTGAATGTCACTCGCATCATTTCCTTTTTAGGAGACACCTTTCTAACACTGAACACATCTATAATGTATGGACTCATATCACGTCCAAAGTTTTCATTCACTTTATCTTTCGCACCTTTGATATGGTCCTCTTCAACAAAACAATATACATAAACTATTATGTCACATTTCAAATTATCAATGACAGTTTTGTCTTTGATTAATCCTTTGAAATATTTGAGGAATTCCACAGCCATGGCTGGCAAATTCATGGTCACATGGATTTTAGAGCCAGTCTCGATCATTTCATTGCCACTGCAATACTCCGTGATAAAATCTCTAAAATTAGTTGTAATAAACTCTTTCCCGTCCATATTGTAGCATTGTAGTAAATTCTTCTTGATCTTGTTATTTTCAGCATTATACTGTAACCATTTGAAAGAGTCTGGGTTCAAGTCATTTGCAAACACTCGGCATTGGCGTTTTGCTGCTGGAACTGAAAAAGGTCCAACTCCACAAAATACATCAAATAAAACATCCTTTGGTTTTAAATAACTCAGAATTCTTTCATGTTCCTTACCCAGCCTCGGGTTCCAATAAACTTTTGAGAAGTCAAACATAAACCTGCAGTTGTTTTCAATGACTGTGACTAAGAAATCCTCATCACCAGCAATGACTTCCATTTTGAAATTACGGTATGTGTTGTCAATGACATTACTCTTGTTAACAACTGTCCGACATGTTCTTATTTTGTCCACAAGCACTTGACCAACAAGGGAGCGATATTCCAGCAATTGCTCACGTAGATTAAGGTGTATTATGTGTCCAATTTGTGAGAAACCACTCACCGTTTCTTCGTTCTCTGGTAGGACAGCTTTAAATATAATCTCATAGCTCCAATTATCATAACCAAACTCAATTTCCTTGAAGGTAAAATTGCTCTCAGTAATACCTTGTTCATTCAGTGCTGTGCGCTCCTTCTCTGCAATGTCTTCCCATTTGGAAACTTTTTCTGGATGAAAATAAAAATATTTCTTGAACTCATCATCTTCAGCATTCTGGACAGGCTTGAAGTGTTCCAGTTTCAGGTAGTATGTTTTGCACAATGCAGATATTTTCGTTAGGTTTTCGTCTTTGACCTTCAGCACAGGGACTTGAATCTTACGCAAGAATTTCTCACGCTCGAGCACTTTCATGCCGCGGACGCCAACTGGCGCCAGAACTACGGGAGTTGATGCAGTCATTCTACGAAAAAACGCGAGGATACCACTGAAGTTCATAACAAATAAGAACGAGAAAATTAAGATAAACACATCATCATACTAACCTATTTTAAGGTCAGATCTGTCGAGTATCTTCCAGTGTTGTCAGAAAGGTATTCACTGTTAATTTTATGCGTTGTTTGATTCACTTAAGGCAAAAATTTGTGTTATTTTGGAAAAATAAAATTCGAAAGTAATATGATGTTACGTTGCGTGACACTTGACTTGACACCGGATGAGCGTGACATGACATTGATCTTGTCAATTTGACATCGTTACACCTCGCATCCAAAACTGTCAATGTCAAAGATTTTTAGCTGGCTACGCACGGTTTTTGTATTAAGCCAGTATTTATTTTTAAGTAATCATTTTTAATTAGTTGTCATTGGCTGCATGCCGGTCTCTCTAGCTTCAGTAATGTGGTGGAACTTTATACGAATGAAGCTACGTGAAAAAAAATGAAAAGCAATGTTACATACCTATTTTGTTTCTCATGCACGCAAAAAACACATAAGGAATAGTTATATTCCACCAATGCAATATTAGCCATAATATCAATTTACATTTAATAACTAATTTACATTCAAAAAAACGTATGTTAAAAAAAACAAATTGAACTTCATAACTTTTCACTTTCCGCCAAAGTCTAATAGAAAATCTTTTAATATCTAAAAGCACTTCACTTGCGAAGTTTGACGAAGACTTGTCAAAGACAAGTGTTATCGGGAGCATCCGCGTAGTGATTAATTTATCTATGCATCCTCTGCATCACTTATCACTAGATAGGACTTTTTGGCGGGAAGTGAAAAGTGATACAGTTCGATTTTGTTTTATTTTCCAAACAAGTGTTATTTCAAGTGATCATGTGTAATATCGGTGGAATATTAACCATTATGTGTTCGTTAACGTGTAGGCAAATGAAACAAAATAGGGGAAACATTGCTTTTTATGTTCTCACAAAAAGACCATGGAAAGCTTGAATAAAGTTCCACCACTTTATTGAAGCACTAGGAGAGGGTCCGGCTTGTTGCTGTTGACCCTCATTCTCAACAAAAATATAATAAAATGGAATATTAAACTATCAAATAAAAACTACGTAAGACATGGCGGTATGGTCCTAGAGACTTTAGCCTACCCTAACGGGCAAGCTTAAAAAAAAATATCTCTAGATATAGCGGTTCCCAATTTTTTTTAGCTATGGAACCCTAAATGATCTACCTAATTTTGGCGGAACCCCAACTCATATTTTTAACCGACTTGGAAAAGGAGGAGGTTCTCAATTCGACTGTATGTTTTTTTTTTATTGTATGTTTGTTACGCAATTACTCCGCTAACTATGAATTGATTTTGATGATTCTTTTTTGTTTGGTAGGTCATACTTCAGAGGTGCTCCCATATAAATTTTATCGAAATTGATTCAGCACTTTTGCGCGGGTCAGTATATCAATAAAAATGCCAGCCAGCGTCGGCAATTCTCGGACCCGTTCACGGAACCCTAGGGTTCCGCGGAGCACCTATTAGGAACCGCGGCACTAGATCACTACCACACACGAAACTCCGTGCTCGCTCAGCAGTGTGCAACTGGAGGCGGAGGAGAAGGAAAGCATTTTTCTTTGGTTCTTTCACCTAATTCAATGAAGTTAATCATAATTAATATATAGAACCTATGTTAGATCATAAGGTATATCTATAAGCCTTGTGTTTATTTATCTTTACTGTGTTGCCTGACAATAAATTATTATCATTATATTATATTTTCCCTCACACTAAAACGTCCGTGTGCTTTTCTGATCGAAGAAAGTGAAGAAAACTTCATTTTTCGACAAGAAAGTTTTATTTATTTATGAATAAAAATAATTAAGACCGTGTCTGGTCGTTCCAAAGTTTTACTTCGGTAACCACTAGCGCAGTCTTTATTACTGTTTGATAATGACCGGCGTCGACTATTCAACTTGGAAACACCGTTTTCCGTACACAATAAAATGTTTTCCCGAACCGAACTACTGTTTCCGAACTCTTGAATGACTTCTGGGGATTTATTCATTGCTTGGAGTTCTCAGTGCTCAGTGGAACTGTCGTTTGGTTCACTCGCTCGCTGGTTAAGTTGCTAAGAAGCGTTTTCGTCAGTTAAAAGTTTATTTAGTTTTGTAGCGGTTGTTAACCTTAGGTACCTCAGTACTTACCTATAATGTATAATTTAATATATACGTACTTTGCTTTTATTTTTGAGTAGTTAGGTATTTCGGAAGGAAGTATCTACCTGGACCCTAATTCATAATTCACTATGACAATTTAGCGATTCCTTGCTTCAAGGAAACGACGCGACGATTCCTTCATTAATAAACGACATTTGCGAAATTTGTATTCTCTATGACGCGTCATATATATGAATATATGAATGCGTCACAGAGATGTCGTTTAATAATGAAGGAATCGACGTGATTTCGAAGCAAGGAATCGACGTGATTTCGCCAAGTTGTCATAGTGAATTAGGGCCCTGAATTCTTAGATAAAGGGTACCATTTAGGTACTTACCATTGTCTTATCAACAGCTTATCGCCTGAACCTGAAGCGATCTTTTCTTGAAATCCTTTGTATAGTATACCGGAAAAACATTTTTACGCCTTTTTATGTTTTATTGTCAGCGACACAACCATAGAGTGTTTGGACCAAACACAAGTATTTCTTTAATGATTTATATTTTTTTTATAATTTCATCTGCAGTTGTTTCGAAAAAACCACCGCCCTTCCAAATTATATTAGTCCTTTCTGTTCAAAGGTTGTCTGGACGAGATTGCTTTGAGCGATAAAGCCCCCTATTGTTATGCTGATTACTGTGAAATGTACTTGTTTTTCATGTACTTATTTTTAAGGTTTTTAACAATAAAGTGTTTATCTATGTATCTAACTATCTATAGAAGCGACCGAGAGCCGGTACCTAGTTACGTAGACAGTCAATCTCTTCGAGAGGCAATCTTCGTTAACCTACATGGTTTTCAATTAAGCAACAAAGTTAAACAAAGACACGCCGCACCGCAGACCGCGGGTTCGCTTAGAAACGTTTTCTTGTTACTGTTGCAGCTCGGCAAAGTTTTTTAATTTAAATCTGAATCTTCGTAGACAATGCGCAGAACATTGTTGATCGTTATGCATTGTGCAGTACCATAGTAAAAGCAGTGCGCATACTACAGCTACAAATAAATACCAGTTCCGATAAAGATTTGGTTATTTACCACAAACGCTACGTGGTTATGAAACTGCACATAATTCAGAATAGTTTACTTTAACAAGGTTTTTCGGAAAGAAAAAATACGACCACCGGCTGGGACTTCCGCAACCCAATCTTCCCTCAGCGCGGGAAGCGCTCTACCAATAGAGCTACGGTGGTCACCAACTCGAGTGTCGAATTTTTTCTTCCTTTGTTTAACCGTCTGTTTTAGTTTTTCGCTTGGCATTCGTCAATGCTTCATACAAATATAATAAGAATAGTATAGATAGTATACTAGGTACTTTAATTTGCAACTGTACCTTAGTATGGTATAATATCTACGTAGGTACCTCTACCTATCTTGTGCTTCAGTACTTAACGCAAGTTCTTTATTCTAGTAAGACATTTAGGTAGGTACCTATTACTCCTCTTTATGTCTATACACATAGTAATACCTCACATGTGTAGGCTGCACACACATTAGGTACCTACATGTAACCCAAGATTCTAGCCTCGTTGATAGAATTTCTCGACTAAAATTAATATTTCGTTGCTAGGCTCCTTCGGAATTGGACAGGCTTACGATAAATCTTCTCATTGATTTACAACACGGTATGACTGAGTACTTAAGCTGAGCTAGCCTTAGTGCTTAGCTACCGAAGTTAGTGTTACAGTTGAGAAATTGATTTATTATGAGTTTGGCGCGTGAGGGGACGAACAATTTGCTCGGGCGGGCTACACGGGCTTACCTTAAAAGGATGGTCTATAGAATTTTCTCTAAGCTTTTTTGGAGTGGATAACTAAGTACTTTCTTAGGTCTTTATTAGAAATTGATTTAACTTTTTAAGAGGCATATAAACAATGATCGGCTTATAAGTAGGTACTGACCTAATATTAAAGAGGTACTTACCTAGAGTTTTCGAGTTTCCTAGAAGTGGATAAGTAATCTCTGGAACTACTGATCCGAATATAGTTTACCTACCTACCTAATAGGTATAATGCTAGATGGACATTGGTGATTTCTCCCGGGAATAGGAAAATACATGACAAATATCCTGCGAGGAGAGCCGCTTGAAATGAGGTAAGTCTAAGTACCGAAATATGAAATGTATACTAAGTAAAAAACAAATCCAAAGTTCACAAAAGTAAATTCATTGTAAAAACCACAGCGCAATAAAACAAGAGCGAATAATTTCATAATTCAGTTGCAGCGTTGACTTTACCAATTTCCAACACGTTACCACCGAATGGAAATTTAAAAAATAAATACTCGAAGGGCGTAAATAAACATTCGGGATTCGGCGAAATGAATTACATAAATTCTACGAATTGGACTTCGGGTAGAGTAAAGTGTAATCTTTCAATACAGTGCAGAAATCGATAATGAATTAAATATTGTTTTTAAATAGAGAGCCTTGCATATCGATGCCTAAAGCTTCAGAAATTTATTTTTATTGGACCAGAAGAATCCTATAGTAGAGACCCAGAGTCAACATCCGAGGCAAAGTAGACCATCACACCGTAACGCTCGCTGGGTGGATGATATCACGGAGGCCATGACTTGATGCATCCGGCACAAGACCGCCAGGAGTGGAAGGACTGGATGAATCAGATACAAGACGGCTAGGAATGCAAGGAACACCGTCAGGATTGTACCTATCCTAAGAAGGATTTATAAAAGGTTCGCATAAAAATAATGATGATATTTTCTTGTTACAATGATGCACATATTTAGAACTAAACGACGCAAAACGTAACTGAGAGAATGCAATGGAATCAGGCGTGACGTTGCCAAAAATTCATCTCAAAACTGAAAAGCAATGAAAATATCTAGTGTAATCCCGCTGAAGGTTGTTGTTAGAATAACATAATATGTATGGGGGTAACTGAGACTTTGAAATTTTTTTCTTACCTTGACAGAATAATTAATAGTAGGTACACGCCGATAGGCAGATACCTACAGATGGAAATATTCAAAGGCAAAATATCGACGACAAGTGACGTCGGTCCAGTATATCAATAGTTTTTTTATTTAACCTATTTGATCCCACTGCTGAGCAAAAATCCAGGTCCATCTCCTACGAACTACATAAAAATGGTACCTACTTAAAAACTGAATGTTGGCAGTTAGTTCGTACGTATGGACCTGTACTAAAAAGTTAGTTTTGAAATCTACGGTCTCTTGCTATAATAACTTGTCAGACTTGCTTTTAACGATCCGACATGTCAGAGTCAACATCGCGTTTTATATGGACAGGTGAAGCATTCCTTCTGCTTTTATTTTGCAATTTTATGGCGGAAATCGTGCTCGACACAGCTAATAAAGCTTGAGCAAATATTTTACGACTCAAGTTTTGAGGAAACTGACTTGACTTCAGCTAGTTTCACTGGATTATTCCGGTCCTTTCTATATAATACAATTCATATATAATATATAATATAATTTATATAATTCATTATATAATATAATGAATTATATAAATGTTTACATTTATTATATATAAAATATGAACGTTTAAACGACAAATACACATAAAACGAATCAATTAAAATACGTTAAACTTGACCATTATCTGCCAGTCTTTTACATCGAGAAAGATCTACAGGGGGCGAGCGGCATTTAAAAAAAATCTCATATAAATTAATTGTTGTCCAAATGCTTCTCCTCGTTAGTAGTTAGTTCAGTTATAGTAAGAACCTAGCGTGTAGAATTGATTTTAGTAATAAAGGCATAAATGCTGTAAATACACTCGAGAGCAATGAATCCGGGTCACTTAAAGAATGTTAAAAATCTCGGAAACTAAAAATGATAGGTTAATGCAATAAATTGTATTTAATAGACAATGTAATACTCCTTAAATGAAAGTAAAAAAAATATGAGTCACCATACATTTTATTAACACAAAATTACATAAAGAAAAAAACTGCTGATCTCTCCTTAAAACAAAAATAGGAAACATGAAATTTTTGAACTTTATTACGATTTTCTTGAATTTTAATACTTCGTATTGCCTCCTCGTGCTTCCATTACTGCGTTTACGCGGTTTGGCATGCTGTACACCAAGTTCCTTATACGATTTTGGGGAATATTCTCCCATTCCTCTGTGAGAGCAATTTTGAGCTCACGAAGCGTGATTGGGGGAGGGTTTCGTTGTTTTACGCATCTGCCTAGCTCGTCCCAAGCATGCTCGATCGGGTTGATATCCGGGCTGCGCGCTGGCCACTCCATACGAGTAATGTTCATCTCTTGAAGGTAGTCATTCACAATCCTACCTGTATGAGGTCGGGCATTGTCATGCATAAATATAGCATCCTCACCTAAATTGACCATAAATGGACCAACGTGATCATTGAGGATTTCTTCCACATATCTTACGCTAGTTAAAGAGCCGTTTTCTATGATCACCAGCTCTGTGCGACTTTCAGAAGAAATTCCGGCCCACACAAGTACAGACCCACCACCGTAGGCTACTTTTTCTTCGATGCATGCTTGCTTGAATCTTTCCCCTGGTCTTCGATACACTCTGTGTCTTCCATCGTGCTTGTAGAGCATAAATTTTGATTCGTCGGAGAACATAACTTTTGACCAATCTTCAATACTCCAATTTACGTGGCTCTGGGCATATCTTAGTCTCGAAATACGATGCCCACGCTCCAGTTTAGGGCCGTTTGCAGGTCTAAGGGGTTTTAAGTTAGATTCAGCAAGCCGACGTCTTACTGTCCATGCACTTGGGTTACTTCCTCCGAGGCGTCGAAACTGATTGGTGAGTTCAGTTCCTGTGAGAAAGCGATTTCGAAGCATGGTGTTCACCAAGTATCGGTCTTCTCGTGCTGTGGTACACCTGGTTCTGCCCGTTCCTGGTCTGCGTAGGTTAGAACCAGTTTCTTCGTAACGTCGGAGAACTCTTTGTACTGTTGACAGCGACACACCGACAGTCCTGGCTGTATCGCGCTGACTCCGGCCGGTTTCCAGCATTGTAAGTATTCTGGTGCATTCTTCAGGCGTAAGCGACATAATTTCAGCTTGAATAATGAATATAGAGCACTATCAACATGGTTTATGTACCCACATAAATGACAGATTACAAACAAAAGCAAAACCAAATGCTGTAATTTCGTAGTTCCATCTTCGAAAGTGGCCCTTTATCAAATTTGATTTTTTTATGATATAACTTTACAATAACTAAGAAGTTTTAATACCTTCATTTAAGGAGTATTACATTGTCTATTAAATACAATTTATTGCATTAACCTAGCATTTTTAGTTTCCGAGATTTTTAGGATTCTTTAAGTGACCCGGATTCATTGCTCTCGAGTGTAAATGCTGCTGTGTTCCGGTTTGAAGGGCATTGTAGCCAGCGAAATTACTGGGCATTATGAGACTCAACAGCTAATTGTCTCAGGGTGACGAGCGCAGTGCAGCACCGCGCAGGATTTTGCAAAACAAAGTTCTGGGTGGTGCTATTATTGTTATGGGCTGGCGTATTGCTTACCATCAGGCAAACGACCGGCTCGTCTCGTCACTCAGTTAGGTACATAAAAAAAAATATGCGAAAGATTATATACTTATGTTTGGATGTTTATTACTCAATCATAGTCATAGCTACTAAATGAATTTGGATAAAATTTGGCACAGCCCTTGTAGTCTGAAAAAGTAATTATGACCTTTGTTCTGTCGGATGAAAGGGACAACGCTATGCAACAGGCATAAAAGTGTCTCTTTTAGTCCGCTACTCGGAGTTGGACCCCGGAGTCGATTAAGGGCTGACTAAAAAATAAAACTTATCACCAAAAACGAACGTTTCTTAAGGAACAATTACTCTAAGCCTAATTCTAAGCAAACTGAGTCGCGGGTATCGCTAGCTTAATAATAAAATATGTAGAGCTGAAAGCATTCGCCCATAAAAAATATAACCTGCAGCTAAGTAAGTAGGTAGTACGTGATACTACACAGTACTAATATTTATTCTGCGGCAGTACCACAGGTAGTACCACCTTTCACGTAACATCGTCAGCAACCGCGACAAACAACAAAAGATCATACATAAAACGTGAAAAACACCAGAAAATCGCTCGGCAGCCAATCATCACGCAGAATAAGCTAAATCACATAGATAAACAATAAAACAGTCCATTACCGCTCCCGCATGATAAAGACGTCGCCCATCAAAGCGGAATGTTCAATTCCATCAGTTATCCTTCGTGTAGGATCGCGCCACCAGCCATCCCGCTGAGAGGGGCGACGCTGGCAGTTTTCATTACTTGTGCGTTACGGCGAACGTTAAAAATGAATGATGGGGCTTGGAAAACATAATGAAGTTGATCGAACATCACGGGATCAAATTCACAACGACGCGACGGTAACACCAGCTCGGGCGTCTCTTATTAAATCTGTAAAGTGGTTACAAAACCAATCCAAGATAGAATAGGTAATAAAGATTGTTATATATTGACTGACGCAGGAGGCGCAGCTTCGATCGGAAACGTCCACAATATAATATTGATGTATGTAGATATAAACCTTACCTAATTAAGGAAATATTTCAAATCTCATAAATGATTTATTTTCTGTTTGTAAGTACTTACAAGACTGTCTTCATCGTTGTTTAATTTCTGGTCAACCAGGCATATCTACGACAAGTAATATTTAGTTTTCTTTGTCTACGAGTAGGAATTATATTATATTACCTACATAAACTAGTCAATTCCGTATTAGACGAGCAGCAGCTGGTATGTCTATATCAACAGTGTTGAAAGCATTTTTAACAGACTTCAAAAAAGGAGATGGTTCTCTATTCGATTGCATTTTTTATGTTTGTTACCTCAGCACTCCGTCATTCATGAACTGATTTGGAAAATTATTTTTGCGTTAGGTTCAGTATAGCTACGAAGCGATCCTATACAAATTTCTTGGACTTCGATACGTTGAAGTCGGCTTTTTTGTTTGATGAAACGTATGCTTGTAGTTTGTCACTTTCTCATATTTGTAGTAAATATTGCTTTTTAGTTGGTAGCCATTTATGCAGGTTCACAATTTATGTTTCCTCGTGGTACACCGACTAGTTATTTACCTGTCAGAGACTCCCTACCTAACTACATTCCGTGGTAGGATCGCGGGGGCTCGTTAACGCGCGGTGTTATGGTGTTTTTATGATTTTCCCGCGCTTTCACCGCCGCCATTGTTTCACCGCGTGATTTATTTACACGCGCCGGATGCGCGAGGTGTTTAAAGTAGGATTGAGAGGGAAGAACGAGGAAATCGCTAAGGATTTTTATGATTTAATTTTTCTGGGGGTTCTCGGAATTTATGCTTGAGTTTAAATTTGCGGTTGTTGATGTTTCTTTACTTACAAGTTACAATTTACAGGTGTATATGACATTCACGTTGCTGTGGGTATGGATGAAATCATTGACTTTAAAAGTCATCGATAAACAACTTTTGAATACATATTTATTATCAATGACTTTTGACGCTACTCCATCAGCTTATCACGTTCCCACTGCTGGGACACGGGCCTTCACGCAAAGGGAGAGTATGGTATATAATCCACCACGCTGGCCCAATGCGGGTTGGTGGATGTCACAAAATCTATGGTTATTGTTGTATAATATTCTTCGAAATAAATTAAAGATAGATTAAAGACATCTCGTTATTTATTATGTCAAAACCTCAATCTGACGTTTTACAACATTGAGTATTATTTGGCATGTCTTTATAGCATTGACTACTAAGGTTTCATTTCTAACTCTAAGGAGTTTATACTACATCACTCCCCTCTTTCAAAAGGTCTAAAATCCAAAAAATCCAAACCGTGCCGGTGGTTTGCGCTTGCGTTCCGAACGGCGTGGCGACAGCAGCGGCAGGGCAGCAGTGGCGTCAGCGTCGTTAGCGCGTGACGTTGAGGCGCTGGCCGCATCCTCGACCGTTTGCTGTGTAGGCCCTTCAGGGTGTTGCCTGCTGGTCGAGGGCATAGGAGTTTGTTGTTGTTGTTCGCTATCACCACTCTGTTGTGTTTGCTCATCT